>VDFB02000003.1:2550882-2627686 GCA_007258455.2 Sequoia sempervirens
TGCCTTGCAAAATTTGTCCCAATGAATTAGTGGGAACTTATGTTCCTCATTCGAACCTTCCCATTGGAATCTTTTTAATATACTTTCCAATCCTGATGCTGTTTTGGCAGTTAATTGCATACATGACATTGGAAAAATTGGAATGGCTGATAATACAACCTTAATCAGTGTTATCCTTCTAGCCAAAGTCAGCCATTTACCTCTCCAACTCCTTGATTTTTCGTTGCATTTATTTATTATCTACTCCCAAAGACTTGATCTTATCAAGCGTTTGAATAAGGGTACCCCCAAATATTTACATGGGATTTCCCCTATTGTATATCCTAAGATCTTAGCAATTATTTTTTGCAACACTTTCTTTGTATAGAAGAAATAGATCTTTTATTTTTCCTTGTTTATGTGCTATCCTAATGCTTCTATGTACTCTTCCATACATTACTTTATTGCTTCAACCTCCTTGATTGAGGTTTCCCCATGCAAGATTGTATCATCAACGAATTGCTGATGTGTTATGGCTTCTATTCCTTGTGCTATTTGAATTCCTTTCCACTCTTCTTGATTTTGGTAGGTTGTTGTGTCTGCTGAGGGCTTCCTCCATGATAACAAATATGAAATGTGAAATTGGGTCCCCTTGTATACCGTTTTTGCTTTCAAAGAATCCACATGGAGTGCAATTTATGAGGACTGAGTATCTTACTGATGATATGCACTAGTACACCATCTATAGCCATTCCTTACAAAAGCCAAACTTCTCCATTATTCTCATCAAAAATCTCCATTTGAATTTGTCATAAGCCTTACTTACATCTAGCTTGATCAACATACTTATTTTTCTGTCTTTGTTAATTGTGTGAACAACTTCATTTACCAATATTATGCTATCCACAATATCTCTTCTCGGTGTGAATCCAATTTGATTTGGTGATATTATCTTTTCTAACACATTCTTTAATTTGTTGGCTGTTTCCTTTGATAGTATTTTATAAATTGTATTACAAAGTGATATGGGTCTATAATCTCTGAAGTTGGAGCATGACTATTTTTTGGGGATTAGTACCATCATTGTATTATTCATATCTTTAACAAACTTATTTTTCCTTCTAAAATCTTCACATATTTCCCAAACTTCTTCCTCTAAGAAATGCCAACATTTATGGTAGAAAAATGCAGGGAACCATCCAGTCCTGGAGATTTGTTTGGGTGAAGTTGAAATGCCGCTTTTTTGATTTCTTCTCTTGTGAATGGTCCTGCCATCATAGTATTTTCTTCTTTTGATATAAGTTTTGGGATGTTTGCTAAGATTTTTCTATCATTTAGGACATCCTTGTCTCCTTCTGGTGCCAGTAGCTATTTGAAGAACCTTATTGCTTACTCTTTTATTTCATTTGGGCTCTCAATTTTAGTCCCATTTGGAAGTGTTATCTCAAAAATTTTCTTGTAGGAGTTTTTGATTTTGGCTCTGTTGTGAAAGAACCTTGTGTTTGCATCCCCTTCTTTAAGCCACATTTCCCTTGAATTTTCTCTCCAATATTATTCTTCTCTACCTAAAATTTATTTATAATCTTCCACGAGGGCCCTCTCTTTTAGGTAGTCATCTTGATACATCCTTGTTGTCATTACCTTGGTGTTTAATACTTCCAGTTCTTTTTCAACCTTGCATTTTATGAGAATATATTTTTGCATACCACTCTGTTCCATTCTTGCAGTCTATTTTTAATATGTTTTAGTTTATCCATGAAGATGAATCTTTTCGTATCTTTAAATTGTGGGGCTGTTTTCCACCATTGCTCTATTAGGTTCACCAATTCTTCTTTCCTGAACCACATTCTTTCCATTTTGAAATATGACTTTGGGTAATTTTCAGCTTCTTTGATTGATATTTTAACTGGTAGATGATCTGATCCAACCATTGGGAGTATTTTTGCTTCTATATTCATATTTTTTCTAACTAGTCTTGTGAGTATACGAATCTATCTAGCTTTTCCTTTATGCATCCTTCTCCGTTTCTTCTATTCGACCATGTATAAGCTCCATTCATTGTCTAGGAATCTAGAAGGTTATTGTTGGCTAAAAAGTTCCCAATCTATTCCATTGATATTGTTATAGCATTCTTCCCTCCAAATTTTTCTTCTTTCCTAAGTACTGTGTTGAAATCCACTCCCATTATTATTCTTTTCTTTCCTATTTCTGCTATTTTTTGACTTAGAGTATTCCAGAAGGCTTCTTTATCCTGATTTTTGGTTGGACCATAGATGTTTAAGATGTAAAATTGCGTATTACTTGTAAGACTCAGCCTCACATAACATCCGGTTTGCCTCTTTGTCCTTTATTCGCATTATGAATGAGTTAGTTCTCTAGAAAATCCCTAATCCACCAACTATCCCAAAGGACTTTGATAGTGATTCCTCCCATCCGCCTATATGGATTATTCTTTTACTCACATCTTCAATCTTTGTTTCTTGTATCAAGAGGATGTCTGTGTCTATTTTCTCTATTTGATGCTTTATCAGGCATCATTTATTAGGGGAATTTATGCCCTTAATGTTCCAAGTTGTTATAATCATGGCTCATGCTACTGGGAGTGCTCTTCTCCCTTCTTGTCCTTTAGGAAATTCTTAATGCTTTTTAGACTCTTTTCTTGTGCCATTTCTTCTCTTTTCTGTTTATTGGTTTTTCTTCCTTCAACTTTTTTTCCTTTATTGGTTCTAAAAATTGAGCCATTGTCTAGGAAATGTTTCTATTTTCAATAATATCTAGTTCCTCATTTTCTTCATTCTCACTTTCTGAACTGAGGTCTTCCTCCATCTCCTGTCGATAAGTGTCTATTTCTTCTCCTATTAATGGCTTTTGAGTCTCGCCTTCCTCCATTATTTATTTTTCTAACCTTACCTCTTTCACTTCTGGTTCTAATTTACCTTCTTCACTTTTTCCCTCTTGGTTTTCCTTCTCCTGGTTTGCTTTACTTGGGGAGTTATTTTCTATTTGCATATTCCTTATTGATTTCTTCTTCCAATTTTTTTTGGTTTTTGATTGGGCCTTACATTCTTTTGTTTTGTGGTTCCTTTTATTGCATTTCATGCAATATGAGACTTGGGTTTCTATTTTGATTTCTTGTAGCCAAATTCCTGCTTTCGATTTTAACTTTATTTCCTTAGGGATATGCTTTATTGCTGCTATCTTTATTCTTTCCTAGAGGTAAGAATTCTCTTTTAATAATGCCATATCTATCTCCAATAATGTGTCCAGTGTTCTTCCTATTTTCTCTAAGAATTCTTCTAACCAGTATTCTACTGGTAGATTGTACATTCTTATCCACTTTTCCTTGCTGTACATGCCTTGTTTTCTTGGATTGAAGTTTTCTTCCCATTTGTGCGTATAAACTGGGCAGCCTTCAAAATCCTTCAATCCTTTTTCTAACACCATGTTTTTATCTTATTCAGAGAGGAATAATATTATGAAGAAGTTGTTTGGAAAGAATTTTATGCCATGATTCCTTTCAATACTTTCCCGAGCCCATTCTTATATTCGCTTCCTTTCCCTCCTTGGCCCAATGATTCTGCATAAGATGGATACCTTTTTTAGCATTTCAGAATCTTCCTCAGTTTTTTCTTCCACATTAATTTCAATTGGCTCAATTTGATTTTCATAAAGTTCTTTCCTTTGGGTGGTTCTGGGCCTAGGGTTTATGTAATCCTTGTTAATTTTAGTCCTTTTTCCTATCCTATCTGTATAGTTTCTTTCATCCCTACTTTTGTTTTTCCTTTACACCCTTCTGATATTTACCTTTTTTGTTATATTTTGTCTTAGGGGCTTAGTTCCTTCCTTATTATTCCTTTTTTGTTGCGAGGATCTGATTTCTTTAGTTTGGTATTGGATATGATTTTCATTCTTTTGATTATCTAGTTTTCTACTGATGTCCTCTATCTTGTGATGGTTGCGTATCTTCCATGGTTTGATTTCTAGATTGTTTGGCCAAGTTATATAATGAGGAACCTTAAAATTAGTGGTAACATGTTCCCTTCTTGGCTTTCATCTTTCTCTTGGAAAAAAATTGGTAGATGTAGGTTGCTAGCTATTCCACTCTTGTCACCTCCAACTTTAATTCGCTTTTTGGATTCTAATTTCTTTCTGCTATCTTTAAGGAAAGTTCACCTTTTGTAAAATTCGCTAATGTCTTATTTTCACTTTTGGACATTTTAGGATTCAAAATTGTAAGAAGAGTTTGTATATCATATTTTATTGTTTTTGATTAGCGATAAACAAGTTTTGATGGACTAAAAACCCAATGCAAGAAGGTTTTGTAGGGACCTAAAACCCTTTACAAGGAAGATAAGCTATAAGGAAAATAATAATAAAACTAACCATATCCCATTGGAAGCAACCAAACACAGGTATTCAAAAAAACTCAAGCTGCAACAAACAGGTTTTGACGGGACCTTCAACCCTTTACAACCAAGTTTTTATAGGGGCCTTAAACCCAGAAAAAAAATTAGTTTTTTCAGGGACTGAAAACCCAATAGTCTGCAACTGCCAGAACACAACAAACCATCCACTCAATGTAAGAAACATTGAGCCATAGCAATCCAAACTCCCCACCTCAAAAGGCTTCATGGTAGGGTGGAAATTGCCCCGATGATGCTCTCTCTCCCTTTACTCTCTTCCACTTCAGATTAAGGAGAAAGGATGGAAGAGGTTTGTCTTAAATTCTTTATTTCAATTTAGAATCTAACTTCATTTTGTTATTGGTTAAGAAGTATATGATTCTTATTTAAATTTGAATTGTAATTTCAATATGATACTAAATATGAGATGTATGATTCATATTTTAGTTTGTGAATTTTATCGTGCCCTAACACTAAGAATGATTAAACTGTTATGATAAAATGTTCATATGCAAGTTTATTAGCAAGTGTTGCCTCATTATACAATTATTTGTTTCATTCATATGAATATAACCATTGGAGTAATTCCTTACTCATTGTGATGATGAATCTGAGCAATGCTAATCATTTGTATGTACCATAGTTTTTGATGGTTCTTAATGAAATTTGGGTTCTTGTTGTTACATTGAAAGTAAGAGAGCACCACAAAGCACTGAAAAGCAACAAATTCCTTGTAGCTCCAACCAACTTGAGCAACCATCCCAAACTCCACCTCAATAGGAGAGGGCTCCCCTCTATAGGAGAGGATGAAGAGAAAGCCATCACCACCAAATCTACCAAACTGCTGCATAAATAAACTCCACCTCAATAGGAACACGTAGGAGAAAAGTAAACTCTCCATTGAATCGACAACATACAAATCCACCTCAATAAGAGCATTCTTTACCTCTAAAGAAGAAATCAACTGTAGCACCCAACAAAAAGCAATCACTCTAGTAGCACAAGAAATCATAACATCCTTAGGCACCAAGAGGGAAGGAAATAGGAAAAAAAAAATAGAGATTACATCAGCTAGCAACATCAGTAACCCACATACAATAGTTGGGTCTTCACGATAAACTCTAAAATTAGCCCAACCAACAACAAAAAACAAGAAAAAATACAACACATATTATGCTGGACTAACAAATGAAACTTTAGAAAAAACCCAACCAATAGCAACAAAATAGGAATAGGGATAGCATAAACAACCACCACCACCAACAACAACTAGGATAGTAGGCCAGCCAAATAGCAGAAAATAATGAGCAACCACAACCACCAAACAATTAGCAGAGAAAGCTCAAGGGGGCAATTGGAAACCAAAAAGGAAGGAGGCAGAGAGCAGGCCAACAAAAAGATCACATTAGCTGCCCCAATATGCCGATCAGGACCAAAGATAAGCCCATCCACCACCAAACCTTCCTCAAAGGACCCAAAGCACACAACAAAGAAACTCACTAGCTGAAAAGACAACAATAGAAACAACACACTAGGTAGCAAGAAAGCAACCAAAGAAAACTACCACTCACAAGCCACACCCACACCATGGGAAGAGAAAACTCTCAGACCAACCGAACCACAGAAAGAAAAATCCCTCTCACTAACCATTTGCAAATAGACAAGGAACAAGAGGGGAACCCCCATAAGAGCAACCCATAACAACAATCGCCAACATCAATTTGTCCACCGTCAGCTGAAAAAACCAAAAGGGGCAAAGGGAAACCAAGGAGAGAGGGATCATAGAATAAGCCAACAAAAAGAGCACACCAGTTGCCCCAATACACCAATCAGGGCCAAAGAAAATCCATTCCACAACCAACCCCAACTCAAAGGACCCAAAGCATGAAACAAGGGAACACTCCAACTAAAAAGAAACAAGCAAAAACAAAACACTCGGTAGAAGAGAAGCAACAAAAGAAAAAATTGCTACCCAAAAGCCATGGTCACACCAAAAAATTCCCTCCCACTGATCAATAGTGAAAGGCAGCGGCGAACAACTAGCTGAGAAAACGACTAAAGATTTCACTAGCAACTTGACGACTATTCGCGACCTAGTTGCGTCCATCAGCCAAACCAAACAGTAGAACCCTGCTGCTTCCATGTCGACTCCAACAACAACAATCACCAACAACAATCCATCCACCATCAGCTAAAACCTCAAGGGGAAAGGGGAAACCAAGGAGAGAGGGATCATAGAAGCCAATAAAAAGATCACACTAGCTGCCCCAATACGCCGATTAGGGCCAAAGATAAGCCATTCCAAAAATGACCCCAACTCAAAGGACCCAAAGCATGCAACATGGGCACACTCTAGCTGAAAAGACGAGTATAAATGAAACACCCAGTAGAAGAGAAGTAGCAGAAGAAAAAACTGTTACCCACAAGCCATGCTCACACCAAAAAATGCCCTCCCACTGATCAACAACAAAAGGTAGTAGCAAACAACCAGCTGAGAAACCGACCAAAGCTTTCACCAGGAACTCGACAGCCGTCCGCAACCCAATCGCGTTTGTCAGCCACACCAGACAGTAGAACCCTGCCGCTTCCATGTCAACTCCAACAAGCCAACCAACATGAAGTGCCAGCTGCAACCCATCCGCCTCATCCTCATAATCAACATCTCCCTCATCCTCTGCAACAAAGGATTTCAAACTCCTATCCTCGCTCTTGTTCCTGCTGCTCTCCATTTTAGTTTTTCCATTCTATGCATTATATTTTATTGTTATTAACTATTTAATGGATGCCATTTTTTTCTTAGATATGAATTTTAAATTATTTTATTTATTTAATAATATTTTTTTAAGTTAAGTGATTTTAAATTATTCACTCTAGAACTATTTTATTTATTTAAAAATTATTTTATTTTTTAGAAGAGGTAAAGTGCAATGGCATGAATGTGTTAACAATGATTAAAGAGCTGACATATATTTAGAAAAACTAAAATTATAAAATAAAAATAAAGAAAAAAATGTAAATAATTAAAATAATTTTAAAATAATACTAAAGTAAAATAAAATAATTCCTAAATAAATATAACAACTTAATATTGATATCTCTTAAAGATGTTTATACTAGTTTAGTTAATAGTTATTTATTTAAGAGATTCTATAGTGATTTTAAATATTTTTTTTACTATTTTATTTAGTAAAGTACACATTATTTTTTAAGAGTTATTAAACTTTTTGGTGGTTAAATATTTTTAATTTTTAATTTTTTATATTTAAGTTCTTGAATAGTTTTTGTGAACACATTCCTATTACACTGCACCCCTTGATGCCACTCTATATTACTTCTCTTATGTAATATTTTTAAAATAAATAATAAAATAATTCTTCCATAAATAAAGTAACTTTTAAGTAAATTTAAATGGTTTTTGAAATTGAATAAACTAAAGAATGTAAATAAAATAAAATAAGTGTTATGTATTGGAAAGTTCTTGCATATGTAGTATTGCAATAAGACTATTTGTTGACTATTGCAATATGAGTTATGGCATACTAATTCAAGGGTAGGCCAAATAATAAATTTAAGTTAATAGATTCTTGCAAGCCAAATATATCAAAATTTTACTGGGTTAATGAAGATTATAATTAGTGTTGATATTGGTGTCAAGTTTGAATTATACTAGAAAAATTATGATCGGTATCGTTGGAGTTGAGTTTGTTCCATAAAATAATTATATGTTAAATATTAATGTGCAAATGATTAGTTAGTGTGTACAAGGAAATTGTGTTGCAAATAAACAATTTATATGGCTAAATTGAACTATACAAAGACCAAACAAACACTCAATTAGGACGTTAGGAAATCCAAATTAAAACATAAAGTATGCAATCAAATCCATGTTAGACCTCCTAGTTACATAAATGGTTGTGCCCTTTGATGATTTTGATGTGTGCTCAATATTTTTGTAGTGTAATATTGCATTCCAAAATGTTGATAAAATGACTAAGATGAGAAATTTTATAGATTGTAGATGGATGACTAGGATATAAAGATAAGATCAAGGGTAGAGATGGCTTGAGATGTCTCAAGCATGGAGATGGTGCCAAGTGGCACAAGGAGATGACATGAAAATATTGAGGGTACTATGGGAGGACACATGGGAATTTAAAATTCTCATTTATGAAAAAGAGGATTGAGGGTATGTGCAAGTACTTTGACCCATGCGACATGGTACCAAGGCCATGCCATATGTACAAAGGTCCTTGTCTTGTGTGCAAAAGGCTCATGCCTTGTACACATTTGAGGATGTGAGGGATTTGATAGGGGTTGACTAGGATTAGGATTGGAGGATTAGCCCACTTAATAAAGGTTGGAGGAAAAAAGGTAAATTAAATAAATCAAGTTTATTTTATTTTTGAAATAGGGTGTGGGACTTAGGTAAATTAATATTTGGATTTATTTACCTAAGGTGGAATATAGGAGGAAGGTGATTTAATGATTTATATTAGAAAATGAGTGCAGGTGTCTAATATTCCTAAATAGGGACAATGGAAAAACACAATATCTCCAAAAATATGCAATAGAGAATTCTAAAATTTTATTTTCAAATAGACAACCCTTCAACAAGTTCATATCTATGCTCAAAATATTTTTTTTGATTTTTCTGTTAATTAATAGAAAATTTTGAATATAAAAAAGTTATACAAAACACACTAAAAATTGCCCAAAACTTTCAAAAATAGCTTACATTATTTTTTCCTTATTTTTTATGAGATGAATATGACCAACAAGTACATAGGTTAATGCTCAAATACCTCAAACATGCCTTCAAAACCCTAGTCGTCCATACCAAAACCCTCAAAAAATTAGCACCGGGTCTCACCAGAATTTCACCCTTGTCCTTGCTAATGCTAGCCTCAAGGATGCTCCAAAAATTGCAAGAATTTTATTGTAGGTTATCCAAATTTGATTATGATATCTCTGAACCACACCTCCAAAATGGTCTCCAAAACCCATTAAGAATAGGTAGCTCTGAAAATGATGTGCTAGGGAATCAAAGACCAAAAACCTTTCTCCAAAGCACACCCTATTGACTAGGGGGAATAGGGCGTGCTTGTAGTCTCCTTGAAACTAGGATTACTCAAGGGTTTCAAACCTTAAGAAAAATAATGCATCAACACTAGGGAAAAAATTGATAACATAATGAGCTCTAAAAGAACCCTAAAATGTTATATTTAATGACTCCCAAATGAAGGATTTAACCTCAGCAATTAATCCATTACCAACAGTGATAATTTTAAGAAACTCCCCTCAAAAAAAGAATTAAAATCCTGGCGAATCTTTCATTTTCTTAAGAAAAATATATTAATTTCTATTGGAAAATCTTTCCCTTTTTTTAGAAAAAATATTAATTTTATTGGAGATTTTTTTTACGACACTAAAATTTTATAGAAAATTTTGGCGAAACTTGAAAAATAATAGGAAAATGCATTAATTATGATGGCGAATCCATCCAATTTAAAAACAATTCTCATGGAAAAGTAGGGTCCTGAGGGTGGAAATTATCAATGGGTTTTAAGGGGTAGACTATAATATTTACTTGCCACCATTGTTTAAAAAAATAATATAATGGCCCTCATTGTATTCTACATGGTAAAATGTACCCACGATCTGTAATTCTCATGGGCTCGATATTGGTTTTAGATAATTGATCTAACTACCCTTGTTGTACTCTATGAGATAAATTGTACGCACAATCTATAATGCTCATGAGACCCAAAATTGTGGGCCCCATGAGCATTACAAATTGTGGGTACATTTTAGGTCTCCTAGAATACAAGGGCCATTAAATTATATTATAAATCAATGGTAGAAACTAAATATTATAAATATGGTCTTAAAACAACTAATAATTATGATAAATTATTGGCGAATTAATACAAATTTCTACTATAATTTATAAAATTTAGGCGAATTTGATCTAATCATGTATCCAATATTGTGGTGAATTATTGAGTTAAATTTTTTAATAAAATAATTTCTTTTTCGATTTAAATAAGACTAAAATAAAATTTTGTAAAAATGTGGCAATTCAAGTCATGCTATAGCTTGAACTATTAGCCAATTTTGGATTCCCAAATTTTAGCTATTAGCCAATTGGCGAATATTAGCCACTAAAAAAATCACTAATTACCAACTCAATCCAATGCTCCAAATAAAATCCCTAAAAATGAGCCAATAGGCTCCTTGAAATTTCATGCCCCTCCTTCACCTTTTTGGCACATGCTTATTAAATCACTCAATTTACATGTTCCTTAAGTCATTAAACTTAAAAAGGGGAAAAGCTTAAGTCCTTAGGCCAAGAATCACATAAGTTGCATCAAAAGATGCACCCATAACTTAATAATATAATACAATACTTAGGATAGGAATTACTTAAGTTGCATAAAAAGATGTTCCTAGAACTTAAGAATAAAATAGGATACAATCCAAAGACTCCACACTTACCTAATAATGCTCTACATCTTCTTCCTCTTGGGTAATCCAAGGGAAGGATAACCCATGCATCGTTAAACCACATGGCTTGAGTCGGGGACACAATACTCCCCACCCAAAGAATGCTTATCCTCAAGCATTTGTAGGCTAGGACATGCTTAAGAATCTCCTCTCCTTCCCATGTAGCACCCTCCAAATTCAAGTGTTTCCACTTGATGAGATACTCATAAATTATTTTACTCCTTAGCTTCTTCTCCCTTGTAAAATTATTTTTGGAATGAGTATCGACTTACCTCCATCCATAGGAAGCAATTGTGTAGAAGGAATCACTTGCTCTCCAAGATCCTTTTTGAGGCATGACACATGGAACATATCATGGATTTTTCTTGTAGATGGAAGCTCCAACTCATATGCTACTTCACTAATTCTTTTAATCACCTTGAAAGACCCATAAAACTTTGGTTTAAGCTTTTCTACTCCACTCATTTTCAATGAGGATTGTCTATAAGGTCAAGAGGATGCACAAATACCATGTCTCCCACCTCAAAAGACCTCTCAACTTGATGGAAATCCATATATTTATTTTGATGTTCCTGTGCAATCTGAATATTATCCTTAAGTTCCTTAAGGATATCTTGATTATCTTTAGCCCACTCAAGAGCTTTTGGAACTCTAGAATTAGAAAAACCAAGTCCACAAAAGTAGAAGCTTCATAACCATACAAGGCTTTGAAAGGGGGCATGATGGGACTTTTGTAAATTTTTTGTGGTTCAATGTCTGCTTCCATCTTTCCTGAGATTTTAGGTGAATTTCCATGGGTAGGGTTGTTTGAACTGTGTTTAGGGTTCATCCTTGCTAGCTAAAACCATACAAAAACCCAAATAAATGAATGCCTTGGTATTTTGGTCTATTTCATTGTTGACCTGCTGAGTCAGTTTTTGGTCAGTATTGTTATAACTTGTGTCATTATTCTCGTGCTTTGATTGGCCCCTTGCTTCATTTTCACTATTCAAGGCCATGCACTTGATTATATTATATTTTCCTATGTTTCTGTCTGAGCCTTTGTAAAACTTGGCTAAGTATAAAGGTTGTCAATCTTTTGGTTAGTACTCAAAACTTTGTCGGTCACCACATTGGTTTTCATAACTTCCTCTTTCTCTTCTCATGTGTTGAGAATGTGATAAGGACAAAGGATTTCAGTGTGTCATGCTAGTTTTAGAACCCCTGTCAACTGCTGACATGGTTGTGAAAAATTATCCTTCTACCAATCAAGACTATCCTTTTCAAAGTTCCTAAGTTTGAGTCATTCATACCATTTTATTGAACAATCCCTTGTTCATGATACCTAGTGATGGACACTTTTTAAAATAACATATTTGCATGTGTGAAATTGCTAACTTAAGTTGCCTCGGCCCCCACTTAGCCTTGACCACGTGGCTGATTTTCATTCCATCACTAGCTTCCTTTGCATCACATTTTTCCTTTCTACCATTGGCTTCCTAAGTGCGATGTGTGATGGCTTTGTTCTCCCAAGACCCAGGGATAGGTGTCAATCCCTTGTTGCATCACATTCCTCTTTCACATCACATTTCATCTAGCACTTGCTTCTCCCCTAAATGTGAAGTGTGATGGCACTGTTGATTTCATCCTGAGGACAATTGTATCAATCTCATGCCATCACAATGTTCCTTTGTATCACATTCTTGCTTGGAAAGAGTATACAACTATATGTGATGTACGATGGGAGAAAGGTAGGAAAGAGAGGAAGAAGAATATGCCCAGGGAATATTCCAATGGACAGGTGGCTAAGTGTTGTTGCATCGTAGGGTTTCAATACATCACATTTTTGAATCAAGAAATATCTTGAAGAACTATGATATGCGATATACTAGAAGGAATATTCCTTGCCACATGCCAATGTATCATTTCATCGTGAGGGTCTTTCGCATTACACTTTACATTCCTTAAAAGGATGGGGAGGTTATGATGTGTGATAAAGGGGAGGAATATTCAAGGAATATTCAGAGGATAGGTGTCAACTAATCATTTCATTGCTTGGACCTAGTTCATCACAATTTTGGTTTCTCTATGGCCAAAGGGATTCACGATGTATTGTGAGCACGTGTGAGCCGTTGATCTTGCATCTCATGTGGATTGACAACTGAATTTAAAACTTCACCTTGGGATTGATCTCAGCCCTCCATCTTTGATTTGACGGTCAAAATTTGAATGAGAATGACTAGCTGACAGTTCAAGGAAATTGTGAAGATGTTCAGAGAAATGGATGAAAGAGAGTACCCCATATTTGGAAAATTTTGATGAATATTTAGTATAACTTCCTCCCTCAATGCACACTTTATAAAGGACAGGGGAGCGTGCTTCAGTGAATTAATGGTGAATGTTATCTATTTTGAGATATTCCCTCATGGAAAATTAGGGTCCTTTAATATTGTAATGAAAGACTGAATTGAATGATGTAAAGTGTAAGAGGCTCGAGGCTTGTTACTCACTTATTCTATAAAATGGAATTCACAACCTCTTACATAGATATTTTGGTGAATTTTTTAATGAAATGTAGAGAATAGAGTTGAGGTCATTCTTAGGATATGGTGTCTAAGTTTTGTAATTGGTAATGTTGTATAGAAGTACTAGCATTTTGTGGAATTCAATAGCAAAATTTTGAAGCCAATCATTTCTTAATGTATGGTTTACAAAGATTATGAATTAAATAGATCAAGGATATTTCCATTTGTGTCCATAGTTGTGTTTTTGGATGTATGTTTCTAATTAAGGCTCTTATTCAAAGAATAGGTTAAATGCTTTAATGAGAACATAGGTTTACATGAATGAATATCAAGATTTGATAAGTAGAGTTGGTTAGGAAAACTAAGCATAATATTGTAAGGAAATGTTATGAATATTTTAAATGTTTGGATGGAATGCTATTATGGAACCCCAACTGCATTGATTCTGACTCCGTTATCCTAGGATAAGGCACCAATCTCTTGCCTTTGTGTGTTATTTATAGTCTCGGGATCAAACACACTAGAATACTTTCAATCTTCAAGTTAGTTGAAAATGTCTTTTGAAATGAGTTCTTATCATGTCCTATGGTCTTGAGAATGTAAAATGCTTCAATGATTTAAGTCAAATCTTCTTATTTTCATAAGCCTCAAGCAAATCTGCATAGGAAACATTTTCTTTTTACCGTATTTGGGATAATTGGCACATGATATTGATGAATATTGTTAGGGATCACCCTTCTAGGTTTTGTAGAGCCTGAAGTGTAGAGGGAAAGTTGTAACTTTCACCTGTTCATTGGCCAATCCTTCAGGGTAACTAATAATTGAAAATGGATAATTCAAAAGTTATCATTGAGATTAGGTTGGATATTAAAAACCACCAACATATTAGAAACTTTGCTGGGGAATAGTGACAAATCTATGAGTAAATGTTGGCAATACAAGGGCAGACAACTAAGAGGGGGGGTGAATCAGTTGTCACATAAATTCAAAACTTATCTTAATTATTAACCTTATTCTTAGATCTGATTATTAACCATGAAAACATAAATCAACACATCATAAACACACATAACAACAAGATTTTTTAACTTGTTAGGGGAAAAACCACGGGGGAGGTCATTCCACAAGATTATAACTTGTTAAAAGTATAAATAAAATGAAATATAGGGAATGCACATGCATTTAGGCACAGTTCCTAGAGCTCACTGCTCAATTACAAAGAATACACGTTGTCTTACAAAGAGATTTAGATTAAAGCCATCCAGATTTTGAACTAAGAAAATAACATCTGCTAATGCTTGATTACAGTTCCAGTTAAGCACATAAACAATTATTCACTCCTTCACACTTCTTCACACTCTGCTCTACCTTTGAATGATTTAGAATATTATTCATGTAAACACACATTTGGCATACCTTTTCCACTCTTAAATTCTAATAAAAAATCGATCTTATATATCTGCAACAAGAAATTTCATCCCTACAAGTTGGCCATAAAGGAATAATAAAATGAATATAAATTGTCGGCCCAAAACATTAAATATTAACAATGTGAATCAACCAAGGTTTGCCAAAAATTAGTGAGGACCCAAATAAACATCTCCAACATGAAAATACTTCAATTAATTTCTCCTCGAAGATCCACAACACGCTACAAACACTATGTCGTCCAAGAACAAGAAAAACATGAACACGCAAGAGAAAATCGCCAACCACGATCACAACAATCAATGCGGATGTGCAACAAAGATAGAACACGATATAGAAACATCCAAAATCATCACAAATCACAAGAGAAGCATCCGCAACAACTGAACTAACTGAAATAACACCATCTTCAATGAAGAACACGAACTGAAGAAACATAAAAACTGTTAGAATGAAAATATTCATAACTCGATCAAATCTTCACGTGGATCTCTGAAACTTGACGTGGATAAACTAGATACACTTAGAAAAAAACTCTTTAGTCCACAACCTTTGATCAACAACGTACAAAACATACCGACATACTAAACTTCACTTCACCATTGACAACCTGCAACTCTTTATTACAAATTTCTCAATATCCTTGATATATACAACTCCAAATGAATTAATACTAATAGTGTTGACAGAAATGAAAACCACATATCAGCAACACAACCACAACATACAACAATCTCCCCCTTTGGAATTGATGGAAACACATGATGTGAAAAACACCATCAATGCAACTAACTCTTGACACTTACTCCCCCTTAGGTTTCTACTCATTTTCTCCTCAATTCTTTTACATAATCTTTCTCCCCATAAGGCTCTTCTCCTCAGATAATCACCAGTTTTTCACATGACTCTTCTCCCCCTTTGACATCAATGAAAAAGATCTCTAAGCTTTGAACCACATATATGAATTTATGAACATCTGACTACTCCACCTAAGTAGCAGCCACCACAACATCAATCCGAAACAAGATATGACTTTGAAATGCACGAATTGATGCAAAGCAATGCATCCTTAGTTCTGATTAGGAGGGGTAATCACCCCTAACTTCCCTCTGAGATACTCAAAAGTATCCTTAGGCAACGACCTGGTAAAGATGTCTGCAATATGCTCCTTAGTAGGCACATACTCCAATCTGAATTCCTTTTCACTTACCTTCTCCCTCAAAAAGTGAAACTTGATAGATATATGCTTTGTTTTTGAATGCAACACCGGATTCTTGGAAATGTTAATAGCACTTGAGTTATCACAAAATATAGCAATAGGCTCATCATATACAATGCTGATATCCTTAAGAATCTGCTTCATCCATAAGACTTGAGTACAATTGTTAGCAATAACAATGTATTCGACCTCTGTAGTAGACAAGGAAATGGCATTCTGCTTCTTGCTTAACCATGAAATTAACTTCTTACCCAAGAAAAATGCTCCACCACTAGTACTTTTCCTGTCATTCACATCTCCTGCCCAGTCAACATCAATACAGGCACTCAAAGTAAGATAATCATCTTTAGGATACCATAGGCCAAGATCAATAGTTCCCTTCAAGTATCTAAAAATTCTCTTCACAACAGTCACATGAGATTCCTTCGGATTAGCTTGAAATCTTGCAACAATACATACAACATTCATGATATTAGGCCTAGTTTGAGTTAAGTACAAAAATCCACCAATCATTGATCTATATCTTATTTGATTTTATTTTGGAGAATCATCTTCTGTTGTCAACTTGCATTCGGTCGCCATGGGTGTACCAACTGGCTTTGAATCTTCAATACCAAACTTCTTCAACAATTCCTTCACATACTTGGACTGAGATATAAAAATCCCTTTATCTAACTGAGTAATTTGTAGTCCCAAAAAGAATTTAATCTCACCAATCATAGAGATCTCAAATTCATTCTGCATCTCATTAGCAAACTTCATGCACAAAGCACCATCTCCTCCAAAAATAATATCATCAACAAAGACTTCAACAATCAAATGTTTATCATCATTCTTGAAATATAGATTATTATCAGCAATACCTTTTTTAAATCCAAGCTTCAACAAATACTTGTCCAATCTTAAATACCATGCTCTAGGGGCTTGCTTGAGTCCATACAATTCTTTCTTCAACCGACACACCATATCTTCCTTATCAGTCAACTGGAATCCATCAGGTTGCTCAACATACACTTCTTCTTCCAATTCACCATTTAGAAAATCTGATTTTACATCCATCTGATAAAATTTGTAGTTCTTGTGAGCAGCATAGGCAAGAAATAATCTTACAACTTCAATTCTAGTGACAGGGGAAAAGGTATCTTCAAAATCAATTCCTTCCATCTGTGAATATCCTTTACATACCAGTCTTTCTTTGTTTCTAACCACTTCACCTTGCTCATTCAGTTTGTTTCTAAAGACCCATTTAGTTCCAATTACGTTCTTATCCTTAGTTCTGGGAACAAGAATCCATGTATCATTCTTTTTAATCTATTTTAACTCTTCTTTCATTGCTTCAACCCAATGCTCATCTTTCCATTCTTCATTCACACTAGTAGGCCCAGTCTTTGATATCAAGCAATACTCTTCTACAATCTTTCTCCTAGTTTGGACACCTTTGTTATTATCACCTATAATCTGATCTTCTAAATGATTCAATCTTACATACCTTGGAGTCTTCTTAAGATATTCTTCAACTTCAGGCTCTTCTGATCTCTCTTTTTCTCTTTCACCAGTTTCTCCTTCTTCATTTTCTTGATTTACCAGATTGATTTGCACTTGATTTATAGTCTGAACTTGCTTTCCTTTGTTTGCACTATCATATTGATCATTAGAGTCATATCCATAGGTTCTAGATGGTGCACCAAAGTCTTCATCAACCTTAACATTTGCAATTTCAACCATTTTCTTCAATCTTTTATTGTAACACTAGTAGGCCTTACTTTTAGTTGCATAACCCAAAAAGATACCTTCATCACTCCTAGCATCAAACTTTCCTATGTCTTCATCTCTCTTAATATAACATTTGCTTCCAAATATCTTGAAGTATTTAACAATAAGCTTTTGACCAGTCCATAGCTCAAAAGGGGTCTTACCAGTATCACCTTTGATTTGTACCAGATTAAGTGTGTACACAACATTAATCATGACTTCTCTCCAATAGATATGAGGAACATTTCCTTCCAACATCATTGTTCTAGCAACATCTTCAATTGTTCTGTTCTTCCTTTCCAAAGCTCCATTTTGCCGAGGGGTCCACGGTGCAGATAATTGTCTCTTTATTCCATGTTCTTCACAAAAAGAATTAAATTAATCGGAAGTGGATTCACCACCTCTATCTGATCTCAGACATTTAATCTTCAAACCCGTCCCTGTCTCAACCATAGCTTCAAAGATCTTGAACTTTTCCAGTGCTTCAGATTTCTCCCTTAAGAAAGCAACCCATACCATTCTAGAATAATCATCAATGAGTAACATGAAATACCTGTAACCTTGTAAAATTTTGACTTTAGAGGGACCACACAAATCAGTATGCACAAGCTCTAACAATTCATTTGAACAATGCTTATTACTCCGAAATGAAATCCTAGTTTTCTTTCATAATTGATATTCCTTGCATATTGCATTAGTAGGTTTCACCAACTTAGGTAGATCTCTCACAGCCTTAGTGGAACTTATCTTGAAAATATTATCAAAGTTAACTTGACACAACCTCCTATGCCATAACCAAATTTCATCAACTTGAGCAATCAAACAACTTTTACTAGTAGCAGTCAAGTGAAAGATATTACCTTTTGTTTTTGTACCTAATGCAATTTCATTTCTGGAACTCAATATTCTGCACTTTCCATCCTTGAACTGAAGATTGTATCCCTTATCAGCCATTTGACCAAAACTCAAAAGATTATGCTTCAAGCCTTCCACATACATAACATCATCAGTATTATGTTTACAATCAAGAGAAATGCAACCTCTTCCATGGATCACACCAGTTGTATTATCACCAAATCTCAGAACACCACTATCATACTTTTCTAAGCTTACAAACTTACTTTTGTCTCCTGTCATATGATGTGAACATCCACTATCAATCACCCATTCACCTTTCTCTTCAACTCGAGCAGCTAGGGCTTTCTCCACATTTGTACAACCAACAGATTTAGTAGATACATTATTATTTTCCTTGATAGCAATAAATACCCATTCATCATCACTTCTATTCCCTTTATCAGATTCATCATTTGTCACACCTTTATCAGCAACATAGTAACACTTCTTCTGAAATCTAGGCTTGTTATGTCTTGGTTTAGCAACTCTTTCCAGACACCTTGATGCAAAATGACCTATCTTATTGTAAGAAAAACATTTAAGAGGAAATTTTCCTTCATACTTACCTTTTCCTCTTGACACTCTTTTGACAATAAGTGCTTCCAGTTCTTCCATCTCTCTTTCTTCTTCTTCAATCTGTTTGATTTCATCCTCATACTTGAATGTCTTTCTAGATGAACTCTCACCCAAATCATATCTCTGTCTATCTCTCCCGGAAGTAGTAGCCTTAAATGTAGATTCAACCTTAGGAAGGGCATCACCAAATTTGCTTAACTCAAAAGAAGTCAACTTACCAACCAATGTATCTCTGGTTATGTTTGTTATAGTCTGAAGCTCCTCAATAGCACTAGCTTTGACTTTGTAAGAATCAGGAAGGGATCTAAGCACTTTGGCAACAATCTCAGATTCATCTCTCTTTCCACCAACACATATAATACCACACACAAGTTCATTCAGTCTTTGCATGAAAGTATTAACATTCTCGTCATCACCCATTTTCAACCTTTCATATTTCCCTTTTAAACTGTGAAACTTAGCAATTTTCACATTAGCATCACCTTCATATAAGGTTTCTAACTTTTTCCAGATCTCATAAGAAGTCTTCAGATCCATAACATTTGTCATCTCAGAATCAGTCAAAGCACTCAACAAAGCTTCCTTAGCCCGGATATTATACTCAACATCTCTGATCTCAACAGAAGTAGTAGGACCATTATGTGGAATAATATACATATTACTTGTAATGCTCCAGTAGGGTTCACCAATGCATCTCAGATGGCACTCCATTGAAGTCTTCCACAAAGAATGATTTGTTCCATAAAATCTCAGACTATCCTTCTTGTAACTTGCCATCCCGGATCACCTTAAGCTATTAAACTTCTTCCAAGGAACTTGCTCTGATACCAATTGTTGGCAATACAAGGGCAGACAACTGAGAGGGGGGGTGAATCAACTATTATAGAAATTCATAACTTATCTTACTTATTAACCTTATTCTCAGATTTGATTATTAACCATGAAAACATAAATCATCAACACATTAGAAACACACACAACACCAAGATTTTTTACATGGAAACCTTGTTAGGGGAAAAACCATGGTGGAGGTCAGTCCACAAGATTATACCCTATTAAAAGTATAAAGAAAATGAAATATGGGGAATGCACCTACATTTAGGCACATTTCCTAGAGTTCACTGATCAATTACAAAGGAGGAGACACTGTCTTACAAAGAGATTCAGATTAAAGCCATCCAAATTTTGATATGAGAAAATAGCATCTGCTAATGCCTGATTACAGTTCCAGTTAAGCACATAAACAATTCTTCACTCTTCTTCACACTTCTTCACACTCTGCTCTGCCTTCAAATGATTTAGAACATTATTCGTGGACACACACATTCGACATACCTTTTCCACTCTTAAATTCGAATAAACAATCGCTCTTATATATCCGCAACAAGAAATTTCATCGCTACAAGTAAGCCACAAAGGAATAATAAAATGAATATAAACTGTCGGCCCAAAGCATTAAATATTAACAATGCAAATCAACCAAGGTCAACCAAAACTTAGTGAGGACCCAAATAAACATCTCCAACACAAAAATACTTCAATTAATTTCTCCTCGAAGATCCACAACACGCTACAAACACTATGTCGGCCAAGAACAAGAGAAACATGAACACGCAAGAGAAAATCGCCAACCACGATCACAATGATCAATGCAGACATGAAAAAGAGATAGAGAATGATCTAGAAACATCCAAAAGCATCACAAATCACAAGAGAAGCATCCACAACAACTGAACTACCTGAAATAGCATCATCTTCAATCAGGAACACCAACTGAAGAAACAAAAAAACTGTCAGTGAAAATCTTCATAACTCGATCAAATCTTCACGTGGATCTCTGAAACTCGATGTGGATAAACTAGATACACTCAACAAAAAACCCTTTAGTCCACAACCTCTGATCAACAACGTACATAATATACCGACATATTGAACTTCACTTCACAACTGACAACCTGCAACTCACTTATTACAATTTTCTCAATATCCTTGACATACACAACTCCAAATGAATTAATGCTAATAGTGTTGACATCAATGAAAACCACATATCAGCAACACAACCACAACATCCAACAATAAAGAGTCAAGAATTTGGTGAATCTAAACATCTAGTTCAAATATTGAAGTTTTAGACCTGGAGGAGGTTTTTTTGTAGGATATTTAAAAGAATTTATGTGTGAATCTGCTATTGGAGAAGACCCAGAATGAAATTAGGCTTTCAAAGTGCTTCATGCTATTGGAAGTTCAATCCTCTATGAAGAAGTGGTGGCTAATTTTTTAAAATAGCCTAGTGAAGATGTGAAGAAAGTTTTAGATCTATAAAGATTTCCAGTCAGGAAATAAAATTTGTAGCAACTACATCATATCTAGGTATTTTTATGCTTTATTTTTCATGAAGAATAAATTTATGTATGAAAACAATGTTTGAAAATTATTAAGATAAAATTGGTTCCTTATTAAGTGAAAATAAGTACTACAAGAAAGGGATAAGGGATATTGAGAAGTAAATAGTTTTAGAGGGAATAAGTTTTCTTTTGCACACATGTATAACTATTATAGGATTTCATTAATTTGATAGAATACTGCCAAATAGAAGAAGATGATGTTATTATGATACTTTTTGTGAGAAATTTAGAAAATTCTACTGAATATTGGTTTTCTAGTCTACCAATGCATTCCATATGTTCATGGAAAGAGCTTATAATACTTTTCATTGATCACTTTGAAGGAATATCAATAGACAATGCATGCCTATTTGAGAATAGATGCTCACATATCCAAGAAGGGTTTGAAGAATAGTCTGAAAGAAAAGTTGAATCCATGTCACCTATTGATGCATTGTATGATATATAAAGATCTAAGGGTGAATCCCCATTAGTTTTCATGAAATATTCATAAAACAATTGTATGTTATACCAGTGTTAGATAGACCTGATGACTTGACATGTATTGATTTCTTTTGTGAAATACTTGAGCTAGGTTTGAGTACCATGCCACAAGATTTGAAGCCTCATAGTTTGGGATTTATATTCTAGTGGCTTGAAGTAGTGGAAAGGAAGTATGGAAACAATTTCCTTGCTGGATTATGGTTTGATTCTCTTCCCAGGCTTGATCAAATGAGTTTGGATGGTATAACAAAAGGCAACGATGCATCTCGCAGTGGTGAGGATTTTTTTTGAGCAACCTACAGAGAAAATATATGCAGATGAAGATGGTAGCCACAATGGCTAGGATGTAAGAAATGATGAGATGTATGAGATGTGTGGAGTCATGCCTTCTATTGGTTTTGAAAGTACACAAATAGGGAGCCAACTTTCTATATTAGATGAAGGTTGCAATAATGCGAATGATATTGAAAGTGCATTCCCATTAATTGATAAGGAAAAAGTATGTTATGATGAACCTTTAGGTCAGATGCAAGCTTGCAATCAACTAAAATGCACTCTTGTCCAAATGATCAAGTAGATTAGAATTCTATTTGTAGCCCTAGTGACTATGAATACTTTCAAGAAGAAGTAGAGTTGTCCTCTTTAGGTGAAAAGTGTTTCAATAAATATGATGAAAGTATTCCCGAAGATTCACAATTGCATGGTGATATTATGAAAATCTATGGTAGTGTTGACAATTCCTTGAATGATCATCTTTGTTCAGATGATGCTAATAGTATAAGATTTTCTAAACCTTGTAGGGAAAGGTTAGATGCTAAAAACTAGGGTGAGTTGAATATCCCTTTTTCAAACAATGATCATGATGTTGTGAAGAACAATGAGACTCCAAGTTTTCTTGGATACGAGCATGATGAGGTATATGAATTGAACATACTTTTTGAAGAAGAGATATGTAATCAAAATTGCTATGGTATACTTGGTCATGCTGATTCTACAAGAGATGAGGGTAATATTTTTGTAAGACTTCATGATGATGAGACACATGAGTTTGTTGATATGTGGAATAATTTTGAGATTTTCAATATATCAGATGTAAATGACAGAGTGTGCAATGAATTTCAGGTGGAGAAGCCATCCGCGAGAAGCTGCAATGAAGAAATAAATAATGATTTTCAGTTTGATGGCAAGGAATATGAATTTATTGATTATTGTAGTAGTATGGACAAAAAAAGGGTATGTGTGCAAGAGATTCACTGGATGAATTAGTTCAGGTAGCTAATTGTGTAGAGCATGCATATTTTGGTGATGTGAGTGGTGAATGAGGAATTCCTTTCTTGTTTGATATTTCACCTTCTTCCATTCCTTTTTCTTGTTTTGAAGTTATCACTGAATGTTTACATAAGGATAGCATTGATGAAGATGTACGTGAAAGTGAAAATGTAAAGACAAGTGTTGGTACAACTGGTGACATTTTTTATGATGAGTTTGCACTTGAAGAATATGATTATGTCAGTCACATGGATGCATATGAGGACATTTTTTCTGGGTGTACAACTTATAGACTTCCTCATGAGTAGTGTAATTCAAGTGAGTCATGGGAGGGCACTGCTATTGAACCAAGCATGATAGATATGTGTCACAGGTCTAATTTTTATGGCACACATGTTTCAATAGATTTCCAAGAGATTGAAATAGAGAGATGATCTAAAGAGTATGGCTCTTCGCACAAAATGTCTCATGATATGAATGGAGTTGTTGATGAGGTTTGCATACACATAAATGATCCCAAGGTGTGCTAGTCATCCATGGTCCCTGTTTTAAGTGAAGCTAAGTATTATGCATCCATTTTTGATAAAGAAGTATTTTTCTCACAATGTGAATTCCAATGTTCTTGAATTTGAGCACTTCACTTGGAACCAACATACATCTTGCAGTGATGATGAGTAGCAACAAGTTGTCTAGGTTGGTGATTTTCTGGCTGCTCATGTTCCTCATATGTCCGAGTTTCAAAATTTTTAGTTGGGCCTATTTAAGGATGAGTTTCCCTTTCCAAGTCACCATAATGAAGAGGCATATTTTCCTTCACTATGTGAATTGGATGCATTTTCTTTTTTCCTTGATTCATGTGAGAGGGTCAACAGGTATGAAGGTACTATGGTTTCATATGGTGTTGATCAAAGTTTTCATGTTTTTCCACCACTTGCTACAAAAATGAAAAAATTGGTGCATGATGATATGGTGGCCTATGTTATATGGTTTCCATGCAACAACAAAATTGAACGTGAAGAAAGTCTACAATTGTTTAGTGGTAATCAAGTGTTTATGATTGCAAGAAGAGGGATACACTAGTTACAGTGGTGTTTAAGAAATAAGTGTGGGTTGAGGGAAATCAGTTCCTTCAATAGGTTGGTGTTTGACATAGGAAAGCATTGGTTTTTCTTTTCATTTGGTGGCCTAGGGCCATAAAATGAGGTTTAAGAATTGAGCATTCAATATAGTGAATTTTCTGCCAAATGGATTTGGCACTTTGTTTGCTCCCCATCGATTTTAAATCTCACCATGCCCACAAGGGGCATGCGTCCACAACTAGAACCATTGATGGGACTTCTATAATTTTTTTGTGGTTAAATGTTTGCTTCCTTCTTTCCTAATATTTTGGGTGAATTTGCATGGATAGGGTTCTTTGAACTATGTTTAGGGTTCATCCTTGCTAGCTAAAACCCTACAAAATCCCAACTAAATGAATGCCTTGTTATTTTGGTCTATTTCATTGTTGACCTACTGAGTCGGTTTCTAGTTGGTCTAGTTATAACTTGTGTCATTATTATCGTGCCTTGACTGGCCCCTTGCTTCATTTTCACCGTTTGAGTTCGTGCACTTGATTATCTTATATTTTCCTATGTCTTTGTTTGATCCTTTGTAAAATTTGGCTAAGTATAAAGATTGTTGGTCTTTTGGTCAGTACTTAGAACTTTGTCTATTGCCGCCTTAGTTTTCATAACTTCCTCTTTCTCCACTCATGTGTTGAGAATGCAATAAGGAAAAAGGGTTTCAATGTGTCATGCTAGTTTTAGAACCCCTATTGGCCATTATCCTTTTGACGATCAAGACTATCCTTTTCAAAGTTCCTAAGTTCGAGTCATGCATACCATTTTATTGAAGAATCCCTTGTTCATGCTACCTAGTGATGAACACTTTTTAAAACAACATATTTGCATGTGCAAAATTACTAACTTAAGTTACCTCACCCCTCGCTCAACCTTGACCATGTGGCCAATTCTCAGTTGATCACTAGCTTCCTTTGCATTGTGTTTTTCCATTTTTTCCACTGGCTTCCTAAGTGCGATGTGCAATGGCTTTGTTCTCCCAAGACCCAGGGACATTTGTCAATGCCTTGTTGCATCACATTCCTCCTTCACATTGTATTTCATCTAGCACATGTTTCTCCCCTAAATGTGAAGTGTGATGGTATTGTTGATTTCATCCTGAGGACAGTTATCTCTGTCTCATGTCATTGCAATGTTCCTTTTTATAGCATTCTTTCTTTCCAAGAGTATACAACTATATGCGATGTGTGATGGGAGGAAGGTAGGAAAGAGAGGAAGAAGAATATGCTTGAGGAATAGTCTAATGGATAGGTAGACGAGTGTGGTTGCATCATAGGGTTTCAATACATAACATTTTTGAATCAAGAAAGAGCCTGAAGAACTGCAATATGTGATATACTAGAAGGAATATTCTTTGCCACATGTCAATGTCTCAGTTTATCATGAGGGTCTTTCACATAACACTTTGTATTTATTCAAAGGATGGGGAGGTTATGATGTGCGATGAAGGGGATGCATATTCAAGGAATATTTGGAGGATAGCTGTCAACTAATCATTTCATCGCATGGACCTAGTTTATTGCAATTTTGGTTTCTCAGTGGCTAAAGGGATTTGTGATGTATTGTGAGTATACATGGTCCATTGATCTTGCATCTCATATGGATTTATGACCACATTTTAAACTGCACCTTGGGCTCGATCTCAACCTTCCATCTTCGATTCGATAGTTAAAATTTGAATGAGAACAACTAGCTGAAAGTTCAAGGAAATTGTGAAGATGTTCAAAGAAATGGATGAAAGAGAGTGCCCCATATTTGGAAATTTTTGATGAATATTTAGTATAACTACCTCCCTCAATGCACACTTTATAAAGGACATGGGAGCATGCTTCAATAACTTAGTGGTGACTGTTATCTATTTTGAGATATTCACTCATGGACAATTAGGGTCCTTTAATACTGTAAAGGAAGACTAAATTGAATGGTGTCAAGTGTAAGAGGCTCGAGGCTTGTTACTCCCTTATTCTATAAAAAGGAATTCATAGCCTCTTATAGAGATCTTTAGGTGAGTTTTTTCATGGAATGTAGAGAATAGAGTCGAGGTCATTCTTAGGAAGTTTTGTAATTGGTAATGTTGTATAGAAGTACTAGCATTTTGTGGAATTCAATGGAAATTTTTTGAAGCCAATTCTCTCCTGATGTATGGTTTACACATATTATGAATGAATCAGATCAAGGATCTTTCCATTTGTATACATAGTTGTGTCTATGGATGTATGTTTTTGATTAAGGATCTTAGTCAAAGAATAGGTTAAATTCTTTAATGAGAACATAGGTTTGTGTGAATGAATACCAAGATTTGATAAGTAGAGTTGGTTAGGAAAACTAAGCATAATATTATAAGACAATGTTATGAAGCTTTTAAATGTTTGGATAAAATTTTGTTCTGGAATCCCAATTGCATCGATTTTGACTGCATTACCCTAGGATAAGATGCTAATCTCTTGCCTTTGTGTGTGATTTATAGTCCCAGGATCAAACACACTAGAATACTTTCAATCTTCAAGTTAGTTGAAAATATTTGTTTAAATGAGTTCTTATTTTGTCCTATGGTCTTGAGAATGTAAAATGCTTGAAGGATTTAAGCCACATCTTAGTTTCATAAGCCTCACACAAATTTTCATAGGAAAAGTTTTCTTTTTATAGTGTTGGGGATAATTGACATAGTATATTGATGAATACTGTTAGGGATCACCCTCCCAGATTTTGCAGAGCTTGAATTGTAGAGAGAAAGTTGTTGTAACTTTTACTTGTTTGTTGGCCAATCCCTCAAGGTAAGTAATCATTGAAAATTGATAACTCATAGGTTATATTTGAGATTAGGTTGGGGATTAAAAGCACCAACAGGTCATACCTATGCTCATATGATATGTAGTATTGTAACATAATTCAACCAAGTGTAACCACCTTTCCCATGCCTTTTTTACCTCGAAACATAGTTTCTCGTGTAGCCTTCAAGTTTTTTTACAATCTTTGTTTGGCCATATGTTTGAGGATGATAACTAGTGTCATGATCGAGTTTTGTTCTAGCTAGATTCATCAAATCTTGCTAAAAAGTGTTGATGAATATGCAATCTCTATCACTTACAATTATTTTTGGTATACCATGAAGTCTATACACCTATTCAAAAAATATACTAGCAACTTGTGGCGCTTTAAAATCAAAAGGAATTACTACAAAGTGAGCATATTTAGTGAGTCTATCCACCACAACAAAAGAAAAATACTTATCATTGGTCTTGGGCAACCTAGTAATGAAATCCATTGATAAATTTGTTCCCATTTTTGATTGGGAATAAGAAGTATATGTAGCAGCCCTATTGGAAAAGAAACTTATCTTTATTCCTTTAGAACTCTATGCATTCTCTTACATGCTTGAGTACATCATCTTTCATACCTTTCCATGAAAATCCTTAACGAATGCACCTGTATGTCTTCAAATAACTTGGATGACCAACAAGCTAATTGTTATGAACAACAATAAGAATCTTACCTTTTATAACTAATTTTACCATCTAGAATCTCACAAACATGCTGATTTTTTGAATACTCTACTACTAGATGATCCTTCCAAGAGGATGAAATTCTTGAAAGTGAGCAAAATGAAGGGTTTCTAGATAATGCATCAACAACAAAATTATTTTTCCCTTTGAAAAATTCAATGTCAAAATCATATCCTTGAAACACACTCACCCAATATTGTTGTCTCTCAATCCCCTTTGCTCCATGAAATAATTGAGGCTAATATGATCAGTATTCACTATATACTTTCTTCCCACAAGATATTGACATAAATTTTCAAGTGTATGCATAATTTCCAACATTTCCTTGTCATATATAGAGAGTCTATTTTCAACCTCATTCAATTTTTAGGTCTCATAAGAAATTAGATAACTGTCTTGCATCAAAACAACCCCAATACCAATACCAGATGCATCACACTCGAGCACAAAAGGTTTAAATAAATATAGTAATGCAAAAATAGCACAAGTACTCATTACCTTCTTAAGATGGTCCATGATCGTTTGAGTCTGATCTATCCAAACAAAGGCACCCTTCTTGGTAAAATCTATCAAATGAGTGGTTAATGAAGAAAATCCCTTCACAAAATATCTATAATATGTGCATAAACCAATGAATTCCCTTAAATTGGACACATTATTTGGGAGTGGCCAATCAAGTATAGCTTGAATCTTCTCCGTATGTGCCTTCACTTCAACTCCACCAATGACATAGCCAAACTATAATAGCTTAGTCATTCCAAAATCACACTTAGAGGATTTTTTAAAAAGAGAGTTAGCCATGCTAAGATGCTTAACACATCATCTAGGTGCCATATATGCTCCTCCTATGTCCTGTTGTACACCAAAATATCAATGTAAAAAAAGACTAGCACAAACTTTCACAACTACTTATTGAGCACATAGTTCATGCAAAACTGAAAAGTAGCTAGAGAATTTGATACCCAAGAGGGCATCACCAAATACTCAAAATATCCATAGTGGCACCTGAAAGATGTTTTATGCACATCTTCCTCCTAGACTTGAATCAAATGGTATCCAAAACAAAGATCTATTTTGGAGAAATAGATCACTCTATGTAGCTCATCCATTAGCTCATCAATACATAGAGTACGATACTTATTCTTGATGGTCTTCTCATTTAGTGCATGCTAATCAATGCACATCCTCATGGTACCATCCTTCTTCATAAATACAACAAAAGAAGTGAAGGGGATAGAACTAAGCCATATTTGTCCTGCATCCAACAACTCTTGAATAGTCTTCTCAATCTCATCCTTGAATCGTCTAGGATGAAAGTAAGGATTTGTAGCACCTGGATTTCTATCCACAAGATCAACAATATTCTCAAAACCATGATATGGAGGTAGAAATGTGGTATATTTAGAAACACCACACTATGCTTGTCCAACAAGCCTTGTATGCCAACATGATAGTCATGTTGTCTTGTATTAGTAGACCCATCTGAAATGAAACACTGTACTTTCCACTCAACCTATGATTACCAAAAAAATATCCCCATCCTCCTATTGAAATTACTCTAGGAGAATATGAAGATAAGCCCCACAATACCACCTTCTAACCACCTACTATGAAACTCAACTGCATATTCTTTAAGTCTGTGATATAAGGTCTTATAAAATACAACAATTGAACACCCAACACAACATTGGTCTCATCAATCTCAACCATGTAAAAGTCATCAATAAGGGTATAATTACCCAAAGTCATACTCATACAATTAACCCAACAAAACATCATGCCACTCATTGTGTACAATCATAAACCATCATGCTCCTCAAATTTTAGACCCCACTTCTTCACATAGGAAGAATCAATGAAGTTGTGGGTAGCCCCACTATCAATCAACCCAACAACCCATTTTCCCTACATAATTCCCAATTAAAGCGTTATAATGAGGAGTGGTAGTGATAGTAACAATCACACCATCCATTTGTGATAAATAATTATGATGCTCATCTATGCCCATCTCTCCATCCATCTACACTCATGTTGCTCATCAGGAACTTGGGTCTCCTCCAACTCATCATCACTAGGTTCCTCAAAGAACTCAATCCAATGGGCCTTGCCCCCACTCCTACACTTATGTAAAGGTGTCCAAGGTTCATGAAATTCAAAGAAAAGCCTCTTCCATATCAAATCATCACTCAAATCATGAGCTGCCACACCGACTAGCCTAGAAATCTCCCAGCTGGTTTAGAAAACTTTGGTTTCTTGTCCCTCCTCTACGAAATTTTTTATGTTAAGGGTCTCTACAAAAAAATTATAGGAAATATAGCCTATGGTATGGAAAGCTCCATGTTAATTTCATGCTTAACAACATAATACAAGGATGTGAACCATAGATTTTATTTTTTAGGAATGCTATGTCTCTTTTGCTCAATTAGGGTCTTTCACCTAATGGAAAGAGATATATCCCACACCAAAAATCTAGGTGGTTCACTCAAGATAAGGAATGCATGATATAATTATGAATAAATGAAATGATATAAATGTATAAAACTAATGAAATCTATTGATTATTGAATGGAAACTAAAGAAATACAACTTTTTTGAAAACACATTATGTATTGCAAAAACACCTAGAAATGAATACAAATTGCAACAAAAATGGATGAAACTAAAAGTGTGCACATGAGATCTTGCTGGAGATTGGAAATGACATCTAAAATGTTGTTGATCCTAATTTTTAGGTCTAGTGGGACTCATTCGCCATTCTGGGCAAATTAGTCCTAGTTCTATGAAACTGTTTCGGAGCTTGTTTAAGACAAATGGGTATCCAAAAATGCAGAAAACCAAAAACAAGCCTAGAAGTGGGACTCATTCACCACCCATGGAGAATGAGTCCAATTTTGAAATTTTTTAAGATTCAAAGGTGGAAACAAGAGCCTTCGGTCTGCACATTCTACCTCTCAAGGTGTCCGGTTCTGAAACTGTCAAATTTGGGCCTAAAGGTGACTTTTTGTTGATGTTTTGCCTTATCCAATGAGGAGATGACTTGAATTTTTTTTCAAATTTATCTTCAATGATTTCCAAGATTCCAAGATGCCTAAATCTGCAAACACACAAAAAGAGAAAGAGAAATGTTGGATGTTAGGGCATGGGGGTTTTCCTTGGTCAAACCCCTTTTTAGGTAATTAAACCAAAATGGGGAAAGAAAGTAATGAAGCATGCAAAAATGGAGTTATTAACTTTCCATGATGATTGATATTGAATTTATGCAACAAAACATGAAGAATATTCCCTTGAATGTCTTAGGAAGCTATCTTGATGACTTGCAATGATGAAACCCTAACTTGCTTGACTTGATAAAGAAGATAGATGATGATTGAATGATAAGAGATGTGTGAATGAGTTAAGAGATTATGAATTAGGGCTTAGAGACTTATATTTATAGGAAATTCACCTTAATTTCCCGTTAATTGGATCCCTAAGGCCGACATGAAGAAAAACAAAACTTAAATTCCAAAATTTCCCGCTCAAAAGTAAAAAATGGTCCAAATAGGACTCAATCGCCACCTTGGGTGAATCAGTCCCACCTAGTAGGGACTAATTTTCCACAGATGGCAAATTAATCCTAGAGGGGCCCATTTGATAGCTAGGATGCTAGGAAGTAAGGAAATAAGGTTTATATGATAACTTTGTTAGGTATTTAATCAAATATTGCCTCGGGATGCACCATATGGGGTAATAGGGGCCTATTAATGATGATGTGAAGGTTAGTTAGGGCTTGGAACACAAAATTCAATGTGAAATTTTGATTAAATACACTTTACAATACTAAAATGAGGTCCACACAACTTAGAAAGGCACAAGAACCAATGTGAATGTGTAAAAACATTACAACACTAGGTTAAAGTTAAGTTTATTTTACAAGCCTTCTAGATTAATGTGAGGATGTATTTAAATACATTTTATAATGTTGAATTAAGGGAGAATGGGTTCATTAAGTGTAGAAAAGTGTGAAAGTATTTTACAACACTTTACAACACCTTTACAAGACATCATTAAATAAATTTTATTCAGTTTGCAAGGGTCCAAGACCTAGTGTGGACGTGTAAAAAACCTCTCAACACCAAATCAAGGCCTCATTAGGCCCAATTTGTCATCAGTTATTCCCCAAATCAAGTAAGTTTCCTTTTTTCTATGGTACATTTAGCCCCCACTATAGTGAGAGGATGAAATTGCTTCAAACTCACACTAAAGTAGACATTCAAGAGAGATCCAATCGTACCCATGCAGATGGTCTAGGATAACAAAGATCAAGAAGGTGGTCAAGCCCCCAGGATCTAAGATCCTAAGTCAAGCCGAAATGAGTGCAAAAGGAAATATACAAGGTGAAACAAGATACATGATCATGAAATGGAAAGAAGTAGAAGAGTGAATAAAAAGGTGGATCAAGCTTCGATCATTTTTCCAGCTAGTTGTGGATAAGATCTAGGATTTTTGTCCAAAAAAAAAAATGCATACTCACTCTAGGGCGATGAAACTCGTGGTTGTCCACAGGTGAGAAAACCCAAAAGGTGAGAAACATACGTTCAGATGGTATGTACTCACAATCACATAGGTGGCTATGGGGAAAGTTGTGCCTCAGAATGGGCTTCCTGCTCAACCATACCAAAGTTATACTTCCTGATAACTTTAATAAGGTGCTAGAAAAGAAAATGATTTTTGAGCTCTATGAAGTAAGAAAAACTTCATATGCTTGACACTCATAGACATTGTAAATGAAAGGTAGTGCAAGGAATGTTCAAAGGGATTTTTCTTTATTCGTGCAAGGTCTCATCTTAGGGAACATAGTGCTTAGTGTTTCCAAGAGAGGATGTGTATCTTAGGGAACATCGTGCTTAGTGTTTCCAAGAGAGGATGTGTCAAAAGAAGTATCACAATCTTGGAGGGAATCAAGCCCAATGACTCCATCAAGAAAAGGATGCATCGCAAGAAGAAATAAATTTCACAATGAAATGTGAGTGGTGATGTATGCCCCCACTTTAAAGTAGTTGGAAACACCATTATTGTGAGCAATTGCTTTAAAGTAGAAGAAGAGGATATGAGAGCTTACTCAGAAAGCCCTATGCCAAGTCATATGTTTCTGATAAGCTACATCATGAAAAGGGTAGTATGTCACATGTGAGCCAACTTAAGGCATGTCATCCACATCCCAAGCTTTCTCTTATATGTTCATGAAAAGTTATCGACTAGCCAAAAGAGTCAACAACAAGTGAGATACGAGGACAAGGCTACTAAACCCCTTTCCCCCATTGAGTGCAGGAAAAAGGTGAGTCGAAATGATTGATGATATGTAGGTGAGAGTGAAAATCGGTATCAATTAGAGTAACTAGGTGCCCCCATAGAAGGAAGAATACCAAACTCCTGAAAATGTTGGATTTTACGACTCAAAACCTTACATTCATTAGTGGAATGACCATGAACTCTATGATATGCATAGAATGAAGTCTTGTAATAAAATTTATTTTGAGTTTGTGGAGGAAGGGTTATCAAGTGATCTTGGAGGAGTCTTGACAAGATGCCTTCTTGATCAATGGTAGAAGGTGGTCCTATGGTTTGCTTGAAAGAAGCATCTTGCTTAGTATAGTTTGTCATATCTTCACAAGACTCTTTAGATTGTGATATTTTTTTCTCTCCTTTATAGGAGGGTGTAAAATCTAACGAATTAAAATTATTAGTGTCTTACGAGATGACATTGACATTAAGTGAAGAGTTCATTGTTTATGTCATTGAACTGTAGATTTTTGACACCAATGCACTTCTCTAGCTCTTCTAGGGTATTTCACGTAAAAGGAGAGAGGTAGGGCCAAAAATGCTAAGGGGGTTCATTCAAATTATGTTATGTGTGCTATTGTTATGCCTAAATAAAGTGAACTAAATGCAATTAAGTGATCTATATGACTGAATTTGAATGCAAAACTAAGATTTAGGCTATGTTGGAAAACACAATGTGATATGTAAACAATGATCTAAGAATGAATAAAATGCAAAACAAAAAGAGAAAGGCTGAATCAGAGTGCACCTAGGAAAGATTTGAGGAATCTAGAATGGTTTGAATGCTGTTTGAAATTACTGAAAATCAATAGTGGGAATCATTCGCCCAGGGTGGCAAATTAGTCTTGCTATTGGTGAAAAACTGTCGGAAACATGTTTTTGACTTTCGGGATTTGAAATCTACCAAAACCTAGATTTTCATCCTTAAGGTGCGACTCATTTGCCACTAGTGGTGAATTAGTCCTCTCCCAAAATTCTAAGAAATCAGGAGACAACTCTGCAACACTAGATCTGGAAATGTCTGCTTGTCGGGTTACCGAAGTCAACTCTGTAGGAAACAGACAAAATAACTTCTCCAAGCTTGAAATATGATTGATTTAACTTGAAGAACCTAGTTGAATTGTTGACCAATCTTCAATCACCTAAATTATTGTTAAATATGCATACAAAGGTCTACAAACACACATGCATGAGGAGAAAAATGGTTGAGGGTTAGCAAATAGGGGGTTGCCTTGGTCAAACCCCACTTTGGTAATCAAACCCTTAGTAAAATAATGAAATTGAAGAGAATGATAAAGAAATAACATGCAAATGCTATTAACTTACCAAACCCTTGTTGATGAAAATATGAAGTTATATCAATGGATGCTCCAAAATGCTTGAATAGTGCTTGATTTGATGTTGTAAGATGCTTGAATGCTTGAGCGAATAGGTGAATGAATGAACTTGATGAATGGGGGTTGAAATGGATGTAAAAACACTTATTTATACAATCTTGTGCCTTAGTAACCCATTAATACCTCATCATAGGCCGACATCAAGTGATTTTAAATAAAAACCCGAAAGGAAATTTAAAATATTTTTTAATTTGGAGCCAAGGGGGACTCATTCACCACCGATGGTGAATGGGTCCCACCTAGGACCTAAAAATGGGTGTCGAGAATTATCTTGCATTTAATGTTATTTGTTAGGTTTACATTAAAAAATGCACTTAATTAAAGCTTATAAGGGCATAAAGGTGTCAAATAAAGTATAAGAAAGGTGTAAATAGTGAGCTTATGCCTAGAGAAGTGTGAAATCTTGTTACAAGACTTTACAACACTTCAAAATAGGACTTGATTAGTGATGAAAAGGTGATTTTTAGGTGAATTGTAATGAATAGAGTCTAGAAGAGTGTAGAAATGTTTTACAACACTTCACAACACCTTCACAAGACTTCAATATTTGAATTTTAGTACATAAATATGCATGTTCAAGCCAAATTATAATATAATATCAGAGCATAATAGACCAAACATTATGAAAAAAGACCTAAAAGGCCATGAAAATGACAAGGGGCCATTTTTCTATGGAACATTTAGCCCCCACTTTAATGAGAGGATGAACTTGCTTGAAACTCACACTAAAGTAGCCATGAACATTGAGAGGAGGGTTCAAATGAACTTACGTTAGAAAGATGGAATGACAATGATCAAGAGGGATGATTAAGCCCCCAGGATGAAGATCCCATGGAAAACTAAGCATAAGAACAAAAGAACACACAAGTGAAAGAGAGAATCAGATGAAGCTTCAATCATCTATCCAACTAGTTGTGGATTAGATCTAATCTGATTGTGAGAAAAAGAGAATGCATACTCACTCTGGGGTGACATAACTCATGGTGGTTCGCCAGGTGAGAAGGCCCAAGTATACTCACTCTAGGGCCACAAAACTTCTGGTTGTCCATGGGGTGAGAAATCCCAAAAGGGGAGATACATACGCTAGTTGGTATGCACTCATAAACATAAAGATGGCTATGGGGAAAGTCGTGCCACTAAGTGGGCTTCCCGCTCAACCTTATCAAAGTTATACCTCCTAATAACTTTAACAAGGTGCCACAAGGAAAATGTCGGTTTGTGCTTCATGAGACAAGCAAAGCTTCATATGCTTAGAACTCATGAACAAAGAGGAAAGTACCACAGGCATGCAAGTTGCGTTATGCAAGGCGGAAAAGATGCAAAATGTAAAAATGTAAGATGTAAAATGATGCTCAATGGAGTCTTGTTAAGTTCATGCAAGGTTAATCACTTAGGGAACATTATGTCTAATGCCTCCAAGAGAGGACCAATCAAAGAATAGTATATCCAAAACTTAGGGGATGCGGTGCATCGCATCAAGACACCAAGAGGAATGTAATATGCTAAGATAGATCACACTTATGAAGGAAATCATCCCTAATGTCATCCACAAAGTGACGAACACATCATATGAATGACAAGGCTGCACTAGGAACCAAGAATGCAAATGAATTATGATAATGTATGCCCCCAACTTTAAAGGAATTGCTACACATCATTCTGTGAGAAATTACTTTAATGTAGTGAAGGAAAGAAAATGAAAAAGGAAAAACAAGACATGAGAGCCAACTTGGAAAGCCCTATGCCAAGTCATATGTTTCAAAGTTAGGCTATGTCATGTACATGAAAAGGAAAACAAAAGAATAAGGAGGTTTCCCCCTAAAGAAGAACACACCAAACACATAAGGGATCTATGGATTTGGGGTCAGTATGTTCATTGCTACAATGTTTTATAAGGAGCTCAGAACTATCATCATTCCCCAAAGCACATAGAATTGGAACAATGACACAAAGAGAGCGAAAAAAAAAGAAAAAGAAATTCTGTTTTGGGTCAACATGGAAGAGACATAGGGAATCTCAACGCTTTGCATCATCCCCAAAAGGAAAACACAAGCAAAATGAAAATGAAAAGGCGAAAGAAAAGGAAAAATATTTTGGGTCAACATGAAGGAGACATTTCGGTCTCAATGCCTTGCATCATTCCCAAAAGGAAAAGCACAAGAAAAGAAAAGTAAAAAGGAAAAGGGACTGATTGGGTCAACATGGAAGAGACATAGGGTGTCTCAATGCTTTGCATCATCCCCAAAAGGAAAATGCAAAAGAAAAAAGTGAAAAAGGAAAAGGACCTTTTGGGTCAACATGGAAGAGACATAGGGCATCTCAACACTTTGCGCCATCCCCAAAAGCAAAATCATAAGAAAATACAAAGTAAAAAGGAAAAGGGAACGATTGGGTCAACATGGAAGAGACATAGGGCATCTCAATGCTTTGTGTCATCCCCAAAAGGAAAACACAAAAAAGAAAAGAAAAAGATAAGGCACGACATAGAGAAGAAGAGAGGTACAAATAGAAGAAGTGTATGACAAGAGAGAAAACATTGAACACATGATACAGGAGAACATGATACACACATACAAGCAAACAAAAAGTAAAAGCAAAAGGAAAATAAATGATAGAAGACTTGTAAGGTGAATGCAGGTCAACCATCTAACAAGTCATCCGCCTCCCAATCATGTTCAGTATATTGCGAGGGCGGTAAACTGTCCAAAGGAAGAATTGCAAGCGCCGAACTAGGAGTTGTACCAGGTTCTTCACTTGGTGGAGAGGATTTATCATTTAAACTCATGGTAGATGAAAATAAAGAGTTTAAATTGTTATGCACTTCTTCATCTATTTTGGCTATCTCTGCATCATCATCATCATCATCATCATCAAGATTGATGACAACAAGAGGATGAAGGGTGATTTCCAAGGAAGGGTGTATTAAAAGTTGTGGCTGTTGGATTGGTTCATTTTGTTGCGAATGTTGGATTGGACTATCTTGTGGTGGGTCAGGAGAAGGAGGATGGTCATCTATTACTTTTATCAAAGGCGGAGGTTGATTTTCTTTATTTTCATCTAGGTGGGATTGATGGGCAAGGAGACAACAATGACGTCTATGTTCCCTAGCACCATAATTTATTTTAATTCAGTTTTGAAGTTGTTGAGGTGTAAGAGTGGATTGAGTCATCATAGGTTCTTCTAATTCCGAAGGGGGAAGAACATAAGAAACTGAAGAGGAAGGGTCAATTACTTTCTCTTTATCTTTATACACTTGTTTTATGTGAGGTATGACAGGATTGGTTTCATTTTCCCTTGGTCATTTAAACGATGATGGGGAAGTTTCTAAGGGTGGTTGTTCATGAGGTTGTATGGTTTGTTTGATGTCAGACTCATGTTGAAGCATGGTTTCATCTATGATAGGAGGAGCAAAAGTTGACGGGGACATGTGATGAAGAGACAATTCGGCTATGCGTTTGGCTTTGAACTTTTGATAGGTTATGAAAAATAAGTCTTTACAGGGGGTAATGGGTTCCATAGGTGTTGTCCAAAAGGATTCTAAGGAAAAAATACCTTTAGACGATAATGGATGAAAGCCACTATTGTGTATGGTAAATATTTCATTGTCATGTAGAAACTTCAAACATTATTGAACCACTAATGGGACTACTTTCATTGAGCGAAGCCAAGGGTGGCCTAGTTGCAAACAAAATTGATCCGATTTTGGAATAATTGAAAATGTTACCTCCAAAATTTTGGGTCCTATTTGTAAGGGGAGTATGATCGATCCGATCGTAGGGCACACAAAACCAGTATGTGTCTTAATCCATGCAGTTGGTTTATTATAGTCATCTGGATAGAGATTATGTAAGACTAGAAATTCTTCCGTGATCACATTCTCACCATAGGCGAGATCTATTAATAGCCCATTGGTGGGTTTATCATAGATTCTACTAGCTATGTAAATAGGACCATCAAGAAGTTTAGTATATCTTTAGAAGAAAAAGTGATATCAAGATTTTTGTTGGTTGGGCCCTTACGAGGGATAACGTCTATCGTACCCACAAATTCATCCATAGGATTAACTTGGGTAATAGTTGGAGTTATATCATGTTGTTCATTATTTTTATCAACGTTCATTACTTGAGGGTTTGAAGGTTCACTAGCCTTGAAAAATGAAATATTGTGTTTAGGCATGGGGTTGGTAAAGATTTCTAAATTCTGGTTAGGGGGTGCAACAAACTTATTACCTTGATCATTAAAACCTGCAATGGAAAAATGACCCGAATCAATGAGGTCTTGAACTAAGTGTTTGAGACACTTACATTGTTCGGTGTCATGGCCATTTTGGTGATGAAAATGGCAATAATCATTAGGTTTAAAGGTGGGTGGTAAATGTTTGGTGGCATCAAGTAGTTTGACGGTAGGCAAAGTGATCGTTTGTTGTTGGACAAATTGGTTCATTGTATTATGAAGGGTATTGGGTAAGGGAGTAAATTGTCTCTTCTGGTGACCATAGGTATAAGGAACCGCTGCTTTAAAAACTGCTACTTGACTTGGGATAGGTGGATTTGGTTGTGGTTGAGGAGGCTGATATAACTGTAAAAATCCTCTATTTGGTTTGTAGAAGTTTTGATTATTGGTTTGATTGTTGTGTTCAGGATTTTTGGCTGAGTTAGAAGTGGATTTTGAATCATGGCTTGAAACCAAGTTATGGTATTGACACAGGGTTGTGCATAAGTGCATGAACGAAGGGAATTTCATCATAGTTAACTTATCCTGAAGGTTTGTGTGTAAGTTTTTGAAAAACATCTTCTGCAGATGTGAATCAGGAATTTTGACATCTACTTGAGCATACAATGACTGATAACGTGAAATGAAATCAGTGACTTTCTCATCGGTATTTTATCTACAATGCATTAGGTCAGCCATTGTCTTTTTAGGGGTCATATGAACTTGGAAGTGACTTAGGAAGGAATCCACCAATTCATTGAATGATCAGATGGAATGATTGGGTAAGTTGGAAAACCACTCTAATGGAGTGTCTTTCAGGGTCCTAGGAAAAAGTTAAGCTAAGATTTTATCATCAAGGAAAAAACCACTGCATAAAGCTATATAAGCATTAACATGGTTAATAGGGTCTCCTTTACCTCCGTATTTCTCAAACCTAGGCATTTCTATCCCTTGTGGCATCTATGTGCGTAAGATTTCTAAAGATAAGGGGTACTATGAACATGGTATGTGGGTGGAGTGGTTTGAGCTTGGCTAATGGTGGAAATTTTTTGTTTCATGGATGAAATGGTATTAAGGAGTTGTGTAATGATGGGATCGCGGTAAGTGGTTTGGGGTGGAAGGGAAAATGGCGATGGAGTGTATGTGATGTTAGGGAAAGTGAAAGGAACACTAAGAGGGGTGAAGGTAGTGGAGGGGACTTGCGACACCACAAGAGAACTAGGAATGCTAGTTGGAATTGGGAAAGAAGGAGCCACATAACTAACCTAGTGCATAGTTGTGGTGACTTGAGGAGTGGTATAAGTTGGTATAGATGCTATGGTTGAAGGGGGAGGAACATGAGGTCCTCCTTGGATTACAACAATGTTTGTGGATGGGGAAGTGGAGGAGGCATGTTTATTGTAAATCTCAACAATTTTCTTCATAAATTGTAAGCCATCATCACTTTCAATCAAATGATGAAGGTTTTCTATTGCGGGTATAGCAGTGGTGGAAATGTTTTCAAGTGACAAGTCTTGTTGTAAGTGTGCAAAATCCTCATGGATATTAATTACTTTTTCTTACGGGATGGAGTTGTTTTGTGTGTAAACATTCATGGGATGGATAGGTGAAGGCATAGAAGTGGTATTTTCCATGCCTAATACACCATTGTCCATACTAGGAGTAGGAGCTCTTGAGATCCCTAGGTCCACAACGAAAGTGCTATTGTGTGAGGCCATGAGTCTAGAACTTTGTCTCACTAAAGTATTATCACTGGGGCACCAAACACTCATACAAGTACCACAAAAGATGGGTGAATGGAAATGCAATGCAATCTAGGAGTTTTAAATGAAAATAAAATAAATTCTACTAACTGTAACTCAACACGTAACTACAAAAAATAGAAATGCAGGAAAATGCTAGAAAAATGCCAGAAAATGCTGTGTAAAAAGTGCAGAGGGACTGATTCGCCCAGGGTGGCGAATGAGTCCCAGTATGATATTTTTTTGTGTTTTTCAGAAATTTTATAATGATTCTAATGCTTTTCAGAATGCAATAAAGGATGCAGATGTAGATTTTCAGTTTTTTCAATGATATGCAATGCAAAAATGAAATCTAAATGAATCTTTCACTAATGCAATATGAGAAGTCCTAGAATGCAAAAACAAAACAATATGCTAATTGAATGTTGATGCAAATGTAATATAGGATGCAATATGTGAATGAAATTAGAAATTCCAAGTGTTCAAAATGCAGGTTCACCAAAATGAACCATAGATTTTTGGCACCAATGCACTTCTCTAGCTCTTCTAGGGTATTTCACCTAAAAGGAGAGAGGTAGGGGAAAAAATGCTAAGGGGGTTCATTCAAATTATGTTATGTGTGTAGTTGTTATGCATAAATAAAGTGAACTAAATACAATTAAGTGATCTATATGATTTAATTTGAATGCAAAACTAAGATTTAGGCTATGTTGGAAAACATAATGTGATATGCAAACAATGAACTAAGAATGAATAAAATGAAAAACAAAAAGAGAAAGGCTGAATCAGAGTGCACCTGGGAAAGATTTGAGGAATCTAGAATGGTTTGAATGCTGTCTAATTTTTTTGAAAATCAACAGTGGGACTCATTCGCTCAGGGTGGCGAATTAGTCCTACTACTGGTGAAAAACTATCAGAAACAGGTTTCTGACCATCAAGATCCAGAATCTAACAAAACCTAGATTTTCAGCCTTAAGGTAGGACTCATTCGCCACTGGTGGCGAATCAGTCCTCTCCCAAAATTCTAAGAAATCAAGAGACAACTCAACAACACTAGATCTGGAAATGTCTGCTTGTCGGGTTGCCGAAGTCAATTATGTAGGAAACAAAAAAAAAACCTTCTCCAAGCTTGAAATATGATTGATTTGACTTGAAGCACCTAGTTGACTTGTTGACCAATCTTCAATCACCTAAATGCTTGTTAAATCTGCATACAAAGGTCTACAAACACACATGCAAGAGGGGAAAAATGGTTGAGGGTTAGAAAATAGGGGTTTGCCTTGGTCAAACCCCACTTTGGTAATAAAAACCTTAATAAAATAATGAAATGCAAGAGATTGATAAAGAAATAACATGCAAATGCTATCAACTTACCAAACCCTTGTTGATGAAAATCTGAAGTTATATCAATGGATGCTCCAAAATGCTTGAATAGTGCTTGATTTGATGTTGTAAGATGATTGAATGCTTGAGCGAATAGGTGAATGAGTGAACTTGATGAATGGAGGTTGAAATGGATGTAAAAACACTTATTTGTACAATCTTGTGCCTTAGTAACCTATTAATACCTCATCATAGGCCGACATCAAGTGATTTTGAATAAAAACCCGAAAGGAAATTTAAAATATTTTGAATTTGGAGCCAAGGGGGACTCATTCGCCACCCATGGTGAATGGGTCCCACCTAGGACTTGAAAATGGGTGTCGAGAATTATATTGCATTTAATGTTATTTGTCGGGTTTACATTCAAAAATGCACTTAATTAAAGCTTATAAGGACCTAAAGGGGTCAAATAAAGCATAAGAAAGGTGTAAATAGTGAGGTTATGCCTAGAGAAGCATGAAATATTGTTACAAGACTTTGCAACACTTCAAAATAGGACTTGATTAGCGATGAAAAGGTGATTTTTAGGTGAATTGTAATGAATAGAGTCTAGAAGAGTGTATAAATGTTTTACAACACTTCACAACACCTTCACAAGACGTCAATATTTGAATTTTAGTACATAATATGCATGTTCAAGCCACATTACAATATAAAATTAGAGGAAAATAGACCAAACATCATGAAACAAGACCTAAAAGGCCATGAAAATGACAAGGGGCCATTTTTCTATGACATAGTCATATTTTGTAAAGGATGATGTTCAAGACCACTAGTGTCGAGGAGTTCAGGATGGACGACTGTTAAGGATGATTTAGGAGTATGTTGTGTGAGATTGTTGATGTTGAGTGAAGGCTTGTCGATCTCTATCAAAGGGAAATAACCAAGACCATGAGTGGTTTGTTGTGTGATAGGGTCTATAGGGTTGTGGATACCTTGTTCATTAGCACCACATCCTTTTCCATTATAGACAAGTTGTTTCAAAAGTTCATACCCTTTTCCATAAAGCTTTTTCATTGATTTTTAATCGGTTGGTGGTTGGTGATAAGTGTCAAGGGTGGTCGTGTAGTGTATGTCATTGTCTTAAGTGGTTGAGGTAGATGCTTTTGAAGGGTCATTTTATTTTTTGCTTCCCCTATTTGAATCTTTGTGTATGATCTTGTACTCGCCCATGAATTCATGTTCGAAATCCAAGGAACCCCAATCATCTTCTAATAGTTGCATGAATTTTTCAATATTTTGTTCTTTGTTGTTTCGTTGTATGGGTTCCATTGGTGTAGTTGATGTTGATGTGTTTAAGGAATTTTCTTTGTTTTTCTCAAGTCATAAGACATTATCAGGTTCAAGATCAACGTCAAGTGTGTGGACTGTGTTGTTGTAGATGTATTTCATTTTGCGATGAAGAGTGGAAGGAACACCTTTCATTGCATGAATCCACTGTCTACCTAAGATAAGATTACATGAAAGTTCAAAAGTGATAACATGGATTGGTGTATTCAAGGTGGCCACTCCAACGGTAAGAGGTATGATGATCACCCCTAGCAGTTTCTTTTTGACATTGTCAAATCCCTTAATAGATAGAGAATTGGGTCGAATGGTTGATTGATCAATGCCAAACCTATCCAAAAGGGTCACACTACACACATTAAGGGCAGAAATAGTGTCTACAAGAGTTCTCTTTATCCCTTTTCATTTGTATTGCACTATGATCATGAAAGGATCATTTTGTTTTTTCACATCCAAAGAGGGGAGTTCACTTTGGTGGAAAACAATATCAGTGTGTAGTACTTGAATCATGGCTGCTATATTAGTTGGTGGAACATTAGAAGGGACATGAACTTGTTGTAAGGCTGTTTGGATCATGTTGTGATAGTGAGGGGAGGCTTGAATAAGGTCCCACAATGATATCTTAGCAAGAGTATTTGTAAGTTGCTCGACAAGATCATACTCTTTGTGACCTAGCAAGAAAGGGTTAGGTGGGATAGGATTAGGCAATGGTAATGGTGTCGGGGTTGGTTGTGGTGGTTGCAGATTGTTTCAAGTGTTATATGTATGAGCAATCCAGTATTATGAATTAGTTACTACAAAATATTAATTTGAGGAGGGTAAAGGATAAGTTCAGGTTTATTTTGAGTTTGTTGTTTGTGTGAAGGTGGGTAAAGAATTAGAGGGTTGTTAGGATGTCCCACGGGATATGTATGAGGTCCATTGATCAAGGGGGATCTAAGGGACACTTGAGCATTCATAACCTCAACGGTCTTGGTTTGATGTATCTCTAATAAAGGGAAATCTCAAATCACCTTTTTATTGAAGGAAGACACATTATTATTGTTGTCATTTTCTAGCACCATGATATTCTCCCTAGAAGGAGAGTGTTTAGGAGAACAACAAGCCACATGTTCTTGACAAGTAAGGCTTGGTTCTCCCAAAATGACTTCATTGCCAATAGGGGAAGATCAATGATGGGATTATAAAGAGGGGGATGATTAGGAGAAGGTGTTAGTTGAGTGTCCATTGTCTTTAAGGTCTCATTCTCTTGTGCCATGTTATCTACCCTAGTAGGAGAGCTTGTAATATGTTCATCCAAGTTTGAATTTTGTAAAGTAGCTTCATCACAAGTGAGGGAGGCATCAAGAGAAGGACCACTTTGATTTTCAAATAGATTATCCCAAATGGGAGGAGCATGAGGGAAGGGAGGATCAAGGGTATCATGATTCTTAATAGGGATGTCGTCTAACACCAACCTATCCTTTTTACATCAAGGAGGGATATTAGGAGATGGAAAAGTTTGATTGTCATGGTTATGGAGACTAGGTAAGGTAATATTTAGAAATGTGTCTATGATCTCATGTTCTTGTTGTCTAACATCTTCCAAAGGGGAATGAGGAGATGGACAATCAAGACCCTCAAGTCTTGTAACTTCCTCCACCAAGATACCTTCATCACTAATAGGAGAGGTATCAGGAGAAGAACAAGTATGTGTGTTATGATTGTCTACACCTCCATTCACACCAATGGGTAATGTAATGGTTTGGTCAAAGCCATGATTAACATCCTCATTTATTGTAATCAAAATTGAACTCATAAGAGGGGATATTATGCTTATAAAATCCATGTTTAATCAAATCAAAGACACATCTTGTGAAAAAGAACATGCTATGCAAAAGTAAATAAAGTGCAATGCTATTTTCAAATGTAAAACAAAGTAAGTTGTTGATTATGTTAAATGCAACAATGCAAATGTGAAATTGAAAAATGCATGAAATGAGCTAACATAAGCTAGATCTAATGAAATGAATGTTACAAAAACTCAACTAACTGATATAGGTAGGTAATGGAACCAAACTAAATCTTAAAAATAGGGTTTTCAGTTCTGTAAAGGGTAGTTTCAAGGGTGAAAAGGGATTGATTCGCCCAAGGTGGCGAATGAGTCCCAGTATGGACTTTTTTCAAAAGTTTCAATTTTTTTTAGTGATTTTTGTGTTTTCTGAGTTCTATGATGCAAACCTAAGTTAAAAATGTAGAATTTCAGAAAATTTGGATGAATTTAGATGCCAAAAATGCAACCTAAATGCACTTTTCATGAATGCAAAATTTGAAACCTAGCATGCAAATGAATCCATGCAAACCCTAATGCAAGATCAATGCAGGGCTAGATCTATGATGAAGGACACCAAATCAGAAAAGTATTAAAAAAGTGGGTTCACCAAAATGAACCATAGATTTTATTGGTTGGAATGCTATGTCTCTTTTGCTCAATTAGGGTCTTTCACCTAATGGAAATAGATAGATTCCACACCAAAAATCTAGGTGGTTCACTTAATTTAAGGAATGTATGATATAATTATGACTAAATACAATGATCTAAATACAAAAAAGTAATGAAATCTATTTATTATTGAATGGAAACTAAAGAAATACAACTTGTTTGAAAACACATTGTGTAATGCAAAAACACCTAGAATGAATACAAATTGCAACATAAATGGATGAAACTAAAAGTGTACACCTGAGATCTTGCTGGAGACTGGAAATGACATCTAAAATGTTGTTGATCCTAATTTTTAGGATTGGTGGGACTCATTCGCCATTCTGGGAGAATCAGTCCCAGTTCTGTGAAATTGTTCCAGAGCCCGTTTCAGACAAATGGGTATCCAAAAATGTAGAAAACCAAAAATAGGCCTGGAAGTGGGACTCATTCACCACCCATGGAGAATGAGTCCAATTTTGAATTTTTAAAGATTCAAAGGTGGAAACAGGAGCCTTTAGTCTGCACTTTCTGCCTCTCAAGGTGTCCGGTTCTGAAAATGTCAAATTCGGTCCTAAAGGTGACTTTTTGTTGATGTTTTTCCTTATCCAATGAGGAGATGACTTGAAAAAATTTGCAACTTGATCTTCAATGATTTAAAAGATTCCAAGATGCCGAAATATGCAAACACACAAGAAGAGAAAGAGAAATGTTGGATGTTAGTGCATGGGGGTTTGCCTTGGTCAAACCCCTTTTTAGGTAATTACACCAAAATGGGGAAAGAATGTAATGAAGCATGCAACAATGGAGTTATTACCTTGCCATGATGATTGATCTTGAATTCCTACAACAAAACATGAAGAATCTGCCTTTGAATTTCTTAGGAAGCTATCTTGATGAGTTTCAATGAATTAGGGATAGAGAAGATAGATGATGATTGAATGATAAGAGATGTATGAATGAGTTAAGATATTATGAATTATGGATTAGAGACTTATATTTATGGGAAATTCACCTTATTTTCCTGTTTATTGGATCCCTAAGGCCGACATGAAGAAAAACAAAACTTAAATTCAAAAATTTCCTGCTCAAAAGTAAAAAATGGTCCAAATAGGACTCATTCACCACCTTGGGCGAATCAATCCCACCTAGCAGGGACTGATTCAACACAGATGGTGAATTAGTCCCAAAGGGGCCCATTTGATAGCTAGGATGCTAGGAAGTAAGGAAATAAGGTTTATATGATGACTTTGTTGGGTATTTCATTAAGTATTGCCTCAGGATGCACAATATGGGGTAATAGGGGCCTATTAATGATGATGTGAAGGTCAATTAGGACTTGGGACACAAAATTCAATGTGAAAGTGTGATTAAATACACTTTACAACACTAAAATGAGGTCCACATAGCCTAGAAAGGCACAAGAATCAATGTGAATGTGTAAAACACATTACAACACTAGGTTAACGTTAAGTTTATTTTACAAGCCTTCTAGATTAATGTGAGGATGTATTTAAATATATTTAATAATGTTGAATTAAGGGATAATTGGCTTATTAAGTCTAGAAAAGCGTGAAAGTCTTTTACAACACTTTACAACACCTATACAAGACATCATTAAATGCATTTCATTTAGTTTGCAAGGGTCCAAGACCTAGTGTGGGCGTGTAAAACACCTCTCAACACCAAATAAAGGCCTTATTAAGTCTAGTTTGTCATCAATTATTCCCCAAATCAAGCAAGTTTCCTTTTTTCTATGGTACAGGATGGTGGATCAAAATATTTAACCCAACCATTGAGAGGTTCTGACAAACCATCTATGAACCAATAATTCAACCTTCTCCCAATCACATAAGAAACCATTATTGACAACTGCTAAAAATTTGAAATATATGTTTTAAGTGTCCCAGCTTGTCTCAACTAAGCCAACTCTCTGGAGAATGCCTCTGAATCCCTAGCATGATCAAATCGCTCTATCAGTGTAGTGGAAAATTGATCATAAGAAACTATCACACCATGACGTATGTCACTAAGCCATGATACCACCACTCATGTGCCACTCCTTCAAGGTAAAGGGAAAAAAATTTGATGGCCTCAGACTGCATCTAATTTAGGGAAATGTAAGTATCCAATTTTTGAATCCAAGCTCTAGTTGTACCTTGGATGATCCATTAAATCTCAAGAAGGATAGACAACACAACTTTTTTATAGCCCATAATTTTGCTTCCCTTGATTCCACTGGTTTTGTTTTGGATTTGTGTGTTTGGTGACCTCCAAATAATCTCTAAAAGAGATAGTTGACTAAAAATCTATCCCCAAAGCTTGATACTTAACCAAAATTTGAACATCCTCATTGTTCTCCATGGGTTCCTCCTGTAGAGGCTCATCCTCTTTTAGAAAGGTAGGCATGCAAGGTCCAAATTGTGATGAACTTGAAGGTTTTCTAGTAGAGTGTTCATTGTTTTTTACAAATTTTCTACTTTCCTCTCTCTCCATATGCTCCATGTTTCTTCCATTTGTTGTGTTAAGAGCCATCTGACTCAAATACAAATTTGTGTTTTGCAATTGTTTTAGCATTTCTACAAATATTTGTTTTTCCTCATCTTCACTTGATGTTGGTGGTTTATCAATGCTATCCATTATTCCCTTATATTTTTCAAGGTTATGACCACCCTTTCCATGCATACAACCAACCAAAATAGGTTACCAATGCAGCTCTGATACCATTGTAATATCCCTAAATATGGATAATGGAAAAAAACATAATATCTCCAAAAATATGCAATATTTTTTTTTTGAAATTATATTTGCAAATAGATAACCCTTCAACAAGCTTAGATCCATGCTCATAATATTTTTCTAATTTTTTTATTAACTAATAGAAATTTTTGAATATCAAAAATTTATAGAAAACACACTAAAAACTACCCTAAATTTTAGAAATAGCTTACATTAGTTTTCCTTATTTTTTTGAGATGAATATGATCAACAAGTACACATGTTAATGCTCAAATACCTCAAACATTCTTTCAAAACAATAGCTGTCCCTGCCAAAACCCTCAAAAAATTAGTGTTGGGTCTCACCCAGATGTCAACCTTGTCCTTGCTAATGCTAGCCTCAAGGATGCTCCAAACAATGTAGGAATTTTGCTGTAGGTTATCCAAATATTATTTTGATATCATTTATTACCATTTAGACATTATTTAAATACACTAGCCAACAAGCTTACTTACAATAATAATTTTTATAAATACAAGAATTATTTCATTAAAGAATAAATAATTTAATTTACCATTGTTTTAATTATGCAATCATAAAAAACTATTATATTCCTTTGTAATTTACCCCCTTATACAATCAATGTATAAATAAGCCCAATTTTAGTAACTACTTAATCTTGACAATAAAAGTCACAAATGAATAGATATAAAAATATAGATGTACACTTTACATACACAACATGACTAATTATAGTCATAAACAAGGGACTAAAAATATACACTCTACCTAAATTTTAAAAATTTATGAGTAGGATAACATGCTAAAACAACACTACTAAAAAAGGGGAAGCTTGTACTAGTGGAGGTTATTTAAATTGTAGTGAAGAGGCTACTGCTGTTGTGCAGAGTAGGGGTCCGAAGGTGAAGTATGATCTATATGGGGAGGATTCATCATCACCCCCAACTTCCAAGAATAAGGATTTGTGGGAAGAAAAGGGTTTTGTGGTCTGCGAGCCAAATTCTGGAGCAGGGCCATCCTCTTACAATTGCAGGCGACCTCTTTACTGATGACTCCCTGAGTGTCAAGACAATTATGCAGGTGAAAGATAAGGATGGGGATGATGCTGCTGCATTGGAGACCTAGGATGCAGACTTGGAGAGGATTAAGAAGAGAAAGGCGGTGGTAGAGAAAATTGCGAGCTCCATCCGCAAGCTTAAGTCTCTAGGTGCTGTGGAAAAAGCTAAGGACTCCCCTGCTGATAAGGATAGGATTAGTTCCTCTGAGGAGGAGGATGCCCTGGGAAAAGTGGTTTTTAAGATTGATAGAGATGATTTGTCTGATGTGCTTGGAACTACGCATAAAGGGTCCATTGTTCTATTTAAGCTTTTTAAATGGTTTTTCCACGAACTCAATAAAATGAATGTTAGAGTCAGGGGAATGGTTAACAAGGCTGAGAGGTCCTTTGTTCAGAATTAGATAGATGAGTTTTTTGACTCCTTAAATATTGTGGTGGACACTGGTGTGGAGGAAACCCTCAAAATGAAGCAAAATATGGAAGGAAGAATCCTAATTCTTGAGGATCAAATGGGGAAAATCTGGGATTTTGTGATGAGAGGAGGGAAGGGTCATAAAATTGCTGGTAAATATGAGTCTACTATTGTTACTTCTCCTGTGGTTAGTGCTAAGAAGTGAAAATATAGTGCCCATGATGTTGAGGTTGTTGTTGCTAGTAAGCAGATGGGGGAGGATGTTGCTGTTGGGAAGGGTGGTGAGAAAGGTATTGTTTTGATTTCTAAGGTAAATACATATGGTCCTAGAGCTAGGACTAGGAACAAAACTACAACTCAGGGTGGGGCTTCTGGGAAGGATAGTTCTGGTGTTTTTGAAGATGCATAGAAAACTATAGACTATGACGTGGAGGCGACAAATATTCTGAAAAGCATGTAGTGCTGTTGGTTGGTCCTCCTTTTTGGCTGCTTTTTTGCTGATGGGTCACTGTTGTTGGGCTATTTTTTGGCTTAATGCTATTATCTTTTATTTTAGTTTCTTTTTGTTGTAAAGGGTTCCGAGCCCCTTCAAAACCCATTTTTTACCTCTAATAAAAATGCTAAAACAACACCAAGAAAAAAAGGTTTATCCATGAGTCTCCTTAAGATAAAGTGGATAGATCATCTAATCTAGGTGCATGGAAATATCACAAAATGATAGCTAGGAAGAGGACTATGGTAAATCCCATACTACACCAATGGTCCATCCTCATTTCCGAATAACTATCAAGTTTTTCATATATATGACCTTAATCATTAAAAAGGAGAAAAGTAAGTAATTTCAAAAGATACCATTTCAAGTTAGTGGATCTAGATGTCCATTACCTCTATGTCATTGGTGACGAGTCATCCATATTAAAATGGATTTATCCTAATATTCATTATCTATATTCTATTGGTGATAGATAACTAGCCCTTAATATGACAATCAACTCTTGGAATTTATTACTTTCACAATACTGGTAACAACTAGCTAGACTAATCTTGTATCATAGTAAGGATAATACAAATTTTTCTATGAAGTTTTTAAGGAATTCTCTAAAAAAAATTTCTATTAACTATTGCATTTAAAGGGTTTTAGAATGCAATGGCACACATTGTCACACTCTATCAATCACTTATCAATCCCAAATTAAGATAGGATAAATTTTGATTCACAAGTCAAAATTTATCAACACATTAACTCATGCATCATGGAGTGATTAACATTCAATACCATATTAGAATTTAACAATCAAATGAGTAACACATGAATGCATAATTAAAGTTCACCACTATTCTATCCCTACCATGCTACAATTTTATACTCATGATAACAAGCATATTCATAACGAAATACACAAATAACGATAATTTTAGGTGTACTTCAATTAAAGGATTTAAATTTTCATAAGAAAAAAATCATAACAATGTTCTCTACACAATAAAAATATTCACATTTGACATGCTTCACAAGTAATGACAATGCAATTGGGAATTCTAATCCATGCTAAGAATCATTGCTTCTTTTAATGCATAATTCCTTTATATAGTCAAATATGCACAATACACAATTTAGGGTCACACAATGTAGGATTCGATAATATGTATAACATTCATCACAATTTTCCAAGTATATGATCCTTCTTCTTTAACATTTTAAATATTAGTATGTAACAACATACCTAGGTTCTCACATGAATCATAGGGAAAAATACAATTTGGAGACTTAAGTCATCATCCAAATGATCCATGCTAATAATTATCCTTTTATTTAATGAACCCACATATTAAATGCAAGCATACTGACATTTGTGCACTCATAGTAGACAATGCAAGATGCAGTTCATGCAATAATTTATAGTCTTAAATAGAGTAATGAATAATGATTATAAATACAAGAATATGGATAAAAATGTATATTGATTTTATAAAATGGTATACGTAGAAAAAAAGTATAGAATGAAAGATTCAATTATCAAAGCATTACCATACCACTTCTCTTTCAAATACCATGCATATGAATAAGAAACCATTTCCTTTACCATCAAATGCATCACATATAAAAGAGTACACAATATTTGGGTAAAAATTCAAGAATATCAATATTCTTTTCCATACGAAAGTTTTTATATTCACACTATCATGGGTAATTACAATAATGTAATTTTGTGATTCCATCAACTCATTCAAACACTCACATACAACATGTAAATCTTTACTAGAATGCAATACATCAAGAAGGTGTACTTCACACAAAATAAACTTATTGTTCTAGGATACTTATTTATTCCCTTATTTGGAAAAGATGTCCTTATGATTTGATGTCTAGGTAGTCACCATGACACCTCAAAAGAGCACACACTTGATTGAGTAGTGGATCAATTTGGCTCTAGAGTTCAAACCATGCTTTGATACCATATGTAAGATCCCTCTTAGGATCATACTTATAATTTGTAAATAAATAAAATTAATAATGAATAATATATCTCAATTCCATATCCTTATTCTCATTTTTGTTTTATAAAAAAACCAAATGAGTAAATATTCCTCAATATCTTAAGCAAAAGTTTTAATTCATTTTCATAATATTAAGAAAATACATATTTTTAATGATGATTTATTCACATATATAAATAAACATGTTCCATTTTCGTTTAATACATCAAAAAAATATAAAAAACCATTTTAAGAATAATTTTCCCATTCATTTGCATATAGGAATACAAAATTCAATATAAATCACTTCAATCAATTTTATTCATTAATCAACTCATTGCCAATAATCACAATTTATTTTGACATATTTACACTACCTGAGTAATCCTGTAAGAAGTGTTCAATTATAAGAAGAGAGAGAGCATCATATGAATTCTTTTCTTCCAACTATAGATTTATTAGTCCATTGCACTTCTCCCAAGCTAGGAGTGGCCCAACCCTTTAACAAGAGAGGTAGATAGTGATCGATGAGGAATATTAGAACCATACCAAAACCAACATAGAGCCATGCAAATTTAATACAAAATCTATTGCATGTAGATAGTAATTATGTCAACTGTAGACACCCTCTCAATCTACTTCTCAACTTTTGACATACATACAATCATAAAAGTAAGAAAAAATGAACAATGCACATGTAGCTTTAGTATTTCATTACCTCAATATAGTTTAATTCAATATATATGTCCCTATTCACTCTTAGTGCACACATCATCTAAATTGTAACAATTTTTTTTACATTTTCACATGATTAAAAGAATTGAAGTTATTACCACTAACATATAGTCACATAGGTAAAGTTATTACCTACAATTGTCCAAAGGAACATTTGCATAATTTCTATAATAGGAAAGTCTTGAAACATGATGTCAATTGATGTTTACTTATTATTAGATTATAATTTTACACTCTATTATTCTTTATACAACTCAATTTGTTGGACGAAGAATATTGTTATAAAAATCATAATTAAAATTATTCTTTATACCAATTCAACTATAAAACTATCATAACTAATAAATTTATCCATGCAATTAAAATATTAAAATGTTTTAGAAAGGTAAGAATAAGAGGAATGGAACCTAGAAAGGAATTTAATATATTCCTTAAAGACTAAATAGTCAAGGAAGTAGCAAGAGTATTTTTCAAGACAATGTGTTTACTATCATATAATTTCAAATCCATGCACTTTAAACTCAAGTATACAAAAAAAAAAATTTCAACTAAGGAGCAATGAAATGTTCTAAGTACCATATTAATAGCTATCACAATAACTTATTTGGTTGACCTATTACCTTTCAATTTTTTTACAAAGAATAATTCAAATATGAATTATTATTAGGGTGTCAAACCAACTATCAATCACTTTCTTATTTATCACAAAGCCTATAATAATTTTCAAATGTACCATCACTATTTTTGTAAAAGAAACATACACACAATTTAAAAAAAAATGAATAATATTGTGCTGTAGAAAAATGCTCCCTTGTCATTTTCATGGCCTTTTAGGTCTTGTTTCATGGTAACATTGGAACTATGTTGCTTTGATTTTATGTTGTAACATGGCTTGAACATGCTTATTTAGGTACTAAAACTCAAAGAACGACGTCTTGTGAAGGTGTTGTAAGACATTTCTACATTCTTCTAGACTTTATTTAATACATTTCACCTAAAAACCACCTTTTTACTCATCAACAAGTCCTATATTGAAGTGTTGTAAAGTCTTGTAACAAGATTTCATGCTTTTCTAGGCACATCTTCACTATTTACACCTTTCTCATGCCTTATTTTCTCTCTTTATGCCCTCATATGACTTAATTAAGTGTATTTTTGAATGTTATCCCGACAAATAACATTAAATAAAACATTTTTCCTGACACTTGTTTTTAGGTCCTAGGTGGGACCCATTCACCATGGGTGGCGAATGATTCCCCCTTGGCCCTAAATTCAAAATATTTTAAATTTCCTTTCAGGATTTTATTCAAAAACGCTTGATGTCGGCCTATGATGAGGTATGAACAGATAGTAAGGCACAAGAATTGTATAAACAAGTGTTTTTCACCTCATTTTACATCTCCTCTCTCAAGTATTCAATCTCCTAACACATTCAAGCAATCTCAAGCATTTTACATCATCAATTCAAGCACTTTTCAAGCACTTTGAAGCTGCCATTGACATTACTTCAGATTTGTAAGATCAAGAGTTAGGTGAGTTAATATTATTTGCATGCTATTACTTTATCTTTCTCTTGCATTTCATTATCTTTTCAAGGGTTTAATTACCAAAAGTGGGGTTTGACCAAGGAAAACCCCTATTCACTAACCCCTAATCATTTTCCCCCTTTTGCTTGTGTATTTGCAACCTTTTGTTTGCAGATTTGACAGGTTATTAGGTGTTGATAATTGATTTTTATGTCAACTAGGTTCTTCAAGTCAACATAAAGTCAATTTCAAGCTTGGAGAGAGTTATTTGTCTGCTTTCTGCAAATTTGACTTCAACAACCCGACAAGCAGACATTCCTAGATCTGGTGTTGCAAAAGTTGTCTCCCGGTTTTTCAAAAAATTGGGAGATGACTGATTCGCCATCTGTGGTGAATGAGTCCAACCTTAGAACTAGAAACTTGATTTTTGTCAAATTTTAGATCTCGATAGACAAAAATCAGCTCTCGATAGTTTTTCACCAGTAGGTGGACTGATTCGCTACCCTGGGCGAATGAGTCCCACTGTGAAAAATTAGTGAATTTCATCAGCATCCAAAACACCCCAAAAAGCTCACATTTCATCTAGGTGCACTTAGATTTACCCCTATACTTTATGTTATGCATAATTTCTTCATTTACATAGTTGTTTGCATATCACAATGTGTTTTCAAATATAGCTTAAATTGCACTTTTGCATTCATTTTAGTTCATTTTAATCGGTCAATTGCATTTAGTTAAGTTCATTTACATCATATCACATTGTACACATCCTAATTTGAGTGTTACATAAGCATTTTTGGACCTAATCTCTCTCCTTTTAGGTGAAAAACCCTAGAAGTGTAAGAGTAGCATTTAGGTTCCCAAAAATCTATGTTTCAAATATCAAATGCATAATGATATCAAAGCATTGTCACCTATTCAACTCAATATTTTAAATCTTTAGTCATCTAGTATCACACCAATCTCTTACTATGTGAAGTTTGGTGTTTAATGTATAAAAGTCATAAAAATGACACAAATCTATGAATAAATGTGCTATACAAATAATTAATGAATATGATGTACAACGTATGAGGTTTGTGAAAAATAATATATGGAGATGGTATAACCTCTTCTATTCACTCCATGCAAAAATAACTTTAGAAACCATTGCATTTATAGTCAATAGTTAATGTTATCCATTCAATACAAAATAATTTTCTAAATTTTTTTCTCAACATAATCTTAAGAAAAAAAACTAAATGATAAAAATTTAAAACCACTAAATAAATGTAAAATTTAATCCACAATTCAAAAATACCTCTGTGACAAAACAAATATTACAAATAATATCATATAAAGAAACCATAGACAAAACCATAGAAACAATGCCTTCATTTAAAAAATAAAAGCAAAACTTTTTAAAAATGAAATAAAACATTAAAAAAATCCAACCGTATAGAAATTCCCTACAAAGACAATCAAAGAAAGCCAACGATGTCAAATCATTTCTATTTGCATTTTCATTTCATTTTCATTAAAATTAAGGAAGCCAAGCAAAGAAAAATTTGTCCCAAGATCTCTCTTTTAATATCATATCCTATTTTTATATCATCCGTAAATCATTTTTTTTTAAATTTTTTTTTTTTATCATTTTTTAAAATTCCTTTTCTCTTTATTTTTTAAACTTTAATTTTTTAAATCTTAAAAAAATTAAAATTGAATAAGAATTAAAATATGAAAAAATTATAATAAATCTATTATTTAATAATTTAATGATATTAAATGAATTGAATTTTGAAAATGATTATAATTAAATAATCAAGTAGAATAATTTTTAAATGACTTCATTAATAAATATAAAATTATCTAATTAAGAATCAATTTTAGTTATCTTAATTAATTAATTAATTAATTCATTGTTTATTGTTCACATTTAAGAATGCACCTAGCAACATTGTCATACTCGAAAGACTTATTAAAATAGACAACATGTAAACTTAGTTTATGTGTGATGATTTTCAATAGATTCAACTTCCATACATTATCATGATTTACCTCCTTCTCTAGAAATTGTGTATCATATTTATCTTTTGTAACAACCCCCATGTTTGTATTTTGTTGTGGTCTTTTCTTCATGGATTTCGTTAACTGTATATTTTGTATTTACTCTATTCGTCCCTTCATTATTTTGTATTGACACCTAAGAGGTGTAATTCCGTGACTGTTATGCTGGATTACATGTTTATATGCTGTTATGTTGCTGACATGATTATTGTTCACGCTGGATTTCATGCTTACATGGCTAGATATTATGCTCGATCACATGCTTATATTTTTATGTATACATCATTGTCTTTTCTTTTGTATGATTATGGACAGGAAAAAGATGATATCACAACACTCGTAACCGAGAGGCTTATGATATTACGACTCTTTTTTCTGATGGTTGATGTTGCTTTAGATATATGATATATGATTCATGCACATGTACTTTAACATTTGATTGGAGTGATGAAGGTACTGAGTATCGACTCCGCCTAAATTTATAGACCTTAGCGTACTCCCTTTCCCCGATGGTGGTTACTGGAGGTAGTCACAGGCCAAATATCCCCTACCCTAGCTCACTATACCCTGTTAGGGCAGTGTTTCTGTATTGTTGTCTTTCATCCGGTTACCTAACGGTAACTTCCGAAGCACCCTTCTCCCTTATGTGACTTCCTTGCTTGTCTCATTTGAGGTATTTGGTTTTGAGTTTCATTAATATTTCATGCGTATTTTAATATTGCTTATTTTGTGATTTTTATTAGTTGTTCCTTTTGGGGGAGCTTTAATGCATAATTTTTATAAAAATGTTTTTTATCCCTTTTGATGGTTTTGGAGGGGGAAAAGATAAAAAGGAAAAGAGAGCTTTGTTTTAGGGGAGGATTTTTATTTTTGAGGAAGAAATAAATTGTTGTTTTTGCATGGAGGAAGAAACCCCCATCATTTGGATAACTAAGTTGGGGAGATTGGAAAAGATTGGTTGAGAAGATTTTGTGGGTGGTAAATTATTTAAAGCAGCCTACCAGTTCTTGCTTATTGTCTGTTTTTGGAGCTGGGTCGTGCCTCCTCCATTGAGAAAATTCGCCATTTCAATTTTGGGGCAATTTGAGGTAATTTCTGATTGTTCTTCATTGATGCTTGGTTGGTAAATTTTCTTTCTTTTCTGGGTTATTGCTGTCCCTTGAAAATTGAAGAATTTCCTTATGTCTTTGCTTGGTATTGCTTGGAGTTGGATGTTGGTTTGTTTTTAATTGGATATTGCTGCTGTGTGGGGGTTTTGTGTGACTAAATTTGTAGATCTCCAGTAAACTCGAAATGGGTTTATGAGAGAAATATGTTTTGAGTTCTTTCTTATTATTTTTCTCTTTTGCCCAATTTGTATGAAATAATGTGTTTTCTATTGCTGCTCATTACCGTGTTGATAAAAATGAAAAATAAGGGTGGATTTCATGTAGGGATGCCAGTACCTCAACTGGGTTTTGGTAGATTTGAAATCTGGGCACTTTTAATTTTCTGTGTTTTTTTGCTGGCCTTGTGTAGAAAAAGACGTTTTTCTGTACAACACTTTTTTTGGCCCGAAAATAAAAAATAAAAGGTGGATTTTGGCTTGAAATGCCCAAATCCGAACTGGGTTGAGCTTAGATTCGTAATCCAGGCACTTTGAATTTTCACATGTTTTCTATGCCTTCTTTTCATGCCAAATTACAACCATTAATGTGTCTTTTACAACAGTATTAGTTGGTTGATTTTAATTGGTTCATTTGACTGAAATTGTGGCCTTTCCTTCATTTCATGTATTGCTTGGTTTCCTCTTTTGGTTAAACGAGATGAGCATAGGTCTAGGTAATAGAGTGGTCATATGGAATGACTCTCTACGGGCCCAGGGCCCGCAAGTGGCTGCTAGGAAAACTAGTAGTAGAGTTAGAGTAAACAAGTGATAACTAAATAAAATTAATGGGGTAAAAAACTAATAAGATAATGAGTCCTTGTGCATGGCCTTGAGTGCTTGTAAAGGCTAAGGATGCACTTGAGAAGACCCATCCGTTTGCAGGACGTTGAGTCATCCGTTTGCGGGGCGTGGATTCGGGCATGATTGAGTCTCCTTGTCTCTATGAGAGGTGTACTTGATTCCATGTGGTGCCATCCCTTTAAGCACGCATGATGACACTCCATCTGATATGCACTCTATTATCTAGCCCTTGGTAGACATGAGTAGTACTCGTCATGATATTGGTTGAGCATTTCTTGTGGTGACTTTGATTGTGTGCATTGCCTTCCTTGTTGGCTTCGTGATTGATGTGAGTGTTGGCCTTACTTTTCCTTGTCTTGCCACCTCTATTTGGGCCTTGTGACTATCTCCGAGCACGATGGGGTGGCCTCTTTTGAGTCCACATGGTAGGGAGGCGTTGCCACCGCCATTGGGGACCAGTGTATAGGTTATTGGTGCACTAGTTGGAGTCATCCCCTCTTCCATATTTATCTTTCAGATGATGTATTTCATTCATGTAAATGTTATTGTATCCAAACTTATTCGTTTATGCTCATTGTACTCATTTGAGAGTGAAAGAAATTATAAAATTAATGAGAAGATATGTGATGATTATGTTTGACTTTCGAGTTCTGGTGTTGGTATCAGAATCGCATATTCAATGATAATTCTTTTATGGCTTCATTCTTATTTAATGTAAAATTAAAGCTATAGATGTATTTTATTCCTTTATGTATCATGTTGTGAATTTTTCAGCGCTTCAACCTGCTATTTCAATCCGTGTAGTTGCTGCCATAGTTCTGGAGCAGCGCTGTTAAGTTCTGGAGTAGCAATGTTAAGGTTCTGGAGCAGCGTTGTTAAGTTCCAGAGTAGCGCTGCAAGTTCTGGAGCAGCGCTGTTAAGGTTCTAGAGTAGCGCTGCAAGTTCCAGAGCAGTGCTGCAAGTTCTGGAGTAGTGTTGTTAAGTTTCGGAGTAGCATTGCAAGTTCCAGAGCAGTGCTGTTAAGTTTCCGGAGCAGCGCTGCTAAGGTTCCAGAGCATTTTCCCAGGAGCTGTCTTATTTTCTCTTGTTTGGTTTTTCTTTGGAGGGTAGATTAATCCTCTCCCTTGGGCTGCATTAGGCCATATTTGGCCTTGTATGAAGTCATTTTTAATGTGTTGGAAGCTTCTTTTGTGTATGTAATCCTTTATGTTTTAAAAAAAAAAATTATTTTGCTCTCTTTTGGCTCTTATCCTTCGAGGCTTTATAGAGGGATGTCACATCTAGTATCAAAGCCCATGTTCACACACTAGGAGCTCTGGCGTACTTGAGCCTTCTATGTTATGCTGTGTTTGGTATGTGTGGCGTGTGCTTGCTATTTTGTTTAATATTCTTGTTGTTATGTTTTCATGCCGTAGTTTGGAGAATAGGTCATCCTTGTGATGATTTATTTTGATGTGTTCTTTGTTTTGTTTTCAGAATGCCTCCTAGGGGTAGAGCCAGAGGAAGAGTTTGAGGTAGAGCCTCTGTTCCTCGTCGAAGCACCCGACTTAATGTTGATTAGGGTAATCAGGGTGAGCAATAGGGGGAACAATGTGCTGAGAACCAAGCTGAAGGGATCGGGGGTGCTTAGGCTTTAGCTCTCTTGCAGCAGATTGTGGATCATTTAGGACCTCGTCAGGAGGTATCTCATGAGGAGTCACACCCTTCTCGTCAGGATGGTCGGGATGTTAGAGCTGAGTGGGAGTGTTCTCATAGTCTAGGTTATTCGAGAGCAAATGTTGTGAGGGATAGGGTGGATGGAGATAGGGTTGATGTTGGTCACATGAGGGATCTCCTTAGAGCCCATCCCCCTACTTTTGATGGTTTTGGTATAGGTACCGAGGTAGAGACTTGGTTGATCGATCTCGATTGATTCTTTGCTATGCATCCTTACAGTAGCAATACTAGAGCTCGGTGTGCCATTATGCATCTCAGAGGCTTTGCATCTACATGGTGGAGAGTAGAGGAGCAAAAGCTTCACCTAGACATTGCTTTTGTTTCTTAGGGACTATTCTTAGAGAGGTTTCATGCATGATTTCTTTCTGACTTCTACCGACAGAGACGTGCTGATTAGTTCCATGAGCTTCGTTAGATGACTATGACGGTAGATCAGTATGAGCACCATTTCTTTGAGCTTAAGCAGTATGCTAGCATCTCTGATGATGAGCCGATGTTAGTGCAACATTTCATCAGGGGCTTGAATGCCTGTATTAGTGGTGGTGTTCGGGTGTTTGAACCGAAGACCTTAGAGACCGCCATGGAGAAGGTGAGGTTGATAGAGGAGAATCTGGTTAGAGGCTTTGGTGGTCAGGAAGGTGTTCAAGTTGGTAGTGCCCCTCCTTCAGGATCAGTTACTCAGGGTACACAACCTCAGGGAGCTCGACCATCTAGATCTCAGTTTGCACCTTCTAGATTTGTTTAGCGACATAAGCATAGGCCTTCTCAGTCTCAGCAGAGTGGGCAGAGTCCTGGTACTCCATTTTCTAGGGATCATCCACGTCATCATTCTTGGAGTAGGCAATAGAGTGGTCTAGTGCAGAGTTCTTAGAGTGCACAACAGAGTTCTTGGGGTGAAGGAACCCAACAGTCGTGTGCACCATTTTTGGGCTGAGGTTTTGGCAGGGGTGGTTGTTTTGCTTGTGGGAAGCATGGTCGTATAGCTGTTCAGTGTCCTCAGAGATCAGTAGCTAGAGGTAGTCAGAGACATGCTACTTCAGAGCCTACAGTAGGTGATACTGGCAGATCTCATAGAGTTTTTGTGGTGGTGGATAATCGCCAAGCTGAGCATCAGGGCACCGTGGTCGAGTATTTAGGTGCGTTATGTGGGATTACCACATCTATTTTATTTGATTCAGGAGCTTCAAATTCTTTTATTTCTCCTTCTCTCGTAGAGCGTTGTGGACTCATGGTGGCAAGGCAAGATGTTGGTTGGTAGGTTGAGTTAGCCACTGGAGCCAAGGTGGTTGTAGACTCCCTCGTTCGTGGTTGTGTGTTGGATTTGGGCACCTTCACTACCACAGTGAATCTTCGTGTGTTGCCTTTGGGATCCTATGGAATTGTTTTAGGCATGGATTGGTTGGAGACACACCAAGCCAATATAGATTTCTAGCGTAAGTCAGTTCAGTGTGTAGACGATGTTGGGAAGTGTGTTGAGTTAGTCGGGGTCCAAAGACCCATTTCTGTCTGTGTGATTTCTCATGCTGCTGAAGTGTGCCATGTGGCAAGGTTGTTAGATGTTCGCTATTTCATTTAGTGATCTTGCTGAGGGTGGGATTCAGGAGGTATCTCTTGATGACCATCCTCTTCTTCAAGAGTTTGTAGATGTCTTTCTGAGTGCTATTCCAGGTATGCCGCCTAAACGCGACATAGACTTCCGTATTGATCTCATTCCTGGAGCAGAGCCCATCTCTCGGGCACCGTATCGTATGACTACTCTGGAGCTGAGTGAGTTGTGGTTGCTATTAGAGGAGTTACTGAGAAGGGTTTCATTCATCCTAGTGTATCCCCTTGGGGAGCGCCTGTTATCTTCATGAAGAAGAAGGATGGATCTCTTCGCTTGTGCATTGATTATCGCCAGTTAAACAAAGTGATGGTGAAGAATCGTTACTCATTGCCTCAGATATATGATTTGTTTGATTAGATGAGGGGAGCCAAGGTGTTCTCCAAGATAGATCTAAAGTCAAGATACCATCAGCTTCGCATTCATGAGGTGGACATTCATCGGACAACATTTCATACACGCTATGAGCATTATGAGTTCACGGTTGTCCCTTTTGGATTGACCAATGCTCCATTAGTTTTCATGAGTTTGATGAATGGGGTGTTTCACACCTATCTTGACTGATTTTTTCTCGTGTTCCTCGACGATATTTTGATTTATTCGAGGACTATGGAGGAGCATGAAGGCCATTTGCAACAAGTGTTGTAGTGCTTGCGAGATAATCAGTTGTTTGGAAATTTGGCCAAGTGTGAGTTCTTCCAGATTGAGGTGAGATATTTGGGCCATATCATCTCAGGAGAGGGTATCACAGTGGATCCTTCTAAGATTCAAGCCATTGTGGATTGGCCAGTACCGACGGATGTGGCTGAGGTTTGCAGTTTCATGGGATTGGTAGGTTACTACCACCGGTTTGTGAGAGATTTCTCTTGGGTAGCCCATCCCATCACCTCTCTTTAGTGGAAAGGAAAGAAGTTTGTGTGGTCAGATCAGTGTGAGTCAGCTTTTCAGGCTCTTAAGGAGCAGCTGACTAGTGCACCCATCCTTGTAGTGTCGGATCCTACAGGTGATTTCATAGTGTGTATCGATGCTTCATTGGAAGGAGTGGGGGAAATTCTTATGCAGGAGGGACGAGTGATTGCATATGAATCCCGTAAGCTCAAGGACCATGAGTTGAACTACCCCACCCACGATTTGGAGTTAGCGGCTGTCGTCCATGAACTTGTGCGTTGGAGACATTTCCTCTTGGGACATCGGTTCGAGTTACATAGTGATCATCGCAGTTTGCAGTATATCTTCACTCAACCGAATCTGAATGCTCGACGTCGTTGGATGGAGATCCTCTATGAGTATGACTTTGAGGTTCGCCATATCTAGGGAAAGGAAAATGTTGTTGCAGATGCCCTTAGTAGGAGGAGACATGAGATCTCAGTTTTGTCCCTTGGAGTGGATTTGCGGAGCCGTATTTTGGAGTCACTTCCTAGGGATACTTGGTATCAGGAGGTGAAAGCATAAATTGAGTCTAGGAGAGACCTTGAGGGCAGGTTTGCAGGGTTCTCTCTCGAGCCTGATGGACTATTGAGGCATCTTGGTTGCATTTATGTTCCAGACTCTAGTGATCTTCATTCCTTGGTTTTGTCAAAGGCCCATCATGCACCTTATTCAGCTCATTCAGGTGTCACAAAGATGCATGCCGATCTTCGAAAGTTGTATCATTGGGTAGGGTTGCGGCATGATATTGCTGATTTTGTGGCTCGGTGTCTTGAGTGCCAGCGGGTCAAGGTAGAACATCAACACCTGACAAGACTGTTGCAGCCTCACTCCATCCTTGAATGGAAGTGGGATACAATATCTCTTGATTTTATAGTGGGGCTACCTATGTCTTCACGTTGTCATGATGCTATTATGGTTACTGTGGACAAGTTGTCTAAGGTGGCACACTTCTCACCCATGAGGTCTTCATACACTGCAGGATCCGTAGCTCGAGTGTTTATGGAGGATATTGTGTGATTGTATGGTATTCCTCGTAGGATCATTTCCGATCGTGATCCAGTGTTCACGTAAGCTTTGTGGACTTCTCTCCAGCATGCTTTGGGAGCTTAGTTTAATTTCAGCTCTGTGTACCATCCCGAGACTGACGGACAGACGGAGCGGGTTAATAAGGTTTTAGAGGATATGCTTCGGATGTACATTATGGATCAACAGTCTTGTTGGGAGGACTACTTGTACTTGGTTGAGTTTGCTTATAATAATGGGTACCATAGTTCTCTTGGTATGTCCCCCTTCCAGGCCTTGTATGGTAGGCCATGCCGGACATCGTTGAGTTGGGATCGCTTAGAGGACTGAGTTCTTTTGGGTCTAGAGATGCTTCATGATATGGAGCAGCAGGTAGTGCAGATTAGAGAGCAATTAGCTACAACTCAGGATCGACAGAGGAAGTATGCCGATGCCCATTGGTTGGACCACCACTTTTCAGTGGGTGACCGTGTGTTTCTGAGAGTTCGTCCACGGAAGAGCCCCATCCATTATGGGAAAGGCTCAAAATTGGAACCTTGTTTTGATGGACCTTTTGAAATCCTTGAGAGGATTGGTCTAGTCACCTATCACCTTGTGCTGCCACCGAGTCTATCGCCCACCCATGATGTTTTCCATGTTTATGTTCTTAGACAGTATATTCTTGATGTGACCCATGTTCTTGATTGGACTGCTTTGCAGGTCGAGGCAGACAAGCAGCTTTCTTTGGAGCCCGTACAAATCCTGCAACATTGGAGGTTGACCCTCAGGGGTTGGGACATAGAGCAAGTAAGGGTCCAGTGGGATCCTGATGGTGAGTCCTCAACATCTTGGGAGGATGCGGTGAGCATGAGAGACCTTTATCCGTATCTTTTTGCAGGCTTCCAGGAGTAAGCCTGGCCCTAGGGGGGAGGATGTAACAACCCCCATGTTTGTATTTTGTTGTGGTATTTTCTTGATGGATTCCGTTAACTGTATATTTTGTATTTACTCTATTCATCCCTTCATTATTTTGTATTGACACCTGAGAGGTGTAATTCCATGACTGTTATGTTGAATTACATGTTTACATGCTTACATGCTTATATACTGTTATGTTCTGACATGATTATTGTTCATGCTGGATTTCATGCTTACATGGCTAGATATTATGCTGGATCACATGCTTATATTTTTATGTATACATCATTTTCTTTGCTTTTGTATGATTATGGACAGGAAAAAGATGATATCACAACACTCATAACCGAGAGGCTTATGATATTACGACTCTTTTTCCTGATGGTTGATGTTGCTTTAGACATATGATATATGATTCATGCACATGTACTTTAACATTTGATTGGAGTGATGTAGGTACTGAGTATCGACTCCACCTAAATTTATAGGCCTAAGCATACTCCCTTTCCCTGATGGTGGTTACTGGAGGTAGTCACAGGCCAAATATCCCCTACCTTAGCCCATTGTACCCTATTAGGGCAGTGTTTCCGTATTGTTGTCTTCCATCCGGTTACCTAACGGTAACTTCCGAAGCACCCTTCTCCCTTATGTGACTTCCTTGCTTGTCTCATTTGAGGTATTTGGTTTTGGGTTTCATTAATATTTCATGCGTATTTTAATATTGCTTATTTTGTGATTTTTATTAGTTGTTCCTTTTGGGGGAGCTTTAATGCATAATTTTTATAAAAATGTTTTTTTATCCCTTTTGATGGTTTTGGAGGGGGAAAAGATAAAAAGGAAAAGAGAGCTTTGTTTTAGGGGAGGATTTTTATTTTTGGGGAAGAAAGAAATTGTTGTTTTTGCATGGAGGAAGAAACCCCCATCATTTGGATAACTAAGTTGGGGAGATTGGAAAAGATTGGCTGAGAAGATTTTGTGGGTGGTAAATAATTTAAAGCAGCCTACCAGTTCTTGCTTATTGTCTGTTTTTGGAGCTGGGTCGTGCCTCCTCCATTGAGCAAATTCACCATTTCAATTTTGGGGCAATTCGAGGTAATTTTCTGATTGTTCTTCATTGATGCTTGGTTGGTAAATTTTCTTTCTTTTCTGGGTTATTGCTGTCCCTTGAAAATTGAAGAATTTCCTTATGTCTTTGCTTGGTATTACTTGGAGTTGGATGTTGGTTTGTTTTTAATTGGATATTGCTATTGTGTGGAGGTTTTGTGTGACTAAATTTTTAAATCTCCAACAAACTCGAAATAGGTTTATGAGAGAAATCTGTTTTGGGTTCTTTCTTATTATTTTTCTCTTTTTCCCAATCTGTATGAAAAAACTGTGTTTTCTATTGCTGCTCATTACCCTATTAATAAAAATGAAAAATAAAGGTGTATTTTATGTAGGGATTCCAATACCTCAATTGGGTTTTGGTGGATTTGAAATCTGGGCACTTTTAATTTTCTGTGTTTTTTTGCTTGCCTTGTGTGGAAAAAAATGTTTTTCTGTACAACACTTATTTTTGGCCTGAAAATAAAAAATTAAAGGTGGATTTTTACTTGAAACGCCCAAATACGAACTAGGTCGGGCTTAGATTTGTAATCCAGGCACTTTGAATTTTTACATGTTTTCTATGCCTTCTTTTCATGCTGAATTACAACCATTAATGTGTCTTTTATAGCAGTATTAGTTGGCTGTTTTTAATTGGTTCCTTTGTGTGAAATTGTGGCCTTTCCTTCATTTCATGTATTTCTTGGTTTCCTCTTTTGGTTAAACGAGATGAGCATAGGTCTAGGTAATAGAGTGGTCATATGGAGTGGCTCTCTACGTACCTGGGGCCCGCAAGTGGCTGCTAGGGGAACTATTAGCAGAGTTAGAGTAAACAAGTGATAACTAAATAAAATTAATGGGGTAAAACACTAATAAGATAATGAGTCCTCGTGCATGGCCTTGAGCACTTGTAAAGAATAAGGATGCACTCGAGAAGGCCCATTCGTTTGCGGGGCGTGGATTCGGGCATGATTGAGTCTCTTTGTCCCTATGAGAGGTGTACTTGATTCCATGTGGTGCTATCCCTTCGAGCACGGATGATGACACTCCATCTGATATGCACTCTATTATCTAGCCCTTGGTAGACATGAGTATTACCCGTCATGATATTGGTTGAGCATTTCTTGTGGTGACTTTGATTGTGTGCATTGCCTTCCTTATTGGCTTCGTGATTGATGTGAGTGTTGGCCTTACTTTGCCTTGTCTTGCCACCTCTATTTGGGCCTTGTGACTATCTCCGAGCATGGTGGGGTGGCCTCTTTTGAGTCCACATGGTAGGGAGGCGTTGCCACCGCCATTGGGGACCGGTGTACAGGTTATTGGTGTAAAGCTATAGATGTATTTTCTTCCTTTATGTATCATGTTGTGAATTTTCCAACACTTCAACCTGCTATTTCAATCCGTGTAGTTGTTGCCATAGTTTCGGAATAGCACTGCTAATTCTGGAGCAACGCTGTTAAGTTCCAGAGCAACACTGTTAAGTTCTGGAGCAACGCTATTAAGGTTTCGGAGCAGCGCTGCAAGTTCCGGAGCAACGCTGTTAAGGTTCAGAGCAGCGCTGCAAGTTCCAGAGCAGCACTGCAAGTTCCAGAGTAGCACTGCAAGTTCCGGAGCAGCGCTGTTAAGGTTCTAGAGTAGTGCTGCAAGTTTCGGGGCAGCGTTGCAAGTTTCAAAGCATTGCTGTTAAGGTTTCGAAGCAGCGCTGCAAGTTCCGAAGCAGCACTGCAAGATTCAGAGTAGCACTGTTAAGGTTCCGAAGCAGCGCTGCTAAGGTTCAAGAGCATTTTCCTAGGAGCTGTCTTATTTGCTCTTGTCCGGTTTTTCTTTGGAGGGTAGATTAATCCTCTCCCTTGGGCTACATTAGGCCATACTTGGCCTTGCATGAAGTGATTTTTAATGTGTTGGAAGCTTCTTTTGTGTATGTAATCCTTTATGTTTTAAAAAAAAAATATTTTGCCCTCTTTTGGCTCTTATCCTTCGAGGCTTTATAGAGGGATGTTACATCTTTCTTCTTATTATTTATCACTTCATATGATTTATTCCTTCATTTAGTGTCTGATTACAGATATTTAATCGTTTTATGACTCATTCATGGTTTCTAAATGTACAATATGATGTGTGTTACTATACTATCAATACAAATTTTGTTACTATACTATACTATAATCAATTTAAGATGTTAAAATGTTAAACATCTTCTTAAATTACAAGAGAACTAAAGGGACATGAATTTACCATTATTCATGAAATGATATAAAAAAAGATTAGATTGTCATTGTTATAATTTTTTTTTGAATAGTTAGATAAAATTATAATGATTTAATGATTGTTTTGTTCCAAAGACTTGTTTTGCAATAGTTTTTTTTTCAAATAACAAAATTATAATGATTTTGAAATGATTGTTTTGTTTAAAAAACACATATTTTTATGATACTCAATTCTAAAATGATTTAGAACAATATTTATTAATTCATTAAGTTTTGAATTAGACATTTTTCCATTGTAAATAGATTTAACTAATAAAATAAATTGCTTATTGAAATAAATAATGAGCAATCCACAAATCATAAAATATGAAAAAAATAATATAAATCATAAATTAATTGATCTAAGCTAATTATATATAAAAAAATAAATCCATAAATGTTTTGTAAATATTTTGAAGTTGTTTTGAGTATCTTTTATTTTTCTCCATTTTACCATATGAATATGTTTATTTTTGTATGACTTTAATATGCTTAAGTATGTCTATTTATGTCATTATTTATATTCACACAAAATCCACATATTTAACTTTGCATGACTTTATTTATATTCACACAAAATACACATATTTATGTTTACATGACTTTTCAATATGATTAAGCTGAGAGGCTTCTACAATTACAACAAAGACCTGGTGTAAACAAAAATGAATCAACTTAAAATTGACGTGCAATTGGAAGTAATCAAAGATGAGGAGGCATGAAAGTCAATAATTGAAACACAAAAGAGTAGAGTGAAGCGATAGTGGAGGATAGTGGGATAATAATGTGCGGTCTATTAAAAAGAATAGCCAAGTCCATGATGCCATTCGATGCCCAATATTTGCATATGAATTTACATTTCATGTTCTGTTATGCTTAGCTCTACTCCTACAATTATTCCACCGCAACCTTTAGGTTTGCATTTATAGTGATATGGAAAGGGAATTGAAGAAACCTCTGCAAAAATTTGGGTGGAAAAATCTGATACCCACATGGGAAGGAGTGATGAACAAGAGTTGATTTAAGATGAAAGTATTATGGAGGTGGAAGCACTTGTCAATGCAAGAAAAGGAAAGAATGAGCAGGGGCAAGAGAAAACCAGAGTGAGTAGGCATGCACGTCTGCCAAAATCTATGATGGATAGCAAGGAAGACACATGCACTCCCCACATGGTGCCTCTGGTGCCTTACCAGCACCACACTTTGAAAGATGTTCCACTGAATGCTCTTGCATTGCTATCCCTTTTGACGGGCTGTGCTGAATGATTGGAGCAGGTTTTGAGTAGTGAGAAGTGGGCCATTCTAGCTTTGGTTGATTTGGTTAGTGTCGATAACGGCTAGTTCCTCACCAAGAAGAATCGATACACTTACATGTCTATCGGTTCGTCTTTGCCAAATATATCTAGGATTGTGAAACTATTTTTGAAAGTGCTTGTATGCTACATCTAGATGTAACATAATGTTTTGTTAAGCTCTCATATTTTGTAGAATGTTATCTCATATTTTTTTTTAATGCAGGCGTGGAAGAAAGAGGCATATGTGAAGGGATCAACGACACAATGGTCATCGTGCTATAAGTGTTGAAGGGATTCTTTTAGGTGGCCTTTCTTGCACATGTTATCTGATGTCTTGCTTTGAACAATAGTGGTAGGATTTACTGGGCATTCTTATTGCTAAAAGCCAAATTTCAATTGATTTCTTGGTGACACCATTTAGGTAGTGCTTCTACCTCATATAAATTTGAACTTTCATTTTTAGGAATCGCTTGTGGATAAATATGGTTTGACAAGAAACATGATTCTTAATCTTCTTGTGTCTAGAGGATGGGGAGGAGGTAGCAAGTAGCCAAATCAATGGTTGTTTCTTCTATTCTGTAGTGCCCCTCCATGATTCACCCGTTCATGATGTTTGATAAATGTTGTTTTGGGTTGTTTAGTTTAAGTTGTTTGTTAAATGTTGTTCTTGGTCTATTGATTCATTAAATTAAATTATTAAGTAACAAGTATTTTGGTAATCGGGAGACAACTTAAGGTGTAGGAATGGCATGGATGAAGGCCAAAGCAGGGATAAACCCTAAGGCGACGTCGGTGGCGGAAGATGCAAGAATTTCTACAGTGAAACCAGTGGATGGTGGGAATGGCCTTGACCGTGGAAAGTCTGGTGACACTATCCTTGGCGAAGGTAGTTCTTCTGCTCAGGCTCTGAGATAAGTGCAAAACAGGGGTTTTATCCCTATTGCTAACGCCTTATCTGTCGTTCTAAAAGCAGAGACGGTGAAGGAAATAGACAATACTGCCTCTGAGCTTTCATCACAAGGGGTGATTTGTAGGTTTAAGGGTTTCTGGCTGAGCCTCCCTCAGCTGCATTCATGGATATCATAAGAATGGGAGCCTCTAATTACTGGTAAAGTTCATATTTTCCCCATGGCTAAGGGGTTTTTTGTTGCCAAGCTTGACAATGCTCTGGATAGAAACAAAATTTTATGTGATCATTATTTTAGCTGGGAGAATAAATTTTTGCTAATGATTAAGCCTTAGCATGCTGATTTCAATCCTTCCTCTGAAACTTTCAATAAGATCCCAATCTAGGTTCGACTGTCTAATCTCCCCCTCCATTTATGGACTGATTCTCTTTTAGAAGAAGTTGATGATGCTCTTGGAGATTTTCTATTGGTGGATGATGAATCCTCTAATATTTTTCACTCCACCTTTGCCCGTATATTGGTGGAAATGGATGTTTCAAAAGGGCTTCTTGCTGAGATTTTACTCAAATCTCCTAAGGGTTCTTGGGTCCAATCTTTGGACTATGAAAGGGTCCCCTTCCGTTGTCAAAAATGTTTTAAAACTGGTCATGCTATTGCACAATGTGGATTAGAGAAGAAAGCAATAATGACTACATGGTGGAAAGGTGTCTCTCAACAACATTATACGGTTGAGAAGAAACCTGAGCAAAATAGGAGCTTTTCTAAGGTGGTTGCGTTGGATTCACAGGTTCTTGGGGAATCCTCTCCGGATGTCTCAAAAAATGGGGTTGCTGATACTGAGAAAGATTATCTTGTTGAAACCCCATCTGAGCATGTGAATGGGTCTTAGGCTTCCATATCTGGTAGCCTTTCTGTTAAGACATTGCTTGCTGGAAGACAAACCAATAAAATCTCTGCGACAGTGGCTATAGGCAATTTTCTTCAGGATTGTAGTATGCAGGCGTGTCATGCTAAGGAAACACAAGTGGAAGAAGGCTGGTTAACTGTAAAGGGCAAGAAAGAAAAATTCTCTAAGCCTTCTTTTGACATGACTCTCTGCTCCCACAAGAGTAGTTCGAAATGTAAATCTTGATGTGTCTTGTTTGGGGGAATTTTTCTTGGTTGGCTGCAGGCCTTTTTTGCAGCTCTATCTTTGGTTGTAAATGGTTTCAAGTCCCTTCAAAACCTGTTTTTCATCTTATCAAAAACAAGTATTTTGGTAATAAAATATAAATAGACTTATTAATAATTATAGTTGATAATAAATTAAAAGTGTGATAAAATATTAAATAAAATATTATATAGGAAAGCTACAATTAATAATCAGTGATAAATAGAAAGAAAATAATGTGATAATGAATAAGTTAGTTTTCTTCTAATTTATTTGCATAATAGTTACTGATTGCATGCACCTGCAAAATTAATTATTTGCTTAAAAAAAAAGAAATTGAATGCTTTTTGGGGATTCTGGGGATATTATTGGATTTTTTTGGGGTTTTCAAAAATAAATCTAACAACCTTCTTTTTGTAAACAACTATTTTTCTATGAGGTTATCATTATCATTGATTTTTTGTTTCCTGGAACAAGAAAATTGGGTCTGCAAGAAAAATTTGGTTTGTTGTGGATTTAGTGTGGGCTATCAGGATGTTAACACTCAATATTTATGGGAGGTAGAAGAAAAATTTGAGGAAATAGTTATCAGAGAAGATAAGGAGTGAATAGCTGAGAGGAGGAAGAAACCAGAGAGAGACAACAGAGGGGCAGAGGAAAAGAGCATTTGAAAATCTTCCAAGAAACTTTGTGAAGGAAATTCAAGCCAAATCAGATAAGTTATGTTATTCACACATATTTTTAGTGAACGTTTAGCCTCTGTTACTTGCATCTAATTTGATGTTGAATTATTTCTCTTTCATAGGTTTAAATCCATGATGTTGCTTCATACTCTATATCAGTCCTCATTTATGGAATCACATCAACGATTTTGTTAGATGCTTTACCCGTCATTAGATTTTGTTTGAAAGTTTCTTATGCCTTTAGTGTTTCACTTCAAGCGCCCTTCTTCTTTGTGCAGATTTATTGTGTTGAAGTGCACTTGGGATTTCTCTGAGTTTTCATTCAATTTTTGCATGTGGTGATTGTGTAAACTGTGATTTATGACTGGTACCCCATGTTTGGTAGTTGATGAATGAATATTATGCTTGGATTTTGATGGATTTGTATTATTTTGTGGCCTGATTGATGATTATGTAGTATGGTTGGAATTTGAATTAAAATCATTGTATTTGGTATTCACTGGATTATTTATCTTGTTGAGTTTGATGATCATGCATATTGCATTCGATTTTTCCTATCCTCCTCCCATCAGCATGCTGCCTAGCTGCGCATTTGGTCTTAATTTGCTTGTTGATTGATCTTGCATATGGTGAAGTTATACCCCTGCGTTCTGGCAGCTTGCAATGCTCTAGGGTTAGACCGTTTTATCCTTGAGTTCTGTTCGATGCGTATTTCTCTCCTATGTTGTTCTTTTGGTATATTATAGTTGATAATTGATGTATAAACAATACGATTGGAATTCGAAGAATAAGCTCAGTAATTGAAAAATGATACCTATATGACATATCCATTTCGTTAAGTATAGTATTGCATTTGGCGTTCGCTACCTTGCATTGCGTCTTCATTTTGAATTCGGTGCATTTCTTTGACTATATTGCATTTCATGCTGCCATTTTGATTTCATTTAATGGATGCTCCTTATGTTTGGCAGTTATGGCTATAAACTAAACTTGGCTTTCAAAGCTTTGTGCTGCATTCGATGCCTTGCATGTCTACATATACTGAACAATTGCGAACTGGTTTTCTGCACCATACATTTGGTTTGGTCACTTCGATTTTTATTTCGATGGTATTTGTTATGTTTGAAGTTCGCCGTATATTTAATACTGAGGTTCAATGCTTTTATTATGTTGTAAGTTTGCTGCATTTTTATTGTGTTTAGACTCTGCCAGATATACCTTTCTTGGTGTTATTTGAAATTTGATAGACTTTCATTATGTTTGTAATCATTGTCCTTGATTTTTGTTGCTTGCCAATCGATTTCATTTGTGATAGCAATTTCATAATGCTGTACTGTGATTCTTACCCTGATATGCATACTCGATTTTGTATGTTGCACTCAATGAATAAACTTAATGATTGGTGTTCGATGGTAATTCAACATATTTGGTATTTATTCACTTTGTGTTAGATTATGGCAAATATGTATTGTGCTTAGTATCCGTTTGTATTTTATTCCATGGAGATATATTTTAGCGACTTTCGATAAGCATGCATTATACTTGGTTTTTGGTGAATATACAATATGATAAGAATTCGATATGGTTGGTTTTTGAAGTGTATGTTTTATTTTGAGCATTCGATGCTCTGTATTGTGGCTTATATGTTTTCTGTTTACTGCTTTAACATTAGAATTCTTAAGACTCGATAGATCTCCCGTGAGTTGGTAATTGCTATTTTTTGAATACGTGTAGGCCAACTAATATAGTTATGCCTGTTCAAAGCATAACAAAATTTGTCTATCTAGATTATATTTTAAGTATTATGTGTGAAGAGTAGATCGTCAAGCCAAGATAGGAATAGTAGACAAATGAACAAAAGATAGGAATAGTAGACAAATGAACAAAATAATCAATCCTCTCAAATTCGAGATTAAGAATTGCCTTAATTCTTAAGAGGGTTATAAGTCATGTGGCTCGATAATACCTTTATCAAGTAAATTTATGCATGTATACTAGAAATACTTATCTCTATGGATTTAGTTGATATTGCATGATTGCTTAATGAAATTTGATAGTTGATTGAGATATTTATAGTTAATTAGTTATTATTGTCTAGAATCATTAATCACAAGATGATAACCTTTTACTTATAGAGAATCATTCTCAATAGTTATTGATGGAGGTTATAATGTTTATATATATAAACCATAGTTTAGTAGAAGATTATTTTTTCTTTGAGATTAATTGATTTTCTTTAGATAAGTGAAATAAAAGTAAATAGAATAGAAAATCAAAGAATAAAACTTTATTTAATAAAACAGTTTTAATTTGATAAGTGGTTATTAGGTAGTGTATTCAACTAAGGGAATTGGTTATTTCTTAATTAGGTAATTTAGAGTTATGGGGAAAGTTGATATCATGCAAAGATATGATATTAAAATAGTCTTATATAGTTTAAATGATTTAAAGTAAATATTAGGTGAATTGGTTTTTCCCAACGGTGGAAGATTTTATGTTAAGTAAGGAGAGAAGAATGCTATTTAGTAAAGAATATTTCTACCCATGTAATTAATTTATTTTGTTAGATAAATAAAATGGAAAAAATTAAATAGGAATAAAATTGAGTTACTCATAGTTAGATTATTGAACGATGAATAAATGAGGTAGATTATCTTCTCGTAAATTTTGAATGATGATTTCTGTTGAGAATTATTTTATGTGGGTAAATTCTCTATGAATTGGCTACTAGAATAATTGTTGATATAGATGTTTATGAATTACTATGTTAAGTGACCATTAAGTGAAATATGTGGAAATAGTGTTTTCGTGGTTATATTGCTTGATTGATGACTTGCATTCAATATGGTGTTTGTTTAGTAGAATCAAGTTGATTTTGGGTTACTGTTTAAAGTGGGTTTTATTATGTAAGTTGGTTAAGGTTGGTTTCTAGAGGCCTAGGAGGGGGTTTTCTGTGTGTTTTGTAAAATGATGGTTTCTTTTGGAAGTGGTTTGGTAATGTTGAGTTGTGTGCAAGAATATCCATAACTTGCACTGTGTATAGCTTCTTGTGGTTGGGATATGTGTGTGAGATGGTTCATGGCTTGCACTATTTTAGATTCATGTGAATTTGATGGGTATGCATGATGGATAACGCCTTGCTTGTTAGTAGGGTTTACTAGTTGCAAGTAGGGGGAGTGGCTCTCAATGGGGGCCGACATCTCGTGAGAGACTATCAGGATAACCCATTGGAGAGTTTCTTAATCCAGTGATAACCTAATTAATGAATTAGGGGGATGGGTATATTTCACATTAATCAAGATAATTGGATGCCTCACCCATGCCTGTAGTGCTCATTTAGGCTAAGGATGGGATGAGAAGGCTTGGTTGGAAAGATCAACTTCCTTTTCCTCACGAAAAGAATGTTGGTTCCGCATTTGTCACCCTATGGGACCAACGTCTGGTGAGAGACTGTTAGGATAACCATAGATGGGGGCAGGCATCTAGTGAGAGACTGTTAGGATAACCCATAGCAGGACCATGTGATGACACTCTCCCCTATTGCGTTCTAGCATTCGCTAGATGTTGTACCTTCCCTTCTATTATGTGAGTGCCTATATAAGTGGAGTCAGTGTTGTAAGCGATGTATGTGTTGTACGTAATGTTAGTGCTATTGTAACCATGTATAGCCTTGTTATGTTAGCCTTCTATCTTCTTGACTATTTGTTAGTAATGGGACCTTGTGTTATCTCCTAGCATAGTGGGTAGACCTTAGGGTTCCACATGGTCGGGAGGTTGGTGCTTTTTCCTCCATTGGGTTTCCTTGCTACTTGTTCGTGTGTGTGGTGGTTGTACCTTGTGTAGCGGATTTTAGTTCATGATCCAGTTCGAGGAGATAGTGCTTTTATGTATATGTACTGGACTTGTATATCAGTTGTACCATTATTTGTAATCTGATGTATTCTTCCCAATTGTATTCAGGGAAGCATTATTGTAAGAAATGTATCGATGTAATAGATTATGATGTATTCTCATGTAATGGCATTTGTATAAATTTGTTAGTTATTTATAAATGATCTTTAATGCTATTTATTTGATGTCATGTTATGGAAATCCATAAAATGTAGAATCATTTCATGTGTGATGGATTAAAATGAACTCTTGATTGTTAGAAATTTCATGACTAATGAAATAATTCTAGTTCTTATTTATTGATGTGTTAGTAGCATAGTCATGGAACCTTAGAGGACTTAGGATGCGATTGTATGTTATGTTAAGTTATGTAGTTCACTGTTATTTATTGTAAAAAAAATTGTTCCATTATTTAGTCATGTTTTGTGTTGTCCTCTGGGGTTCCTTGGTAGGGCGTTACACTTGGTATCAAAGCCTAAGTTCTAACAATGGGCACTCTGGATACATATGACCCCATTATGTTGTCCTAGTCACTTAGACTCTTGAGGCTATGTTTTTTCCCTTCATTCATCCTTGCTTAGGAACCCGAGA
>VDFB02000003.1:2627786-2710243 GCA_007258455.2 Sequoia sempervirens
TCACTTGGTGGAGAGGATTTATCATTTAAACTCATGGTAGATGAAAATAAAGAGTTTAAATTGTTATGCACTTCTTCATCTATTTTGGCTATCTCTGCATCATCATCATCATCATCATCATCAAGATTGATGACAACAAGAGGATGAAGGGTGATTTCCAAGGAAGGGTGTATTAAAAGTTGTGGCTGTTGGATTGGTTCATTTTGTTGCGAATGTTGGATTGGACTATCTTGTGGTGGGTCAGGAGAAGGAGGATGGTCATCTATTACTTTTATCAAAGGCGGAGGTTGATTTTCTTTATTTTCATCTAGGTGGGATTGATGGGCAAGGAGACAACAATGACGTCTATGTTCCCTAGCACCATAATTTATTTTAATTCAGTTTTGAAGTTGTTGAGGTGTAAGAGTGGATTGAGTCATCATAGGTTCTTCTAATTCCGAAGGGGGAAGAACATAAGAAACTGAAGAGGAAGGGTCAATTACTTTCTCTTTATCTTTATACACTTGTTTTATGTGAGGTATGACAGGATTGGTTTCATTTTCCCTTGGTCATTTAAACGATGATGGGGAAGTTTCTAAGGGTGGTTGTTCATGAGGTTGTATGGTTTGTTTGATGTCAAACTCAGGTTGAAGCATGGTTTCATCTATGATAGGAGGAGAAAAAGTTGACGGGGACATGTGATGAAGAGACAATTCGGCTATGTGTTTGGCTTTGAACTTTTGATAGGTTATGAAAAATAAGTCTTTACAGGGGGTAATGGGTTCCATAGGTGTTGTCCAAAAGGATTCTAAGGAAAAAATACCTTTAGACGATAATGGATGAAAGCCACTATCGTGTATGGTAAATATTTTATTGTCATGTAGAAACTTCAAACATTATTGAACCACTAATGGCACTGCTTTCATTGAGCAAAGCCAAGGGTGGCCTAGTTGCAAACAAAATTGATCCGATTGTGGAATAATTGAAAATATTACCTCCAAAATTTTGGGTCCTATTTGTAAGGGGAGTATGATCGATCCGATCGTAGGGCACACAAAACCAGTATGTGTCTTAATCCATGCAGTTGGTTTATTATAGTCATTTGGATAGAGATTATGTAAGACTAGAAATTCTTCCGTGATCACATTCTCACCATAGGCGAGATCTATTAATAGCCCATTGGTGGGTTTATCATAGATTCTACTAGCTATGTAAATAGGACCATCAAGAAGTTTAGTATATCTTTAGAAGAAAAAGTGATATCAAGATTTTTGTTGGTTGGGCCCTTACGAGGGATAACGTCTATCGTACCCACAAATTCATCCATAGGATTAACTTGGGTAATAGTTGGAGTTATATCATGTTGTTCATTATTTTTATCAACGTTCATTACTTGAGGGTTTGAAGGTTCACTAGCCTTGAAAAATGAAATATTGTGTTTAGGCATGGGGTTGGTAAAGATTTCTAAATTCTGGTTAGGGGGTGAAACAAACTTATTACCTTGATCATTAAAACTTGCAATGGACAAACGACCCGAATCAATGAGGTCTTGAACTAAGTGTTTGAGACACCTACATTGTTCGGTGTCATGGCCATTTTGGTGATGAAAATGGCAATAATCATTAGGTTTAAAGGTGGGTGGTAAATGTTTGGTGGCATCAAGTAGTTTGACGGTAGGAAAAGTGATCGTTTGTTGTTGGAAAAATTGGTTCATTGTATTATGAAGGGTATCGGGTAAGGGAGTAAATTGTCTCTTCTGGTGACCATAGGTATAAGGAACCGCTGCTTTAAAAACTGCTACTTGACTTGGGATAGGTGGATTTGGTTGTGGTTGAGGAGGCTGATATAACTGTAAAAATCCTCTATTTGGTTTGCAGAAGTTTTGATTATTGGTTTGATTGTTGTGTTTAGGATTTTTGGCTGAGTTAGAAGTGGATTTTGAATCATGGCTTGAAACCAAGTTATGGTATTGACACAGGGTTGTGCATAAGTGCATGAACGAAGGGAATTTCATCATAGTTAACTTATCCTGAAGGTTTGTTTGTAAGTTTTTGAAAAACATCTTCTGCAGATGTGAATCAGGAATTTTGACATCTACTTGAGCATACAATGACTGATAACGTGAAATGAAATCAGTGACTTTCTCATCGGTATTTTATCTACAATGCATTAGGTCAGCCATTGTCTTTTTAGGGGTCATATGAACTTGGAAGTGACTTAGGAAGGAATCCACCAATTCATTGAATGATCAGATGGAATGATTGGGTAAGTTGGAAAACCACTCTAATGGAGTGTCTTTCAGGGTCCTAGGAAAAAGTTAAGCTAAGATTTTATCATCAAGGAAAAAACCACTGCATAAAGCTATATAAGCATTAACATGGTTAATAGGGTCTCCTTTACCTCCGTATTTCTCAAACCTAGGCATTTCTATCCCTTGTGGCATCTATGTGCGTAAGATTTCTAAAGATAAGGGGTACTATGAACATGGTATGTGGGTGGAGTGGTTTGAGCTTGGCTAATGGTGGAAATTTTTTGTTTCATGGATGAAATGGTATTAAGGAGTTGTGTAATGATGGGATCGCGGTAAGTGGTTTGGGGTGGAAGGGAAAATGGCGATGGAGTGTATGTGATGTTAGGGAAAGTGAAAGGAACACTAAGAGGGGTGAAGGTAGTGGAGGGGACTTGCGACACCACAAGAGAACTAGGAATGCTAGTTGGAATTGGGAAAGAAGGAGCCACATAACTAACCTAGTGCATAGTTGTGGTGACTTGAGGAGTGGTATAAGTTGGTATAGATGCTATGGTTGAAGGGGGAGGAACATGAGGTCCTCCTTGGATTACAACAATGTTTGTGGATGGGGAAGTGGAGGAGGCATGTTTATTGTAAATCTCAACAATTTTCTTCATAAATTGTAAGCCATCATCACTTTCAATCAAATGATGAAGGTTTTCTATTGTGGGTATAGCAGTGGTGGAAATGTTTTCAAGTGACAAGTCTTGTTGTAAGTGTGCAAAATCCTCATGGATATTAATTACTTTTTCTTACGGGATGGAGTTGTTTTGTGTGTAAACATTCATGGGATGGATAGGTGAAGGCATAGAAGTGGTATTTTCCATGCCTAATACACCATTGTCCATACTAGGAGTAGGAGCTCTTGAGATCCCTAGGTCCACAACGAAAGTGCTATTGTGTGAGGCCATGAGTCTAGAACTTTGTCTCACTAAAGTATTATCACTGGGGCACCAAACACTCATACAAGTACCACAAAAGATGGGTGAATGGAAATGCAATGCAATCTAGGAGTTTTAAATGAAAATAAAATAAATTCTACTAACTGTAACTCAACACGTAACTACAAAAAATAGAAATGCAGGAAAATGCTAGAAAAATGCCAGAAAATGCTGTGTAAAAAGTGCAGAGGGACTGATTCGCCCAGGGTGGCGAATGAGTCCCAGTATGATATTTTTTTGTGTTTTTCAGAAATTTTATAATGATTCTAATGCTTTTCAGAATGCAATAAAGGATGCAGATGTAGATTTTCAGTTTTTTCAATGATATGCAATGCAAAAATGAAATCTAAATGAATCTTTCACTAATGCAATATGAGAAGTCCTAGAATGCAAAAACAAAACAATATGCTAATTGAATGTTGATGCAAATGTAATATAGGATGCAATATGTGAATGAAATTAGAAATTCCAAGTGTTCAAAATGCAGGTTCACCAAAATGAACCATAGATTTTTGGCACCAATGCACTTCTCTAGCTCTTCTAGGGTATTTCACCTAAAAGGAGAGAGGTAGGGGAAAAAATGCTAAGGGGGTTCATTCAAATTATGTTATGTGTGTAGTTGTTATGCATAAATAAAGTGAACTAAATACAATTAAGTGATCTATATGATTTAATTTGAATGCAAAACTAAGATTTAGGCTATGTTGGAAAACATAATGTGATATGCAAACAATGAACTAAGAATGAATAAAATGAAAAACAAAAAGAGAAAGGCTGAATCAGAGTGCACCTGGGAAAGATTTGAGGAATCTAGAATGGTTTGAATGCTGTCTAATTTTTTTGAAAATCAACAGTGGGACTCATTCGCTCAGGGTGGCGAATTAGTCCTACTACTGGTGAAAAACTATCAGAAACAGGTTTCTGACCATCAAGATCCAGAATCTAACAAAACCTAGATTTTCAGCCTTAAGGTAGGACTCATTCGCCACTGGTGGCGAATCAGTCCTCTCCCAAAATTCTAAGAAATCAAGAGACAACTCAACAACACTAGATCTGGAAATGTCTGCTTGTCGGGTTGCCGAAGTCAATTATGTAGGAAACAAAAAAAAAACCTTCTCCAAGCTTGAAATATGATTGATTTGACTTGAAGCACCTAGTTGACTTGTTGACCAATCTTCAATCACCTAAATGCTTGTTAAATCTGCATACAAAGGTCTACAAACACACATGCAAGAGGGGAAAAATGGTTGAGGGTTAGAAAATAGGGGTTTGCCTTGGTCAAACCCCACTTTGGTAATAAAAACCTTAATAAAATAATGAAATGCAAGAGATTGATAAAGAAATAACATGCAAATGCTATCAAATTACCAAACCCTTGTTGATGAAAATATGAAGTTATATCAATGGATGCTCCAAAATGCTTGAATAGTGCTTGATTTGATGTTGTAAGATGATTGAATGCTTGAGCGAATAGGTGAATGAGTGAACTTGATGAATGGAGGTTGAAATGGATGTAAAAACACTTATTTGTACAATATTGTGCCTTAGTAACCTATTAATACCTCATCATAGGCCGACATCAAGTGATTTTGAATAAAAACCCGAAAGGAAATTTAAAATATTTTGAATTTGGAGCCAAGGGGGACTCATTCGCCACCCATGGTGAATGGGTCCCACCTAGGACTTGAAAATGGGTGTCGAGAATTATATTGCATTTAATGTTATTTGTCGGGTTTACATTCAAAAATGCACTTAATTAAAGCTTATAAGGACCTAAAGGGGTCAAATAAAGCATAAGAAAGGTGTAAATAGTGAGGTTATGCCTAGAGAAGCATGAAATGGCCATTACAGAGACACTTCCAGAAACAGGACTTGGACAGCAGAAGATGGATTTTTGGGCAGGGGCTATGACAGATGGAGATACAGAATACTTATGACTCTTTCAGCAACTTCACTTGCTACAGGAGCAAGCTCATTTGGGCCTTGGCCTCCATATGTTTCAAAACCCCGTTGGCTCAGGAGTAGGAGGCAGGCCAAACATGGCAGAAACAGGAACTGAGGCAGCAGAAATGACAAAGGGGCATTTCCTGGGCATGAATATAGGAATCTAGATATTGAACCACTTCAGGCAGAGGGACCAGGACAGACGTTTCCTTAGGATGGAACTAGGAATCCTGTGAGACATTGGCCAGGTATTTGAGGCAGGCATGCAGGTCTACCTCCAGAAAACAACCAAGAATATGGGTTTGCCTTGGGCTAGGGTCTGGGTTGCTTGGTCCCAGCATTTGTGCTGCATCGCCATTACCGAACAGGTGCGACAGCTCGCACCACTGCACAGCTTTGTTGTTTTAAAACTAGGTTTGGTGAAGTATAGAACGTGTGTGTATAAAGGAAGATTTGGGGGTGATGGCAGAGACCATTTTATTTTTTGCTTCCCCTATTTGAATCTTTGTGTATGATCTTGTACTCGCCCATGAATTCATGTTTGAAATCCAAGGAACCCCAATCATCTTCTAATAGTTGCATGAATTTTTCAATATTTTGTTCTTTGTTGTTTCGTTGTATGGGTTCCACTGGTGTAGTTGATGTTGATGTGTTTAAGGAATTTTCTTTGTTTTTCTCAAGTCATAAGACATTATCAGGTTCAAGATTGGCGTCGAGTGTGTGGAATGTGTTGTTGTAGATGTATTTCATTTTGCGATGAAGAGTGGAAGGAACACCTTTCATTGCATGAATCCACTGTCTACCTAAGATAAGATTACATGAAAGTTCAAAAGTCATAACATGGATTGGTGTATTCAAGGTGGCCACTCCAACGGTAAGAGGTATAATGATCACCCCTAGCAGTTTCTTTTTGACATTGTCAAATCCCTTAATAGATAGAGAATTGGGTCGAATGGTTGATTGAACAATGCCAAGCCTATCCAAAAGGGTCACACTACACACATTAAGGGCAGAAATAGTGTCTACAAGAGTTCTCTTTATCCCTTTTCATTTGTATTGCACTATGATCATGAAAGGATCATTTTGTTTTTTCACATCCAAAGAGGGGAGTTCACTTTGGTGGAAAACAATATCAGTGTGTAGTACTTGAATCATGGCTGCTATATTAGTTGGTGGAACATTAGAAGGGACATGAACTTGTTGTAAGGCTGTTTGGATCATGTTGTGATAGTGAGGGGAGGCTTGAATAAGGTCCCACAATGATATCTTAGCAAGAGTTTTTGTAAGTTGCTCGACAAGATCATACTCTTTGTGACCTAGCAAGAAAGGGTTAGGTGGGATAGGATTAGGCAATGGTAATGGTGTCGGGGTTGGTTGTGGTGGTTGCAAATTGTTTCAAGTGTTATATGTATGAGCAATCCAGTATTATGAATTAGTTACTACAAAATATTAATTTGAGGAGGGTAAAGGATAAGTTCAGGTTTATTTTGAGTTTGTTGTTTGTGTGAAGGTGGGTAAAGAATTAGAGGGTTGTTAGGATGTCCCACGGGATATGTATGAGGTCCATTGATCAAGGGGGATCTAAGGGACACTTGAGCATTCATAACCTCAACGGTCTTGGTTTGATGTATCTCTAATAAAGGGAAATCTCAAATCACCTTTTTATTGAAGGAAGACACATTATTATTGTTGTCATTTTCTAGCACCATGATATTCTCCCTAGAAGGAGAGTGTTTAGGAGAACAACAAGCCACATGTTCTTGACAAGTAAGGCTTGGTTCTCCCAAAATGACTTCATTGCCAATAGGGGAAGATCAATGATGGGATTATAAAGAGGGGGATGATTAGGAGAAGGTGTTAGTTGAGTGTCCATTGTCTTTAAGGTCTCATTCTCTTGTGCCATGTTATCTACCCTAGTAGGAGAGCTTGTAATATGTTCATCCAAGTTTGAATTTTGTAAAGTAGCTTCATCACAAGTGAGGGAGGCATCAAGAGAAGGACCACTTTGATTTTCAAATAGATTATCCCAAATGGGAGGAGCATGAGGGAAGGGAGGATCAAGGGTATCATGATTCTTAATAGGGATGTCGTCTAACACCAACCTATCCTTTTTACATCAAGGAGGGATATTAGGAGATGGAAAAGTTTGATTGTCATGGTTATGGAGACTAGGTAAGGTAATATTTAGAAATGTGTCTATGATCTCATGTTCTTGTTGTCTAACATCTTCCAAAGGGGAATGAGGAGATGGACAATCAAGACCCTCAAGTCTTGTAACTTCCTCCACCAAGATACCTTCGTCACTAATAGGAGAGGTATCGGGAGAAGAACAAGTATGTGTGTTATGATTGTCTACACCTCCATTCACACCAATGGGTAATGTAATGGTTTGGTCAAAGCCATGATTAACATTCTCATTTATTGTAATCAAAATTGAACTCATAAGAGGGGATATTATGCTTATAAAATCCATGTTTAATCAAATCAAAGACACATCTTGTGAAAAAGAACATGCTATGCAAAAGTAAATAAAGTGCAATGCTATTTTCAAATGTAAAACAAAGTAAGTTGTTGATTATGTTAAATGCAACAATGCAAATGTGAAATTGAAAAATGCATGAAATGAGCTAACATAAGCTAGATCTAATGAAATGAATGTTACAAAAACTCAACTAACTGATATAGGTAGGTAATGGCACCAAACTAAATCTTAAAAATAGGGTTTTCAGTTTTGTAAAGGGTAGTTTCAAGGGTGAAAAGGGACTGATTCGCCCAAGGTGGCGAATGAGTCCCAGTATGGACTTTTTTCAAAAGTTTCAATTTTTTTTTAGTGATTTTTGTGTTTTCTGAGTTCTATGATGCAAGCCTAAGTTAACAATGTAGAATTTCAGAAAATTTAGATGAATTTAGATGCCAAAAATGCAACCTAAATGCACTTTTCATGAATGCAAAATTTGAAACCTAGCATGCAAATGAATCCATGCAAACCCTAATGCAAGATCAATGCAGGGATAGATCTATGATGAAGGACACCAAATCAGAAAAGTATTAAAAAAGTGGGTTCACCAAAATGAACCATAGATTTTATTGGTTGGAATGCTATGTGTCTTTTGCTCAATTAGGGTCTTTCACCTAATGGAAAGAGATAGATTCCACACCAAAAATCTAGGTGGTTCACTTAATTTAAGGAATGTATGATATAATTATGACTAAATACAATGATCTAAATACAAAAAATTAATGAAAGCTATTGATTATTGAATGGAAACTAAAGAAATACAACTTGTTTGAAAACACATTGTGTAATGCAAAAACACCTAGAATGAATACAAATTGCAACATAAATGGATGAAACTAAAAGTGTACACCTGAGATCTTGCTGGAGACTAGAAATGACATCTAAAATGTTGTTGATCCTAATTTTTAGGATTGGTGGGACTCGTTCGCCATTCTGGGAGAATTAGTCCCAGTTCTGTGAAACTGTTCCAGAGCCCGTTTCAGACAAATGGGTATCCAAAAATGTAGAAAACCAAAAATAGGCCTGGAAGTGGGACTCATTCACCACCCATGGAGAATGAGTCCAATTTTGAATTTTTAAAGATTCAAAGGTGGAAACAGGAGCCTTTAGTCTGCACTTTCTGCCTCTCAAGGTGTCTGGTTATGAAACTGTCAAATTCGGTCCTAAAGGTGACTTTTTGTTGATGTTTTTCCTTATCCAATGAGGAGATGACTTGAAAATTTTTTCAACTTGATCTTCAATGATTTAAAAGATTCCAAGATGCCGAAATATGCAAACACACAAGAAGAGAAAGAGAAATGTTGGATGTTAGGGCATGGGGGTTTGCCTTGGTCAAACCCCTTTTTAGGTAATTAAACCAAAATGGGGAAAGAATGTAATGAAGCATGCAAAAATGGAGTTATTACCTTGCCATGATGATTGATCTTGAATTCCTACAACAAAACATGAAGAATCTACCTTTGAATTTCTTAGGAAGCTATCTTGATGAGTTTCAATGAATTAGGGATGGAGAAGATATATGATGATTGAATGATAAGAGATGTATGAATGAGTTAAGATATTATGAATTATGGATTAGAGACTTATATTTATGGGAAATTCACCTTATTTTCCTATTTATTGGATCCCTAAGGCCGACATGAAGAAAAACAAAACTTAAATTCCAAAATTTCCTGCTCAAAAGTAAAAAATGGTCCAAATAGGACTCATCACCACCTTGGGCGAATCAATCCCACCTGGCAGGGACTGATTCGACACAGATGGTGAATTAGTCCCAAAGGGGCCCATTTGATAGCTAGGATGATAGGAAGTAAGGAAATAAGGTTTATATGATGACTTTGTCGAGTATTTCATTAAGTATTGCCTCAGGATGCACAATATGGGGTAATAGGGGCCTATTAATGATGATGTGAAGGTCAATTAGGACTTGGGACACAAAATTCAATGTGAAAGTGTGATTAAATACACTTTACAACACTAAAATGAGGTCCACATAGCCTAGAAAGGCACAAGAATCAATGTGAATGTGTAAAACACATTACAACACTAGGTTAACGTTAAGTTTATTTTACAAGCCTTCTAGATTAATGTGAGGATGTATTTAAATATATTTAATAATGTTGAATTAAGGGATAATTGGCTTATTAAGTCTAGAAAAGCGTGAAAGTCTTTTACAACACTTTACAACACCTATACAAGACATCATTAAATGCATTTCATTTAGTTTGCAAGGGTCCAAGACCTAGTGTGGGCGTGTAAAACACCTCTCAACACCAAATAAAGGCCTTATTAAGTCTAGTTTGTCATCAATTATTCCCCAAATCAAGCAAGTTTCCTTTTTTCTATGGTACAGGATGGTGGATCAAAATATTTAACCCAACCATTGAGAGGTTCTGACAAACCATCTATGAACCAATAATTCAACCTTCTCCCAGTCACATAAGAAACCATTATTGACAACTGCTAAAAATTTGAAATATATGTTTTAAGTGTCCCAACTTGTCTCAACTAAGCCAACTCTCTGGAGAATGCCTCTGAATCCCTAGCATGATCAAATCGCTCTATCAGTGTAGTGGAAAATTGATCATAATAAACTATCACACCATGACGTATGTCACTAAGCCATGATACCACCACTCATGTGCCACTCCTTCAAGGTAAAGGGAAAAAAATTTGATGGCCTCAGACTGCATCTAATTTAGGGAAATGTAAGTATCCAATTTTTGAATCTAAGCTCTAGTTGTACCTTGGATGATCCATTAAATCTCAACAAGGATAGACAACACAACTTTTTTATAGCCCATAATTCTGCTTCCCTTGATTCCACTGGTTTTGTTTTGGATTTGTGTGTTTGGTGACCTCCAAATAATCTCTAAAAGAGATAGTTGACTAAAAATCTATCCCCAAAGCTTGATACTTAACCAAAATTTGAACATCCTCATTGTTCTCCATGGGTTCCTCCTGTAGAGGCTCATCCTCTTTTAGAAAGGTAGGCATGCAAGGTCCAGATTGTGATGAACTTGAAGGTTTTCTAGTAGAGTGTTCATTGTTTTTTACAAATTTTCTACTTTCCTCTCTCTCCATATGCACCATGTTTCTTCCATTTTTTATGTTATGAGCCATCTGACTCAAATACAAATTTGTGTTTTGCAATTGTTTTAGCATTTCTACAAATATTTGTTTTTCCTCATCTTCACTTGATGTTGGTGGTTTATCAATGCTATCCATTATTCCCTTATATTTTTCAAGGTTATGACCACCCTTTCCATGCATAAAACCAACCAAAATAGGTTACCAATGCAGCTCTGATACCATTGTAATATCCCTAAATATGGATAATGGAAAAAAACATAATATCTCCAAAAATATGCAATATTTTTCTTTTGAAATTATATTTGCAAATAGATAACCCTTCAACAAGCTTAGATCCATGCTCATAATATTTTTCTAATTTTTTTATTAACTAATAGAAATTTTTGAATATCAAAAATTTATAGAAAACACACTAAAAACTACCCTAAATTTTAGAAATAGCTTACATTAGTTTTCCTTATTTTTTTGAGATGAATATGATCAACAAGTACACATGTTAATGCTCAAATACCTCAAACATTCTTTCAAAACAATAGCTGTCCCTGCCAAAACCCTCAAAAAATTAGTGTTGGGTCTCACCCAGATGTCAACCTTGTCCTTGCTAATGCTAGCCTCAAGGATGCTCCAAACAATGTAGGAATTTTGCTGTAGGTTATCCAAATATTATTTTGATATCATTTATTACCATTTAGACATTATTTAAATACACTAGCCAACAAGCTTACTTACAATAATAATTTTTATAAATACAAGAATTATTTCATTAAAGAATAAATAATTTAATTTACCATTGTTTTAATTATGCAATCGTAAAAAACTATTATATTCCTTTGTAATTTACCCCCTTATACAATCAATGTATAAATAAGCCCAATTTTAGTAACTACTTAATCTTGACAATAAAAGTCACAAATGAATAGATATAAATATATAGATGTACACTTTACATACACAACATGACTAATTATAGTCATAAACAAGGGACTAAAAATATACACTCTACCTAAATTTTAAAAATTTATGAGTAGGATAACATGCTAAAACAACACTGCTAAAAAAGGGGAAGCTTGTACTAGTGGAGGTTATTTAAATTGTAGTGAAGAAGCTACTACTGTTGTGCAGAGTAGGGGTCCGAAGGTGAAGAATGATCTATATGGGGAGGATTCATCATCACCCCCAACTTCCAAGAATAAGGATTTGTGGGAAGAAAAGGGTTTTGTGGTCTGCGAGCCAAATTCTGGAGCAGGGCCATCCTCTTACAATTGCAGACGACCTCTTTACTGATGACTCCCTGAGTGTCAAGACGATTATGCAGGTGAAAGATAAGGATGGGGATGATGCTGCTGCATTGGAGACCTAGGATGCAGACTTGGAGAGGATTAAGAAGAGAAAGGCGGTGGTAGAGAAAATTGCGAGCTCCATCCACAAGCTTAAGTCTCTAGGTGCTGTGGAAAAAGCTAAGGACTCCCCTGCTGATAAGGATAGGATTAGTTCCTCTGAGGAGGAGGATGCCCTGGGAAAAGTGGTTTTTAAGATTGATAGAGATGATTTGTCTGATGTGCTTGGAACTACGCATAAAGGGTCCATTGTTCTATTTAAGCTTTTTAAATGGTTTTTCCACGAACTCAATAAAATGAATGTTAGAGTCAGGGGAATGGTTAACAAGGCTGAGAGGTCCTTTGTTCAGAATTAGATAGATGAGTTTTTTGACTCCTTAAATATTGTGGTGGACACTAGTGTGGAGGAAACCCTCAAAATGAAGCAAAATATGGAAGGAAGAATCCTAATTCTTGAGGATCAAATGGGGAAAATCTGGGATTTTGTGATGAGAGGAGGGAAGGGTCATAAAATTGCTGGTAAATATGAGTCTACTATTGTTACTTCTCCTGTGGTTAGTGCTAAGAAGTGAAAATATAGTGCCCATGATGTTGAGGTTGTTGTTGCTAGTAAGCAGATGGGGGAGGATGTTGTTGTTGGGAAGGGTGGTGAGAAAGGTATTGTTTTGATTTCTAAGGTAAATACATATGGTCCTAGAGCTAGGACTAGGAACAAAACTACAACTCAGGGTGGGGCTTCTGGGAAGGATAGTTCTGATGTTTTTGAAGATGCATAGAAAACTATAGACTATGACGTGGAGGCGACAAATATTCTGAAAAGCATGTAGTGCTGTTGGTTGGTCCTCCTTTTTGGCTGCTTTTTTGCTGATGGGTCACTGTTGTTGGGCTATTTTTTGGCTTAATGCTATTATCTTTTATTTTAGCTACTTTTTTTTGTAAAGGGTTCTGAGCCCCTTCAAAACCCATTTTTTACCTCTAATAAAAATGCTAAAACAACACCAAGAAAAAAAGTTTATCCATGAGTCTCCTTAAGATAAAGTGGATAGATCATCTAATCTAGGTGCATGGAAAAATCACAAAATGATAGCTAGGAAGAGGACTATGGTAAATCCCATACTACACCAATGGTCCATCCTCATTTCCAAATCACTATCAAGTTTTTCATATATATGACCTTAATCATTAAAAAGGAGAAAAGTAAGTAATTTCAAAAGATACCATTTCAAGTTAGTGGATCTAGATGTCCATTACCTCTATGTCATTGGTGACGAGTCATCCATATTAGAATGGATTTATCCTAATATTCATTATCTATATTCTATTGGTGATAGATAACTAGCCCTTAATATGACAATCAACTCTTGGAATTTATTACGTTCACAATACTGGTAACAACTAGCTAGACTAATCTTGTATCATAGTAAGGATAATACAAATTTTTCTATGAAGTTTTTAAGGAATTCTCTAAAATTTACTATTCTACACATGAATGAAAATTTTCTATTAACTATTGCATTTAAAGGGTTTTAGAATGCAATGGCACACATTGTCACACTCTATCAATCACTTATCAATCCCAAATTAATATAGGATAAAGTTTGATTCACAAGTCAAAATTTATCAACACATTAACTCATGCATCATGGAGTGATTAACATTCAATACCATATTAGAATTTAACAATCAAATGAGTAACACATGAATGCATCATTAAAGTTCACCACTATTCTATCCCTACCATGCTACAATTTTATACTCATGATAACAAGCATATTCATAACGAAATACACAAATAACGATAATTTTAGGTGTACTTCAATTAAAGGATTTAAATTTTCATAAGAAAAAAATCATAACAATGTTCTCTACACAATAAAAATATTCACATTGGACATGCTTCACAAGTAATGACAATGCAATTGGGAATTCTAATCCATGCTAAGAATCATTGCTTCTTTTAATGCATAATTCCTTTATATAGTCAAATATGCACAATACACAATTTAGGGTCACACAATGTAGGATTCGATAATATGTATAACATTCATCACAATTTTCCAAGTATATGATCCTTCTTCTTTAACATTTTAAATATTAGTATGTAACAACATACCTAGGTTCTCACATGAATCATAGGGAAAAATACAATTTGGAGACTTAAGTCATCATCCAAATGATCCATGCTAATAATTATCCTTTTATTTAATGAACCCACATATTAAATGCAAGCATACTGACATTTGTGCACTCATAGTAGACAACGCAAGATGCAGTTCATGCAATAATTTATAGTCTTAAATAGAGTAATGAATAATGATTCTAAATACAAGAATATGGATAAAAATGTATATTGATTTTATAAAATGGTATACGTAGAAAAAAAGTATAGAATGAAAGATTCAATTATCAAAGCATTACCATACCACTTCTCTTTCAAATACCATGCATATGAATAAGAAACCATTTCCTTTACCATCAAATGCATCACATATAAAAGAGTACACAATATTTGGGTAAAAATTCAAGAATATCAATATTCTTTTCCATACGAAAGTTTTTATATTCACACTATCATGGGTAATTACAATAACGTAATTTTGTGATTCCATCAACTCATTCAAACACTCACATACAACATGTAAATATTTACTAGAATGCAATACATCAAGAAGGTGTACTTCACACAAAATAAACTTATTGTTCTAGGATACTTATTTATTCCCTTATTTGGAAAAGATGTCCTTATGATTTGATGTCTAGGTAGTCACCATGACACCTCAAAAGAGCACACACTTGATTGAGTAGTGGATCAATTTGGCTCTAGAGTTCAAACCATGCTTTGATACCATATGTAAGATCCCTCTTAGGATCATACTTATAATTTGTAAATAAATAAAATTAATAATGAATAATATATCTCAATTCCATATCCTTATTCTCATTTTTGTTTTATAAAAAAACCAAATGAGTAAATATTCCTCAATATCTTAAGCAAAAGTTTTAATTCATTTTCATAATATTAAGAAAATACATATTTTTAATGATGATTTATTCACATATATAAATAAACATGTTCCATTTTCGTTTAATACATCAAAAAAATATAAAAAACCATTTTAAGAATAATTTTCCCATTCATTTGCATATAGGAATACAAAATTCAATATAAATCACTTCAATCAATTTTATTCATTAATCAACTCATTGCCAATAATCACAATTTATTTTGACATATTTACACTACCTGAGTAATCCTGTAAGAAGTGTTCAATTATAAGAAGAGAGAGAGCATCATATGAATTCTTTTCTTCCAACTATAGATTTATTAGTCCATTGCACTTCTCCCAAGCTAGGAGTGGCCCAACCCTTTAACAAGAGAGGTAGATAGTGATCGATGAGGAATATTAGAACCATACCAAAACCAACATAAAGCCATGCAAATTTAATACAAAATCTATTGCATGTAGATAGTAATTATGTCAACTGTAGACACCCTCTCAATCTACTTCTCAACTTTTGACATACATACAATCATAAAAGTAAGAAAAAAAGAACAATGCACATGTAGCTTTAGTATTTCATTACCTCAATATAGTTTAATTCAATATATATGTCCCTATTCACTCTTAGTGCACACATCATCTAAATTGTAACAATTTTTTTTACATTTTCACATGATTAAAAGAATTGAAGTTATTACCACTAACATATAGTCACATAGGTAAAGTTATTACCTACAATTGTCCAAAAGAACATTTGCATAATTTCTATAATAGGAAAGTCTTGAAACATGATGTCAATTGATGTTTACTTATTATTAGATTATAATTTTACACTCTATTATTCTTTATACAACTCAATTTGTTGGACGAAGAATATTGTTATAAAAATCATAATTAAAATTATTCTTTATACCAATTCAACTATAAAACTATCATAACTAATAAATTTATCCATGCAATTAAAATATTAAAATGTTTTAGAAAGGTAAGAATAAGAGGAATGGAACCTAGAAAGGAATTTAATATATTCCTTAAAGACTAAATAGTCAAGGAAGTAGCAAGAGTATTTTTCAAGACAATGTGTTTACTATCATATAATTTCAAATCCATGCACTTTAAACTCAAGTATACAAAAAAAACAATTTCAACTAAGGAGCAATGAAATGTTCTAAGTACCATATTAATAGCTATCACAATAACTTATTTGGTTGACCTATTATCTTTCAATTTTTTTACAAAGAATAATTCAAATATGAATTATTATCAGGGTGTCAAACCAACTATCAATCACTTTCTTATTTATCACAAAGCCTATAATAATTTTCAAATGTACCATCACTATTTTTGTAAAAGAAACATACACACAATTTAAAAAAAATGAATAATATTGTGCTGTAGAAAAATGCTCCCTTGTCATTTTCATGGCCTTTTAGGTCTTGTTTCATGGTAACATTGGAACTATGTTGCTTTGATTTTATGTTGTAACATGGCTTGAACATGCTTATTTAGGTACTAAAACTCAAAGAACGACGTCTTGTGAAGGTGTTGTGAAGTGTTGTAAGACATTTCTACATTCTTCTAGACTTTATTTAATACATTTCACCTAAAAACCACCTTTTTACTCATCAACAAGTCCTATATTGAAGTGTTGTAAAGTCTTGTAACAAGATTTCATGCTTTTCTAGGCACATCTTCACTATTTACACCTTTTTCATGCCTTATTTTCTCTCTTTATGCCCTCATATGACTTAATTAAGTGTATTTTTGAATGTTATCCCGACAAATAACATTAAATAAAACATTTTTCCCGACACTTGTTTTTAGGTCCTAGGTGGGACCCATTCACCATGGGTGGCGAATGATTCCCCCTTGGCCCTAAATTCAAAATATTTTAAATTTCCTTTCAGGATTTTATTCAAAAACGCTTGATGTCGGCCTATGATGAGGTATGGACAGATAGTAAGGCACAATAATTGTATAAACAAGTGTTTTTCACCTCATTTTACATCTCCTCTCTCAAGTATTCAATCTCCTAACACATTCAAGTAATCTCAAGCATTTTACATCATCAATTCAAGCACTTTTCAAGCACTTTGAAGCTGCATTGACATTACTTCAGATTTGTAAGATCAAGAGTTAGGTGAGTTAATATTATTTGCATGCTATTACTTTATCTTTCTCTTGCATTTCATTATCTTTTCAAGGGTTTAATTACCAAAAGTGGGGTTTGACCAAGGAAAACCCCTATTCACTAACCCCTAATCATTTTCCCCCTTTTGCTTGTGTATTTGCAACCTTTTGTTTGCAGATTTGACAGGTTATTAGGTGTTGATAATTGATTTTTATGTCAACTAGGTTCTTCAAGTCAACATAAAGTCAATTTCAAGCTTGGAGAGAGTTATTTGTCTACTTTCTGCAAATTTGACTTCGACAACCCGACAAGCAGATATTCCCAGATCTGGTGTTGCAAAAGTTGTCTCCAAGTTTTTCAAAAAATTGGGAGAGGACTGATTCGCCATCTGTGGTGAATGAGTCCCACCTTAGAACTAGAAACTTGAGTTTTGTCAAATTTTAGATCTCGATAGACAAAAATCAGCTCTCGATAGTTTTTCACCAGTAGGTGGACTGATTCGCCACCCTGGGCGAATGAGTCCCACTGTGAAAAATCAGTGAATTTCATCAGCATCCAAAACACCCCAGAAAGCTCATATTTCATCTAGGTGCACTTAGATTTACCCCTATACTTTATGTTATGCATAATTTCTTCATTTACATAGTTGTTTGCATATCACAATGTGTTTTCAAATATAGCTTAAATTGCACTTTTGCATTCATTTTAGTTCATTTTAATCGGTCAATTGCATTTAGTTAGGTTCATTTACATCATATCACATTGTACACATCCTAATTTGAATGTTACATAAGCATTTTTGGACCTAATCTCTCTCCTTTTAGGTGAAAAACCCTAGAAGTGTAAGAGTAGCATTTAGGTTCCCAAAAATCTATGTTTCAAATATCAAATGCATAATGATATCAAAGCATTGTCACCTATTCAACTCAATATTTTAAATCTTTAGTCATCTAGTATCACACCAATCTCTTACTATGTGAAGTTTGGTGTTTAATGTATAAAAGTCATAAAAATGACACAAATCTATGAATAAATGTGCTATACAAATAATTAATGAATATGATGTACAACGTATGAGGTTTGTGAAAAATAATATATGGAGATGGTCTAACCTCTTCTATTCACTCCATGCAAAAATAACTTTAGAAACCATTGCATTTATAGTCAATAGTTAATGTTATCCATTCAATACAAAATAATTTTCTAATTTTTTTTCTCAACATAATCTTAAGAAAAAAAACTAAATGATAAAAATTTAAAACCACTAAATAAATGTAAAATTTAATCCAAAATTCAAAAATACCTCTGTGACAAAACAAATATTACAAATAATATCATATAAAGAAACCATAGACAAAACCATAGAAACAATGCCTTCATTTAAAAAATAAAAGCAAAACTTTTTAAAAATGAAATAAAACATTAAAAAAATCCAACCGTATAGAAATTCCCTACAAAGACAATCAAAGAAAGCCAACGATGTCAAATCATTTCTATTTGCATTTTCATTTCATTTTCATTAAAATTAAGGAAGCCAAGCAAAGAAAAATTTGTCCCAAGATCTCTCTTTTAATATCATATCCTATTTTTATATCATCCGTAAATCATTTTTTTTTAAATTTTTTTTTTTTATCATTTTTTAAAATTCCTTTTCTCTTTATTTTTTAAACTTTAATTTTTTAAATCTTAAAAAAATTAAAATTGAATAAGAATTAAAATATGAAAAAATTATAATAAATCTATTATTTAATAATTTAATGATATTAAATGAATTGAATTTTGAAAATGATTATAATTAAATAATCAAGTAGAATAATTTTTAAATGACTTCATTAATAAATATAAAATTATCTAATTAAGAATCAATTTTAGTTATCTTAATTAATTAATTAATTCATTGTTTATTGTTCACATTTAAGAATGCACCTAGCAACATTGTCATACTCAAAAGACTTATTAAAATAGACAACATGTAAACTTAGTTTATGTGTGATGATTTTCAATAGATTCAACTTCCATACGTTATCACGATTTACCTCCTTCTCTAGCAATTGTGTATCATATTTATCTTTTGTAACAACCCCCATGTTTGTATTTTGTTGTGGTATTATCTTCATGGATTTCGTTAACTGTATATTTTGTATTTACTCTATTCGTCCCTTCATTATTTTGTATTGACACCTAAGAGGTGTAATTCCGTGACTGTTATGCTGGATTACATGTTTATATGCTGTTATGTTGCTGACATGATTATTGTTCATGCTGGATTTCATGCTTACATGGCTAGATATTATGCTGGATCACATGCTTATATTTTTATGTATACATCATTGTCTTTGCTTTTGTATGATTATGGACAGGAAAAAGATGATATCACAACACTCGTAACCGAGAGGCTTATGATATTACGACTCTTTTTTCTGATGGTTGATGTTGCTTTAGATATATGATATATGATTCATGCACATGTACTTTAACATTTGATTGGAGTGATGAAGGTACTGAGTATCGACTCTGCCTAAATTTATAGGCCTGAGCGTACTCCCTTTCCCCGATGGTGGTTACTGGAGGTAGTCACATGCCAAATATCCCCTACCCTAGCTCACTGTACCCTATTAGGGCAGTGTTTCCGTATTGTTGTCTTTCATCCGGTTACCTAACAGTAACTTCCGAAGCACCCTTCTCCCTTATGTGACTTCCCTGCTTGTCTCATTTGAGGTATTTGGTTTTGGGTTTCATTAATATTTCATGCGTATTTTAATATTGCTTATTTTGTGATTTTTATTAGTTGTTCCTTTTGGGGGAGCTTTAATGCATAATTTTTATAAAAATGTTTTTTATCCCTTTTGATGGTTTTGGAGGGGGAAAAGATAAAAAGGAAAAGAGAGCTTTGTTTTAGGGGAGGAGTTTTATTTTTGAGGAAGAAAGAAATTGTTGTTTTTGCATGGAGGAAGAAACCCCCATCATTTGGATAACTAAGTTGGGGAGATTGGAAAAGATTGGTTGAGAAGATTTTGTGGGTGGTAAATTATTTAAAGCAGCCTACCAGTTCTTGCTTATTGTCTGTTTTTGGAGCTGGGTCGTGCCTCCTCCATTGAGAAAATTCTCCATTTCAATTTTGGGGCAATTTGAGGTAATTTTCTGATTGTTCTTCATTGATGCTTGGTTGGTAAATTTTCTTTCTTTTCTGGGTTATTGCTGTCCCTTGAAAATTGAAGAATTTCCTTGTCTTTGCTTGGTATTGCTTGGAGTTGGATGTTGGTTTGTTTTTAATTGGATATTGCTGCTGTGTGGGGGTTTTGTGTGACTAAATTTTTAGATCTCCAGTAAACTCGAAATGGGTTTATGAGAGAAATCTGTTTTGAGTTCTTTCTTATTATTTTTCTCTTTTGCCCAATTTGTATGAAAAAAATGTGTTTTCTATTGCTGATCATTACCGTGTTGATAAAAATGAAAAATAAGGGTGGATTTCATGTAGGGATGCCAGTACCTCAACTAGGTTTTGGTAGATTTGAAATCTGGGCACTTTTAATTTTCTATGTTTTTTTGCTGGCCTTGTGTAGAAAAAGACGTTTTTCTGTACAACACTTTTTTTGGCCCGAAAATAAAAAATAAAAGGTGGATTTTGGCTTGAAATGCCCAAATCCGAACTGGGTCGAGCTTAGATTCGTAATCCAGGCACTTTGAATTTTCACATGTTTTCTATGCCTTCTTTTCATGCCAAATTACAACCATTAATGTGTCTTTTACAACAATATTAGTTGGTTGATTTTAATTGGTTCATTTGACTGAAATTGTGGCCTTTCCTTCATTTCATGTATTGCTTGGTTTCCTCTTTTGGTTAAATGAGATGAGCATAGGTCTAGGTAATAGAGTGGTCATATGGAATGACTCTCTATGGGCCCGGGGCCCGCAAGTGGCTGCTAGGAAAACTAGTAGCAAAGTTAGAGTAAACAAGTGATAACTAAATAAAATTAATGGGGTAAAAAACTAATAAGATAATGAGTCCTCGTGCATGGCCTTGAGTGCTTGTAAAGGCTAAGGATGCACTCGAGAAGACCCATCCGTCTGCGAGACGTTGAGTCATCCGTTTGCGGGGCGTGGATTCAGGCATGATTGAGTCTCCTTGTCTCTATGAGAGGTGTACTTGATTCCATGTGGTGCCATCCCTTCGAGCACGCATGATGACACTCCATCTGATATGCACTCTATTATCTAGCCCTTGGTAGACGTGAGTAGTACTCGTCATGATATTGGTTGAGCATTTCTTGTGGTGACTTTGATTGTGTGCATTGCCTTCCTTGTTGGCTTTGTGATTGATGTGAGTGTTGGCCTTACTTTGCCTTGTATTTCCACCTCTATTTAGGCCTTGTGACTATCTCCGAGCACGGTGGGGTGGCCTCTTTTGAGTCCACATGGTAGGGAGGCGTTGCCACTGCCATTGGGGACCGGTGTATAGGTTATTGGTGCACTAGTTGGAGTCATCCCCTCTTCTATATTTATCTTTCAAATGATGTATTTCATTCATGTAAATGTTATTGTATCCAAACTTATTCGTTTATGCTCATTGTACTCATTTGAGAGTGAAAGAAATTATAAAATTAATGAGAAGATATGTGATGATTATGTTTGACTTTCGAGTTCCGGTGTTGGTATCAGAATCGCATATTCAATGATAATTCTTTTATGGCTTCATTCTTATTTCATGTAAAATTAAAGCTATAGATGTATTTTCTTCCTTTATGTATCATGTTGTGAATTTTCTAGCGCTTCAACCTGCTATTTCAATCTGTGTAGTTGCTGCCATAGTTCTGGAGCAGCGCTGTTAAGTTCTGGAGTAGCGCTGTTAAGGTTCTGGAGCAGCGTTGTTAAGTTCCATAGTAGCGCTGCAAGTTTCGGAGTAGCGCTGTTAAGGTTCTAGAGTAGCACTGCAAGTTCCAGAGCAGCGTCGTTAAGGTTCTGGAGCAGTGCTGCAAGTTCTGGAGTAGCGTTGTTAAGTTCCGGAGCAGCACTGCAAGTTCCAGAGCAGTGCTGTTAAGTTTCCGGAGCAGCGCTGCTAAGGTTCCAGAGCATTTTCCCAGGAGCTGTCTTATTTTCTCTTGTTTGGTTTTTCTTTGGAGGGTAGATTAATCCTCTCCCTTGGGCTGCATTAGGCCATATTTGGCCTTGTATGAAGTCATTTTTAATGTGTTGGAAGCTTCTTTTGTGTATGTAATCCTTTATGTTTTAAAAAAAAAAATTATTTTGCCCTCTTTTGGCTCTTATCCTTCGAGGCTTTATAGAGGGATGTCACATCTAGTATCAGAGCCCATGTTCACACACTAGGAGCTCTGGCGTACTTGAGCCTTCTATGTTATGCTGTGTTTGGCGTGTGTGGCGTGTGCTTGCTATTTTGTTTAATATTCTTGTTGTTATGTTTTCATGTCGTAGTTTGGAGAATAGGTCATCCTTGTGATGATCTATTTTGATGTGTTCTTTGTTTTGTTTTCAGAATGCCTCCTAGGGGTAGAGCCAGAGGAAGAGTTCGAGGTAGAGCCTCTGTTCCTCGTCGAAGCACCCGACTTAATGTTGATCAGGGTAATCAGGGTGAGCAATAGGGGGAACAATGTGCTGAGAACCAAGCCGAAGGGCTCGGGGGTGCTCAGGCTTTAGCTCTCTTGCAGCAGATTGTGGATCATTTAGGACCTCGTCAGGAGGTATCTCATGAGGATTCACACCCTTCTCGTCAGGATGGTCGGGATGTTAGAGCTGAGTGGGAGTGTTCTCATAGTCTGGGTTATTCGAGAGAAAATGTTGTGAGGGATAGGGTGGATGGAGACAGGGTTGATGTTGGTCACATGAGGGATCTCCTTAGAGCCCATCCCCCTACTTTTGATGGTTTTGGTATAGGTACCGAGGTAGAGACTTGGTTGATTGATCTCGATCGATTCTTTGCTATGCATCCTTACAGTAGCAATACTAGAGCTCGGTGTGCCATTATGCATCTCAGAGGCTTTGCATCTACATGGTGGAGAGTAGAGGAGCAAAAGCTTCACCTAGACATTGCTTTTGTTTCTTGGGGACTATTCTTAGAGAGGTTTCGTGCATGATTTCTTTCTGACTTCTACCGACAGAGACGTGCTGATGAGTTCCATGAGCTTCGTTAGATGACTATGACGGTAGATCAGTATGAGCACCGTTTCTTTGAGCTTAAGCAGTATGCTAGCATCTCTGATGATGAGCCGATGTTAGTGCAACATTTCATCAGGGGCTTGAATGCCTGTATTAGTGGTGGTGTTCGGGTGTTTGAACCGAAGACCTTAGAGACCGCCGTGGAGAAGGTGAGGTTGATAGAGGAGAATCTGGTTAGAGGCTTTGGTGGTCAGGAAGGTGTTCAAGTTGGTAGTGCCCCTCCTTCAGGATCAGTTACTCAGGGTACACAACCTCAGGGAGCTTGACCATCTAGATCTCAGTCTGCACCTTCTAGATTTGGTCAGCGACATAAGCATAGGCCTTCTCAGTCTCAGCAGAGTGGGCAGAGTCCTGGTACTCCATTTTCTAGGGATCTTCCACGTCATCATTCTTGGAGTAGGCAACAGAGTGGTCTGGTGCAGAGTTCTCAGAGTGCACAGCAGAGTTCTTGGGGTGAAGGAACCCAACAGTCGCGTGCACCATTTTCGGGCCGAGGTTTTGGCAGGGGTGGTTGTTTTGCTTGTGGGAAGCATGGTCGTATAGCTGTTCAGTGTCCTCAGAGATCAGTAGCTAGAGGTAGTCAGAGACATGCTACTTCAGAGCCTACAGTAGGTGATACTGGCAGATCTCATAGAGTTTTTGTGGTGGTGGATAATCACCAAGCTGAGCATCAGGGCACCGTGGTCGAGTATTCAGGTGCGTTATGTGGGATTACCACATCTATTTTATTTGATTCAGGAGCTTCAGATTCTTTTATTTCTCCTTCTCTTGTAGAGCGTTGTGGACTCATGGTGGCAAGGAAAGATGTTGGTTGGTAGGTTGAGTTAGCCACTGGAGCCAAGGTGGTTGTAGACTCCCTCGTTCGTGGTTGTGTGTTGGATTTGGGCACCTTCACTACCACAGTGGATCTTCGTGTGTTGCCTTTGGGATCATATGGAATTTTTTTAGGCATGGATTGGTTGGAGACACACCAAGCCAATATAGATTTCTAGCGTAAGTCAGTTCAATGTGTAGACGATGTTGGGAAGTGTGTTGAGTTAGTCGGGGTCCAAAGACCCATTTCTATCTGTGTGATTTCTCATGCTGCTGAAGCGTGCCATGTGGCAAGGTTGTTAGATGTTCGCTATTTCGTTTAGTGATCTTGCTGAGGGTGGGATTCAGGAGGTATCTCTTGATGACCATCCTCTTCTTCAAGAGTTTGTAGATGTCTTTCTGAGTGCTATTCCAGGTATGCCGCCTAAACACGACATAGACTTCCGTATTGATCTCATTCCTGGAGCAGAGCCCATCTCTCGGGCACCGTATCGTATGACTACTCTGGAGCTGAGTGAGTTGTGGTTGCTATTAGAGGAGTTACTGAGAAGGGTTTCATTCGTCCTAATGTATCCCCTTGGGGAGCGCCTGTTATCTTCATGAAGAAGAAGGATGGATCTCTTCGCTTGTGCATTGATTATCGCCAGTTAAACAAAGTGATGGTGAAGAATCGTTACTCGTTGCCTCATATATATGATTTGTTTGATTAGATGAGGGGAGCCAAGGTGTTCTCCAAGATAGATCTAAAGTCAAGATACCATCAGCTTCGCATTCATGAGGTGGACATTCATCGGACAACATTTCATACACGCTATGAGCATTATGAGTTCACGGTTGTCCCTTTTGGATTGACCAATGCTCCATCAGTTTTCATGAGTTTGATGAATGGGGTGTTTCGCACCTATCTTGACTTATTTTTTCTCGTGTTCCTCGATGATATTTTGATTTATTCAAGGACTATGGAGGAGCATGAAGGCCATTTGCAGCAAGTGTTGTAGTGCTTGCGAGATAATCAGTTGTTTGGAAATTTGGCCAAGTGTGAGTTCTTCCAGATTGAGGTGAGATATTTGGGCCATATCATCTCAGGAGAGGGTATCACAGTGGATCCTTCTAAGATTCAAGCCATTGTGGATTGGCCAGCACCGACGGATGTGGCTGAGGTTTGCAGGTTCATGGGAGTGGTAGGTTACTACCACCAGTTTGTGAGAGATTTCTCTCGGGTAGCCCATCCCATCACCTCTCTTCAGTGGAAAGGAAAGAAGTTTATGTGGTCAGATCAGTGTGAGCCAGCTTTTCAGGCTCTTAAGGAGCAGCTGACTAGTGCACCCATCCTTGTAGTGTCGGATCCTACAGGTGATTTCATAGTGTGTATCGATGCTTCATTGGAAGGAGTGGGGGCAATTCTTATGCAGGAGGGATGAGTGATTGCATATGAATCCCGTAAGCTCAAGGACCATGAGTTGAACTACCCCACCCATGATTTGGAGTTAGCGGCTGTCGTCCATGAACTTGTGCATTGGAGACATTTCCTCTTGGGACATCGGTTCGAGTTACATAGTGATCATCACAGTTTGCAGTATATCTTCACTCAACCGAATCTGAATGCTCGACGTCGTTGGATGGAGATCCTCTGTGAGTATGACTTTGAGGTTCGCCATATCTAGGGAAAGGAAAATGTTGTTGCAGATGCCCTTAGTAGGAGGAGACATGAGATCTCAGTTTTGTCCCTTGGAGTGGATTTGCGGAGCCGTATTTTGGAGTCACTTCCTAGGGATACTTGGTATCAGGAGGTGAAAGCATAAATTGAGTCTAGGAGAGACCTTGAGGGCAGGTTTGCAGGGTTCTCTCTCGAGCCTGATGGACTATTGAGGCATCTTGGTTGCATTTATGTTCCAGACTCTAGTGATCTTCATTCCTTGGTTTTGTCAAAGGCCCATCATGCACCTTATTCAGCTCATTCAGGTGTCACAAAGATGCATGCCGATCTTCGAAAGTTGTATCATTGGGTAGGGTTGCGGCATGATATTGCTGATTTTGTGGCTCGGTGTCTTGAGTGCCAGCGGGTCAAGGTAGAACATCAACACCTGACAAGACTGTTGCAGCCTCACTCCATCCTTGAATGGAAGTGGGATACAATATCTCTTGATTTTATAGTGGGGCTACCTATGTCTTCACGTTGTCATGATGCTATTATGGTTACTGTGGACAAGTTGTCTAAGGTGGCACACTTCTCACCCATGAGGTCTTCGTACACTGCTGGATCCGTAGCTCGAGTGTTTATGGAGGATATTGTGTGGTTGTATGGTATTCCTCGTAGGATCATTTCCGATCGTGATCCAGTGTTCACTTAAGCTTTGTGGACTTCTCTCCAGCATGCTTTGGGAGCTTAGTTTAATTTCAGCTCTGTGTACCATCCCGAGACTGACAGACAGACGGAGCGGGTTAATAAGGTTTTAGAGGATATGCTTCGGATGTACGTTATGGATCAGTAGTCTTGTTGGGAGGACTACTTGTACCTGGTTGAGTTTGCTTATAATAATGGGTACCATAGTTCTCTTGGTATGTCCCCCTTCCAGGCCTTGTATGGTAGGCCATGCCGGACATCGTTGAGTTGGGATCGCTTAGAGGACTGAGTTCTTTTGGGTCTAGAGATGCTTCATGATATGGAGCAGCAGGTAGTGCAGATTAGAGAGCAATTAGCTACAACTCAGGATCGACAGAGGAAGTATGCCGATGCCCATTGGTTGGACCACCACTTTTCAGTGGGTGATCATGTGTTTCTGAGAGTTCGTCCACGGAAGAGCCCCATCCATTATTGGAAAGGCTCAAAATTGGCACCTTGTTTTGATGGACCTTTTGAAATCCTTGAGAGGATTGGTCTAGTCACCTATCGCCTTGTGCTGCGACCGAGTCTATCGTGCACCCATGATGTTTTCCATGTTTATGTTCTTAGACAGTATATTCCTGATGTGACCCATGTTCTTGATTGGACTGCTTTGCAGGTCGAGGCAGACATGCAACTTTCTTTGGAGCCCGTACAAATCCTGCAACATTGGAGGTTGACCCTCAGGGGTTGGGACATAGAGCAAGTAAGGGTCCAGTGGGATCCTGATGGTGAGTCCTCAACATCTTGGGAGGATGTGGCGAGCATGAGAGACCTTTATCCGTATCTTTTTGTAGGCTTCTAGGAGTAAGCCTGGCCCTAGGGGGGAGGATGTAACAACCCCCATGTTTGTATTTTGTTGTGGTATTTTCTTGATGGATTCCGTTAACTGTATATTTTTTATTTACTCTATTCGTCCCTTCATTATTTTGTATTGACACCTAAGAGGTGTAATTCCATGACTGTTATGTTGAATTACATGTTTACATGCTTACATGCTTATATACTGTTATGTTCTGACATGATTATTGTTCATGCTGGATTTCATGCTTACATGGCTAGATATTATGCTAGATCACATGCTTATATTTTTATGTATACATCATTTTCTTTGCTTTTGTATGATTATGGAAAGGAAAAAGATGATATCACAACACTCATAACCGAGAGGCTTATGATATTACGACTCTTTTTCCTGATGGTTGATGTTGCTTTAGATATATGATATATGATTCATGCACATGTACTTTAACGTTTGATTGGAGTGATGTAGGTACTGAGTATCGACTCCACCTAAATTTATAGGCCTAAGCATACTCCCTTTCCCTGATGGTGGTTACTGGAGGTAGTCACAGGCCAAATATCCCCTACCTTAGCCCACTGTACCCTATTAGGGCAGTGTTTCCGTATTGTTGTCTTCCATCTGGTTACCTAACGGTAACTTCCGAAGCACCCTTCTCCCTTATGTGACTTCCCTGCTTGTCTCATTTGAGGTATTTGGTTTTGGGTTTCATTAATATTTCATGCGTATTTTAATATTGCTTATTTTGTGATTTTTATTAGTTGTTCCTTTTGGGGGAGCTTTAATGCATAATTTTTATAAAAATGTTTTTTATCCCTTTTGATGGTTTTGGAGGGGGAAAAGATAAAAAGGAAAAGAGAGCTTTGTTTTAGGGGAGGATTTTTATTTTTGGGGAAGAAATAAATTTTTGTTTTTGCATGGAGGAAGAAACCCCCATCATTTGGATAACTAAGTTGGGGAGATTGGAAAAGATTGGCTGAGAAGATTTTGTGGGTGGTAAATTATTTAAAGCAGCCTACCAGTTCTTGCTTATTGTCTGTTTTTGGAGCTGGGTCGTGCCTCCTCCATTGAGCAAATTCACCATTTCAATTTTGGGGCAATTCGAGGTAATTTTCTGATTGTTCTTCATTGATGCTTGGTTGGTAAATTTTCTTTCTTTTCTGGGTTATTGCTGTCCCTTGAAAATTGAAGAATTTCCTTATGTCTTTGCTTGGTATTACTTGGAGTTGGATGTTGGTTTGTTTTTAATTGGATATTGCTATTGTGTGGAGGTTTTGTGTGACTAAATTTTTAAATCTCCAACAAACTCGAAATAGGTTTATGAGAGAAATCTGTTTTGGGTTCTTATTATTTTTCTCTTTTGCCCAATTTGTATGAAAAAAACTATTTTTTCTATTGCTGCTCATTACCCTATTAATAAAAATGAAAAATAAAGGTGTATTTTATGTATGGATTCCAATACCTCAATTGGGTTTTGGTGGATTTGAAATCTGGGCACTTTTAATTTTCTGTGTTTTTTTGCTTGCCTTGTGTGGAAAAAAATGTTTTTCTGTACAACACTTATTTTTGGCCTGAAAATAAAAAATTAAAGGTGGATTTTTACTTGAAATGCCCAAATACGAACTAGGTCGGGCTTAGATTTGTAATCCAGGCACTTTGAATTTTTACATGTTTTCTATGCCTTCTTTTCATGCTGAATTACAACCATTAATGTGTCTTTTATAGCAGTATTAGTTGGCTGTTTTTAATTAGTTCCTTTGTTTGAAATTGTGGCCTTTCCTTCATTTCATGTATTTCTTGGTTTCCTCTTTTGGTTAAACGAGATGAGCATAGGTCTAGGTAATAGAGTGGTCATATGGAGTGGCTCTCTACGTACCTGGGGCCCGCAAGTGGCTGCTAGGGGAACTAGTAGCAGAGTTAGAGTAAACAAGTGATAACTAAATAAAATTAATGGGGTAAAACACTAATAAGATAATGAGTCCTCGTGCATGGCCTTGAGCGCTTGTAAAGACTAAGGATGCACTCGAGAAGGCCCATCCGTCTGCAGGGCGTGGATTCAGGCATGATTGAGTCTCCTTGTCCCTATGAGAGGTGTACTTGATTCCATGTGGTGCTATCCCTTCGAGCACGGATGATGAAACTCCATCTGATATGCACTCTATTATCTAGCCCTTGGTAGACGTGAGTATTACCCGTCATGATATTGGTTGAGCATTTCTTGTGGTGACTTTGATTGTGTGCATTGCCTTCCTTGTTGGCTTCGTGATTGATGTGAGTGTTGGCCTTACTTTGCCTTGTCTTTCCACCTCTGTTTGGGCCTTGTGACTATCTCTGAGCATGGTGGGGTGGCCTCTTTTGAGTCCACATGGTAGGGAGGCGTTGCCACCGCCATTGGGGACCGGTGTACAGGTTATTGGTGTAAAGCTATAGATGTATTTTCTTCCTTTATGTATCATGTTGTGAATTTTCCAATGCTTCAACCTGCTATTTCAATCCGTGTAGTTGTTGCCATAGTTTCGGAATAGCACTGCTAATTCTGGAGCAACGCTGTTAAGTTCCAGAGCAACACTGTTAAGTTCCAGAGCAACGCTGTTAAGGTTCTGGAGCAGCGCTGCAAGTTCCGAAGCAACGCTGTTAAGGTTTAGAGCAGCGCTGCAAGTTCCGGAGCAACACTGCAAGTTCCAGAGCAGCACTGCAAGTTCCGGAGCAGCGCTGTTAAGGTTCTAGAGTAGTGCTGCAAGTTTCGGGGCAGCGTTGCAAGTTTCGAAGCATTGCTGTTAAGGTTCCGGAGCAGCGCTGCAAGTTCCGAAGCAGCACTGCAAGATTCAGAGCAGCACTGTTAAGGTTCCGAAGCAGCGCTGCTAAGGTTCAAGTGCATTTTCCTAGGAGCTGTCTTATTTGCTCTTGTCCGATTTTTCTTTGGAGGGTAGATTAATCCTCTCCCTTGGGCTACATTAGGCCATACTTGGCCTTGCATGAAGTCATTTTTAATGTGTTGGAAGCTTCTTTTGTGTATGTAATCCTTTATGTTTTAAAAAAAATTTATTTTGCCCTCTTTTGGCTCTTATCCTTCGAGGCTTTATAGAGGGATGTTACATCTTTCTTCTTATTATTTATCACTTCATATGATTTATTCCTTCATTTAGTGTCTGATTACATATATTTAATCGTTTTATGACTCATTCATGGTTTCTAAATGTACAACATGATGTGTGTTACTATACTATCAATACAAATTTTGTTACTATACTATACTATAATCAATTTAAGATGTTAAAATGTTAAACATCTTCTTAAATTACAAGAGAACTAAAGGGACATGAATTTACCATTATTCATGAAATGATATAAAAAAAGATTAGATTGTCATTGTTATAATTTTTTTTTGAATAGTTAGATAAAATTATAATGATTTAATGATTGTTTTGTTCCAAAGACTTGTTTTGCAATAGTTTTTTTTTCAAATAACAAAATTATAATGATTTTGAAATGATTGTTTTGTTTAAAAAACACATATTTTTATGATACTCAATTCTAAAATGATTTAGAACAATATTTATTAATTCATTAAGTTTTGAATTAGACATTTTCCATTGTAAATAGATTTAACTAATAAAATAAATTGCTTATTGAAATAAATAATGAGCAATCCACAAATCATAAAATATGAAAAAAATAATATAAATCATAAATTAATTGATCTAAGCTAATTATATATAAAAAAATAAATCCATAAATGTTTTGTAAATATTTTGAAGTTGTTTTGAGTATCTTTTATTTTTCTCCATTTTACCATATGAATATGTTTATTTTTGTATGACTTTAATATGCTTAAGTATGTCTATTTATGACATTATTTATATTCACACAAAATCCACATATTTAACTTTGCATGACTTTATTTATATTCACACAAAATACACATATTTATGTTTACATGACTTTTCAATATGATTAAGCTGAGAGGCTTCTACAATCACAACAAAGACCTGGTGTAAACAAAAATGAATCAACTTAAAATTGACATGCAATTGGAAGTAATCAAAGATGAGGAGGCATGAAAGTCAATAATTGAAACACAAAAGAGTAGAGTGAAGCGATAGTGGAGGATAGTGGGATAATAATGTGCGGTCTATTAAAAAGAATAGCCAAGTCCATGATGCCATTCGATGCCCAATATTTGCATATGAATTTACATTTCATGTTCTGTTATGCTTAGCTCTACTCCTACAATTATTCCACCGCAACCTTTAGGTTTGCATTTATAGTGATATGGAAAGGGAATTGAAGAAACCTCTGCAAAAATTTGGGTGGAAAAATCTGATACCCACACGGGAAGGAGTGATGAACAAGAGTTGATTTAAGATGAAAGTATTATGGAGGTGGAAGCACTTGTCAATGCAAGAAAAGGAAAGAATGAGCAGGGGCAAGAGAAAACCAGAGTGAGTAGGCATGCACGTCTGCCAAAATCTATGATGGATAGCAAGGAAGACACATGCACTCCCCACATGGTGCCTCTGGTGCCTTACCAGCACCACACTTTGAAAGATGTTCCACTGAATGCTCTTGCATTGCTATCCCTTTTGACGGGCTGTGCTGAATGATTGGAGCAGGTTTTGAGTAGTGAGAAGTGGGCCATTCTAGCTTTGGTTGATTTGGTTAGTGTCGATAACGGCTAGTTCCTCACCAAGAAGAATCGATACACTTACATGTCTATCGGTTCGTCTTTGCCAAATATATCTAGGATTGTGAAACTATTTTTGAAAGTGCTTGTATGCTACATCTAGATGTAACATAATGTTTTGTTAAGCTCTCATATTTTGTAGAATGTTATCTCATATTTTTTTTTAATGCAGGCGTGGAAGAAAGAGGCATATGTGAAGGGATCAACGACACAATGGTCATCGTGCTATAAGTGTTGAAGGGATTCTTTTAGGTGGCCTTTCTTGCACATGTTATCTGATGTCTTGCTTTGAACAATAGTGGTAGGATTTACTGGGCATTCTTATTGCTAAAAGCCAAATTTCAATTGATTTCTTGGTGACACCATTTAGGTAGTGCTTCTACCTCATATAAATTTGAACTTTCATTTTTAGGAATCGCTTGTGGATAAATATGGTTTGACAAGAAACATGATTCTTAATCTTCTTGTGTCTAGAGGATGGGGAGGAGGTAGCAAGTAGCCAAATCAATGGTTGTTTCTTCTATTCTGTAGTGCCCCTCCATGATTCACCCGTTCATGATGTTTGATAAATGTTGTTTTGGGTTGTTTAGTTTAAGTTGTTTGTTAAATGTTGTTCTTGGTCTATTGATTCATTAAATTAAATTATTAAGTAACAAGTATTTTGGTAATCAGGAGACAACCTAAGGTGTAGGAATGGCATGGATGAAGGCCAAAGCAGGGATAAACCCTAAGGCGACGTCGGTGGCGGAAGGTGCAAGAATTTCTACGGTGAAACCAGTGGATGGTGGGAATGGCCTTGACCGTGGCAAGTCTAGTGACGATGTCCTTGGCAAAGGCAGTTCTTCTGCTCAGGCTCTGAGACAAGTGCAAAACAGGGGTTTTATCCCTATTGCTAACGCCTTATCTGTCGTTCTAAAAGCAGAGACGGTGAAGGAAATAGACAATACTGCCTCTGAGCTTTCATCACAGGGGGTGATTTGTAGGTTTAAGGGTTTCTGGCCGAGCCTCCCTCAGCTGCATTAATGGATATCATAAGAATGGGAGCCTCTAATTACTGGTAAAGTTCATATTTTCCCCATGGCTAAGGGGTTTTTTGTTGCCAAGTTTGACAATGCTCTGGATAGAAACAAAATTTTATGTGATCATTATTTTAGCTAGGAGGATAAATTTTTGCTGATGATTAAGCCTTGGCATGCTGATTTCAATCCTTCCTCTGAAACTTTCAATAAGATCCCAATTTGGGTTCGACTGCCTAATCTCCCCCTCCATTTATGGACTGATTCTCTTTTAGAAGAAGTTGATGATGCTCTTGGAGATTTTCTATTGGTGGATGATGAATCCTCTAATATTTTTCACTCCACCTTTGCCCGTATATTGGTGGAAATGGATGTTTCAAAAGGGCTTCTTGCTGAGATTTTACTCAAATCTCCTAAGGGTTCTTGGGTCCAATCTTTGGACTATGAAAGGGTCCCCTTCCGTTGTCAAAAATGTTTTAAAACTGGTCATGCTATTGCACAATGTGGATTAGAGAAGAAAGCAATAATGACTACATGGTGGAAAGGTGTCTCTCAACAACATTATACGGTTGAGAAGAAACCTGAGCAAAATAGGAGCTTTTCTGAGGTGGTTGCGTTGGATTCACAGGTTCTTGGGGAATCCTCTCCGGATGTCTCAAAAAATGGGGTTGCTAATACTGAGAAAGATTATCTTGTTGAAACCCCATCTGAGCGTGTGAATGGGTCTTAGGCTTCCATATCTGGTAGCCTTTCTGTTAAGACATTGCTTGCTGGAAGACAAACCAATAAAATCTCTGCGACAGTGGCTACAGGCAATTTTCTTCAGGATTGTAGTATGCAGGCGTGTCATGCTAAGGAAACACAAGTGGAAGAAGGCTGGTTAACTGTAAAGGGCAAGAAAGAAAAATTCTCTAAGCCTTCTTTTGACATGACTCTCTGCTCCCACAAGAGTAGTTCGAAATGTAAATCTTGATGTGTCTTGTTTGGGGGAATTTTTCTTGGTTGGCTGCAGGCCTTTTTTGCAGCTCTATCTTTGGTTGTAAATGGTTTCAAGTCCCTTCAAAACCTGTTTTTCATCTTATCAAAAACAAGTATTTTGGTAATAAAATATAAATAGACTTATTAATAATTATAGTTGATAATAAATTAAAAGTGTGATAAAATATTAAATAAAATATTATATAGGAAAGCTACAATTAATAAACAGTGATAAATAGAAAGAAAATAATGTGATAATGAATAAGTTAGTTTTCTTCTAATTTATTTGCATAATAGTTACTGATTGCATGCACCTGCAAAATTAATTATTTGCTTAAAAAAAAAGAAATTGAATGCTTTTTGGGGATTCTGGGGATATTATTGGATTTTTTTGGGGTTTTCAAAAATAAATCTAACAACCTTCTTTTTGTAAACAACTATTTTTCTATGAGGTTATCATTATCATTGATTTTTTGTTTCCTGGAACAAGAAAATTGGGTCTGCAAGAAAAATTTGGTTTGTTGTGGATTTAGTGTGGGCTATCAGGATGTTAACACTCAATATTTATGGGAGGTAGAAGAAAAATTTGAGGAAATAGTTATCAGAGAAGATAAGGAGTGAATAGCTGAGAGGAGGAAGAAACCAGAGAGAGACAACAGAGGGGCAGAGGAAAAGAGCATTTGAAAATCTTCCAAGAAACTTTGTGAAGGAAATTCAAGCCAAATCAGATAAGTTATGTTATTCACACATATTTTTAGTGAACGTTTAGCCTCTGTTACTTGCATCTAATTTGATGTTGAATTATTTCTCTTTCATAGGTTTAAATCCATGATGTTGCTTCATACTCTATATCAGTCCTCATTTATGGAATCACATCAACGATTTTGTTAGATGCTTTACCCGTCATTAGATTTTGTTTGAAAGTTTCTTATGCCTTTAGTGTTTCACTTCAAGCGCCCTTCTTCTTTGTGCAGATTTATTGTGTTGAAGTGCACTTGGGATTTCTCTGAGTTTTCATTCAATTTTTGCATGTGGTGATTGTGTAAACTGTGATTTATGATTGGTACCCCATGTTTGGTAGTTGATGAATGAATATTATGCTTGGATTTTGATGGATTTGTATTATTTTGTGGCCTGATTGATGATTATGTAGTATGGTTGGAATTTGAATTAAAATCATTGTATTTGGTATTCACTGGATTATTTATCTTGTTGAGTTTGATGATCATGCATATTGCATTCGATTTTTCCTATCCTCCTCCCATCAGCATGCTGCCTAGCTGCGTATTTGGTCTTAATTTGCTTGTTGATTGATCTTGCATATGGTGAAGTTATACCCCTGCGTTCTGGCAGCTTGCAATGCTCTAGGGTTAGACCGTTTTATCCTTGAGTTCTGTTCGATGCGTATTTCTCTCCTATGTTGTTCTTTTGGTATATTATAGTTGATAATTGATGTATAAACAATACGATTGGAATTCGAAGAATAAGCTCAGTAATTGAAAAATGATACCTATATGACATATCCATTTCGTTAAGTATAGTATTGCATTTGGCGTTCGCTACCTTGCATTGCGTCTTCATTTTGAATTCGGTGCATTTCTTTGACTATATTGCATTTCATGCTGCCATTTTGATTTCATTTAATGGATGCTCCTTATGTTTGGCAGTTATGGCTATAAACTAAACTTGGCTTTCAAAGCTTTGTGCTGCATTCGATGCCTTGCATGTCTACATATACTGAACAATTGCGAACTGGTTTTCTGCACCATACATTTGGTTTGGTCACTTCGATTTTTATTTCGATGGTATTTGTTATGTTTGAAGTTCGCCGTATATTTAATACTGAGGTTCAATGCTTTTATTATGTTGTAAGTTTGCTGCATTTTTATTGTGTTTAGACTCTGCCAGATATACCTTTCTTGGTGTTATTTGAAATTTGATAGACTTTCATTATGTTTGTAATCATTGTCCTTGATTTTTGTTGCTTGCCAATCGATTTCATTTGTGATAGCAATTTCATAATGCTGTACTGTGATTCTTACCCTGATATGCATACTCGATTTTGTATGTTGCACTCAATGAATAAACTTAATGATTGGTGTTCGATGGTAATTCAACATATTTGGTATTTATTCACTTTGTGTTAGATTATGGCAAATATGTATTGTGCTTAGTATCCGTTTGTATTTTATTCCATGGAGATATATTTTAGCGACTTTCGATAAGCATGCATTATACTTGGTTTTTGGTGAATATACAATATGATAAGAATTCGATATGGTTGGTTTTTGAAGTGTATGTTTTATTTTGAGCATTCGATGCTCTGTATTGTGGCTTATATGTTTTCTGTTTACTGCTTTAACATTAGAATTCTTAAGACTCGATAGATCTCCCGTGAGTTGGTAATTGCTATTTTTTGAATACGTGTAGGCCAACTAATATAGTTATGCCTGTTCAAAGCATAACAAAATTTGTCTATCTAGATTATATTTTAAGTATTATGTGTGAAGAGTAGATCGTCAAGCCAAGATAGGAATAGTAGACAAATGAACAAAAGATAGGAATAGTAGACAAATGAACAAAATAATCAATCCTCTCAAATTCGAGATTAAGAATTGCCTTAATTCTTAAGAGGGTTATAAGTCATGTGGCTCGATAATACCTTTATCAAGTAAATTTATGCATGTATACTAGAAATACTTATCTCTATGGATTTAGTTGATATTGCATGATTGCTTAATGAAATTTGATAGTTGATTGAGATATTTATAGTTAATTAGTTATTATTGTCTAGAATCATTAATCACAAGATGATAACCTTTTACTTATAGAGAATCATTCTCAATAGTTATTGATGGAGGTTATAATGTTTATATATATAAACCATAGTTTAGTAGAAGATTATTTTTTCTTTGAGATTAATTGATTTTCTTTAGATAAGTGAAATAAAAGTAAATAGAATAGAAAATCAAAGAATAAAACTTTATTTAATAAAACAGTTTTAATTTGATAAGTGGTTATTAGGTAGTGTATTCAACTAAGGGAATTGGTTATTTCTTAATTAGGTAATTTAGAGTTATGGGGAAAGTTGATATCATGCAAAGATATGATATTAAAATAGTCTTATATAGTTTAAATGATTTAAAGTAAATATTAGGTGAATTGGTTTTTCCCAACGGTGGAAGATTTTATGTTAAGTAAGGAGAGAAGAATGCTATTTAGTAAAGAATATTTCTACCCATGTAATTAATTTATTTTGTTAGATAAATAAAATGGAAAAAATTAAATAGGAATAAAATTGAGTTACTCATAGTTAGATTATTGAACGATGAATAAATGAGGTAGATTATCTTCTCGTAAATTTTGAATGATGATTTCTGTTGAGAATTATTTTATGTGGGTAAATTCTCTATGAATTGGCTACTAGAATAATTGTTGATATAGATGTTTATGAATTACTATGTTAAGTGACCATTAAGTGAAATATGTGGAAATAGTGTTTTCGTGGTTATATTGCTTGATTGATGACTTGCATTCAATATGGTGTTTGTTTAGTAGAATCAAGTTGATTTTGGGTTACTGTTTAAAGTGGGTTTTATTATGTAAGTTGGTTAAGGTTGGTTTCTAGAGGCCTAGGAGGGGGTTTTCTGTGTGTTTTGTAAAATGATGGTTTCTTTTGGAAGTGGTTTGGTAATGTTGAGTTGTGTGCAAGAATATCCATAACTTGCACTGTGTATAGCTTCTTGTGGTTGGGATATGTGTGTGAGATGGTTCATGGCTTGCACTATTTTAGATTCATGTGAATTTGATGGGTATGCATGATGGATAACGCCTTGCTTGTTAGTAGGGTTTACTAGTTGCAAGTAGGGGGAGTGGCTCTCAATGGGGGCCGACATCTCGTGAGAGACTATCAGGATAACCCATTGGAGAGTTTCTTAATCCAGTGATAACCTAATTAATGAATTAGGGGGATGGGTATATTTCACATTAATCAAGATAATTGGATGCCTCACCCATGCCTGTAGTGCTCATTTAGGCTAAGGATGGGATGAGAAGGCTTGGTTGGAAAGATCAACTTCCTTTTCCTCACGAAAGGAATGTTGGTTTTGCATTTGTCACCATATGGGACCAACGTCTGGTCAGAGACTGTCAGGATAACCATAGATGGGGGCAGGCGTCTAGTGAGAGACTGTTAGGATAACCCATAGCAGGACCATGTGATGACACTCTCCCCTATTGTGTTCTAGCATTCGCTAGATGTTGTACCTTCCCTTCTATTGTGTGAGTGCCTATATAAGTGGAGTCAGTGTTGTAAGCGATGTATGTGTTGTACGTAATGTTAGTGCTATTGTAACCATGTATAGCCTTGTTATGTTAGCCTTCTATCTTCTTGACTATTTGTTAGTAATGGGACCTTGTGTTATCTCCTAGCACGGTGGGTAGACCTTAGGGTTCCACATGGTCGGGAGGTTGGTGCTTTTTCCTCCATTGGGTTTCCTTGCTGCTTGTTCGTGTGTGTGGTGGTTGTACCTTGTGTAGCGGATTTTAGTTCATGATCCAGTTCGAGGAGATAGTGCTTTTATGTATATGTACTGGACTTGTATATCCGTTGTACCATTATTTGTAATCTGATGTATTCTTCCCAATTGTATTCAGGGAAGCATTATTGTAAGCAATGTATCGATGTAATAGATTATGATGTATTCTCATGTAATGGAATTTGTATAAATTTGTTAGTTATTTATAAATGATCTTTAATGCTGTTTATTTGATGTCATGTTATGGTAATCCATAAAATGTAGAATCATTTTATGTGATGGATTAAAATGAACTCTTGATTGTTAGAAATTTCATGACTAATGAAATAATTCTAATTCTTATTTATTGATGTGTTAGTAGCATAGTCATGGAACCTTAGAGGACTTAGGATGAGATTGTATGTTATGTTAAGTTATGCAGTTCACTGTTATTTCTTATAAAAAAAATTATTCCATTATTTAGTCATGTTTTGTGTTGTCCTCTGGGGTTCCTTGGCAGGGTGTTACACTTGGTATCAGAGCCCAAGTTCTAACACTGGGCACTCTGGATACATATGACCTCATTATGTTGTCCTAGTCACTTAGAATCTTGAGGCTATTTTTTTTCCCTTCATTCATCCTTGCTTAGCAACCCAAGATTTATCCTTTGGTGGTGTTTGTCCAATGGTGCAGAAAAGCAGTGGAAAGGATATGACCCTCGGTGTAGTGCACAATTCACCAATATTCTTTCTATCGGGGATGCATTATGGATCCTTGTGTAGCCTTGTGATGTGTTTCCTGGTGATGTGAATTTGTGTGTGTATGTGAAGAATGCATGTTAGATCATGAATATAATGCATATGAAAGGATAAATTATGTTTTCATGCTTCTAAAAAGGTGTAAAATCATGATCTTATGTCGCATATGTTATGAAATTTAGTGTTGAATAATGAATATAGTGGAATTCCTTGTTTGTAAATGATGGATATTTAATGGAAAATGTGTGCTTTTTGTGCAAAATTATGTTATGTTTTATGGAAGTGTAGCATTCTGATGTAACAAATCAACTTGATGTATTACATGACATTAGATGCATTTTTATGATCAGTATGTGTTTATTCTATCATGACCATTATGCAATTATCATTTTGATGTAACAAATCAACTTGATGTATTACATGACATTAGATGCATTTTTATGATCAGTATGTGTTTATTCTATCATGACCATTATGCAATTATCATTTTGATGCAACAAATCAACTTGATGTATTACATGACATTAGATGCATTGTTATGATTAGTATGTGTTTATTCTATCATGACCATTATGTGATTATCATTTTGATTGATATGTAGTGGATGGTTTACGAGTTGATTTGATTACTGAGTGTTGTCTTCGAATGTGTCTTGGTGAAAGGGACATTGTCACATTACTCATTCATGAGTACCCTTCTACGCTGAGATTTCCTTTCATGGTGTGCCTGATTGTATGAGTATATATATATGTTCGATCATTTTCTTTGCTGCAGGTTGCAGGTACTAGGAATCAACTCCACCTAAATTAGTAGGTCTAAGCATGCCTCAAACCCAATGGAATAGTTGTTTAGAGATAACATAAGATCCCCTACCCTAGCCATCATCCTTGAGGAGGATGAGTATCCAGTTTGTTACCTCATCAACGTCGTCAGACGTCTGTGGTTAGTTGGTCCTATTTCTCAACCTTGGTTAATGTTTAGGTAATTGTTTGACATTTGGTTTGCTTGATTATTTGATGTTTCTTTTATTTACGTTAAATGAAAGGTGAACGTAGTATTATTTAACAAAATTTAGAACTAATGTGTGTATGTTTTATTCTAACCTTGCAACTTCCAGGAGTAAGTCGAATCTTAGGGGTAGAGGATGTAGTGCCCCTCCATGATTCACCCTTTCATGATGTTTGATAAATGTTGTTTTGGGCTATTTAATTTAAGTTGTTTGTTAAATGTTGTTCTTGGTTGATTGATTCATTAAATTAAATTATTAAGTAACAAGTATTTTGGTAATTAAATATAAATAGATTTATTAATAATTATAGTTCATAATAAATTAAAAGTGTGATAAAATATTATATAGGAAAGCTGCAATTAATAAACACTGACAAATAGAAAGAAAATAATGTGATAATGAATAAGTCACTTTTATTCTATAATTTATTTGCATAACAATTACTAATTGCATGCACCTGCAAAATTAATTATTTGCTTAAAAAAGAAGAAATTGAATGCTTTTTGGGGATTTTGGAGATATTATTGGATTTTTTTGGGGTTTTTGAAAATAATTCTAACGACCTTATTTTTGTAAAAAACTATTTTTCTGTGAGGTTATCATTATCATTGATTTTTCATTTCCCGGAACAAGAAAATTGGGTTTGCAAGAAAAATTTGGTTTGCTATGGATTTAGTGTGGGATATCAGGATGTTAACTCTCAATATTTATGGGAGGTAGAGGAAAAAATTGAGGAAATAGTTATCAAAGAAGATAAGGAGTGAATAGCCAAGAGGAGGAAGAAACCAAAGAGAGACAACAAAGGGGTAGAGGAAAAGAGAATTTGAAACTCTTCCAGGAAACTTCGTGAAGGAAATTCAAGCCAAATCAGATAAGTTATGTTATTCACACATATTTTTAGCGAGCGTTTAGCCTCTATTACTTGCATCTAATTTGATCTTGAATTATTTCTCTTTCATAGGTTTAAATCCATGATGTTGCTTCATACTCTATATCAATCCTCATTTATGAAATCACATCAATGATTTCATTTCATGCTTTACCCGTCATTAGCTTTTGTTTGAAAGTTTCTTATGCCTTTAGCGTTTCTGTTCATGCACCCTTCATCTCCCTGTAGATTTACTGTGTTGAAGTGCACTTGGGCTTTCTCTAAGTTTTCATTCAATTTTTGCATGTGGTGATTGTGTAACCTGCGATTTATGATTGGTACCCCATGTTTGGTAGTTGATGAATGAATATTATGCTTGGATTTTGATGGATTTGTACTATTTTGTGGTGATTGATGATTATGCAGTGTGGTTGGAATTTGAATTAACAACATTGTATTTGGTACACTGGATTATTTATCTTGTTGAGTTTGATGATCATGCATATTGCATTCAATTTTTCCTATCCTCCTCCCATCGGCATGTTGCCTAGCTGTGCATTTGGTCTTAATTTTCATGTTGATTGATCTTGCATATGGAAAAGTTATACCCTTGCATTCTGGCTACTCGTAGCACTCTAGGGTTAGACCGCTTTATCCTTGAGTTCTGCTCAACTGTTTGTTAGTAGTGGGACCTTGTGTTATCTCCTAGAAGGGGGGGTGGACCTTAGGGTTCCACATGGTCGGGAGGTTGGTGATTTTTCCTCCATTGGGCTTCCTTGCTATTTGTTCATGTGTGTGATGGTCGTACCTTGTGTAGTGGATTCTAGTTCATGATCCAGTTCGAGGAGACAATGTTTTTATGTATATGTACTAGAATTGTATATCAGTTGTACCATTATTTGTAATTTGATGTATTCTTCCCAATTGTATTCAGGGAAGCATTATTGTAAGAAATGTATCGATGTAATAGATTATGATGTATTCTCATGTAATGGCATTTGTATAAATTTGTTAGTTATTTATAAATGATCTTTAATGTTGTTTATTTGATGTCATGTTATGGTAATCCATAAAATGTAGAATCATTTCATGTGTGATGGATTAAAATGAACTCTTGATTGTTAGAAATTTCATGACTAATGAAATAATTCTAGTTCTTTTTTATTGATGTGTTAGTAGCGTAGTCATGGAACCTTAGAGGACTTAGGATGAGATTGTATGTTATGTTAAGTTATGTAGTTCACTGTTATTTATTGTAAAAAAAATTGTTCCATTATTTAGTCATGTTTTGTGTTGTCCTCTAGGGTTCCTTGGTAGGGCATTACACTTGGTATCAGAGCCCAAGTTCTAACACTGGGCACTCTGGATACATATGACCCCATTATGTTGTCCTATTCGCTTAGACTCTTGAGGCTATATTTTTTCCCTTCAGTCATTCTCGCTTAGTAACCCGAGATTTATCCTTTAGTGATGTTTGTCCAATGGTGTAGAAAACTGGTGGAAAGGATAGGACCCTCGGTGTAGTGCACAATGCACCAATATTCTTTCTATTGAGGATGCATTATGGAGCCTTGTTTAGCCTTGCGATGTGTTTCTCGGTGATATGAATTTGTGTGCGTATGTGAAGAATGCATGTTAGATCATGAATATAGTGCATATGAAAGGATAAATTATGTTTTAATGCTTCTGAAAAGGTGTAAAATCATGATCTTGTGTCACATATGTTTGGAAATTTAGTGTTGAATAGTGAATATAGTGGAATTCCTTGTTTGTAAATGATGGATATTTAATGGAAAATGTGTGCTTTGTGTGCAAAATTAAGCTACGTTTTATGGAAGTGTAGCATTCTGATGTAACAAATCAACTTGATGTATTACATGATGTTAGATGCATTGTTATGATCAATATGTGTTTATTCTATCATGACCATTATGCAAGTATCATTTTGATTGATATGTGGCAGATGGTTTACGAGTTGATTTGATTACTGAGTGTTGTCTTTGGATGTGTCTTGGTGAAAGGGACAATGTCACATTACTCATTCGTGAGTACCCTGCTATGCTACGATTTCCTTTCATTGTGTCCTTGATTATATGAATATATATACATGTTCGACCATTTTATTTGTTGCAGGTTGCAGGTACCAGACATCGACTCCACCTAAATTAGCAGGTATGAGTGTGCCTCAAACCCAATGGAATAGTTGTTCAGAGATAACATAATATCCCCTACCCTAGCCATCATCCTCGAGGAGGATGAATATCCAGTCCGTTACCTTGTCAATGTTTTCAAATGTTTGTGGTCAGTTGGTCATGTTTCTTTACCTTGGTTAAGGTTTAGGTAATTGTTTGACATTTTTTTTGCTTGATTATTTGATGTTGCTTATATTTACGTTAAAGGAAAGGTGAACATGGTATTATTTAACAAAAATTAGAACTAATGTGTGTATGTTTTATTCTAACCTTGCGACTTCCAGGAGTAAGTCAAATTTTAGGGGGGAGGATGTAGTGCCCCTCCATGATTCACCCTTTCATGATCTTTGATAAATGTCATTTTGGGATGTTTAATTTAAGTTGTTTGTTAAATGTTGTTCTTGGTTGATTGATTCATTAAATTAAATTATTAAGTAACAAGTATTTTGGTAATCAAATATAAATAGATTTATTAATAATTATAGTTGATAATAAATTAAAAGTGTGATAAAATATTAAATAGGAAAGATGCAATTAATAAACAGTGATAAATCAAAAGAAAATAATGTGATAATGAATAAGTCAGTTTTCTTCTAATTTATTTGCATAACAATTACTGATTGCATGCACCTACAAAATTAATTATTTGCTTAAAAAAGAAGAAATTGAATGCTTTTTGGGGATTCTGGAGATATTATTGGATTTTTTTTTGGGCTTTGAAAATAAATCTAACAACCTTCTTTTTGTAAACAACTATTTTTCTGTGAGGTTATCATTATCATTGATTTTTCATTTCCTGAAACAAGAAAATTGGGTCTGTAAGAAAAAATTTGTTTGTTGTGGATTTTGTGTGGGATATCAGGATGTTAACTCTCAATATTTATGGGAGGTAGAGGAAAAATTCAAGGAAATAGTTATCAGAGAAGATAAGGAGTGAATAACCAAGAGGAGGAAGAAACCAGAGAGAGAGAACAGAGGGGCAGAGGAAAAGAGCATTTGAAAATCTTCCAAGAAACTCCGTGAAGGAAATTCAAGCCAAATCAGATAAGTTATGTTATTCACACATATTTTTAGCGAACGTTTAGCCTTTGTTACTTGCATCTAATTTGACCTTGAATTATTTCTCTTTCATAGGTTTAAATCCATGATGTTGCTTTATACTCTATATCAATCCTCATTTATGGAATCACATCAACGATTTCGTTTCATGCTTTACCCGTCATTATCTTTTGTTTGAAAGTTTCTTATGCCTTTAGCATTTCCCTTCATGTGCCCTTCCTCTCCCTGCAGGTTTACTGTGTTGAAGCACACTTGGGCTTTCTCTGAGTTTTCATTTGATTTTTGCATGTGGTGATTGTGTAACGTACGATTTATGATTGGTACCCCATGTTTGGTAGTTGATGAATGAATATTATGCTTGGATTTTGATGGATTTGTATTATTTGTATAATCGATGATTATGCAGTGTGGTTGGAATTTGAATTAACAACATTGTATTTGGTATTCACTGGATTATTTATCTTGTTGAGTTCGATGATCATGCATATTGCATTCGATTTTTCCTACCCTCCTCCCATCGACATGCTGCCAGCTGCGCATTTGGTCTTAGTTTGCTTGTTGATTGATATTGCATATGGAAAAGTTATACCCCTACTTTTTGGCTTCTTACAGTACTCTAGGGTTAGACCACTTTATCCTTGAGTTCTGTTCGATGCCTATTTCTCTCCTATGTTTTTCTTTTGGTATATTATAGTTGATAATTGATGTATAAACAATACAATTGGAATTCAAAGAATAAGCTCAATAATCGGCAATGGATACCTGTATGGCGTATCCATTTCGCCAAGGATAGTATGCATTTAACATTCGCTACCTTGCATTGTATCTTCATTTTGAATTCAGTGTATTTATTTGACTATATTGCGTTTCATGCTACCATTTCGATTTCATTTGTTGTATGCTCCTTATGTTTGGTGGTTATGGCTATAGACTAAACTTGGCTTTCAAAGCTTTATGCTACATTCGATGCCTTGCATGTCTACAGATACTGAACAATTGTGAACTAGATTTTTGCGCCATACATCTGGTTTGGTCACTTCAATTTTTATGTCAATGGTATTTGTTATGTTTGAAGTTCACTGTATATTTAATGTTGAGGTTCAATGCTTTTATTACGTTGTAAGTTTGGTGCATTTTTATTGTGTTTAGACTCTGTGAGATATACCTTTCTTGGTGTTTGAAATTTGATAGACTTTCATTATGTTTGTAATCGTTGGATAGTCGTTGTCCTTGATTTTTGTTGCTTGCAAATTGATTCATTTGTTATAGCAATTTCATATGCTATACTGCGATTCTTACCCTGAGATGCATATTTGATTTTGTATGTTGCAATCAATGAATAAACTTAATGATTGGTGTTTGATGGTAATTCAACATATTTGGTATTTATTCACTTTGTGTTAGATTATGGCGAATATGTATTGTGCTTAGTATCCGTTTATATTTTATTCCATGGAGATATATTTTAGCGACTTTCGATATTATACATTCAATAAGCATGCATTATACTTGGTTTTTGGTGAATATACAATATGATAAGAATTCAATATGGTTGGTTTTTGAAGTGTATGTTTTATTTTGAGCATTCGATGCTCTGTATTGTGGCTTATATGTTTTCTATTTTTTGCTTTTAACATTAGAATTCTTAAGACTCGATAGATCTCGAGTGAGTTGGTAATTGTTGCTTTTTGAATAGGTGGAGGCTGACTAATATAGTTATGTCATAAGAAAATTTGTCTATCTAGATTATATTTTAAGTACTATGTGTGAAGAGTAGATCGTCTAGCCAAGATAGGAATAGTAAACAAATGAACAAAATAATCAATCCTCTCAAATTCAAGATTAAGAATTGCCTTAATTCTTAAGAGGGTTATAAGTCATGTGGCTCGATAATACCTTTATCGAGTATTTATGCATGTATACTAGGAATAATTATCTCTATGGATTTAGTTTATATTGCATGATTGCTTAATGAAATTTGATAGTTGATTGAGAAATTTATAGTCAATTAGTTATTATTGTCTAGAATCATTAATCATGTAAGATGATAACCTTTTATTTGTAGAGAATCATTCTCAATAGTTATTGATGGAGGTTATAATGTTTATATATATAAACCATAGTTTAGTAGAAGATTATTTTTTCCTTGAGATTAATTGATTTTCTTTAGATAAGTGAAATAAAAGTAAATAGAAAAGAAATGATTAAAATGTTATTTAATAAAATAGTTTTAATTTGATAAGTGGTTATTAGGTAGTGTATTCAATTAAGGGAATTACTTATTTCTTAATTAGGAAATTTATAATTATGGGGAAAGTTGATATTGTGAACGGGTGAAAATATGTGTTAGAAAACGAGCAACAAACAAAAGAGTGCAAACAACAAATATAAACACCCTACACCTCAAGATTGGGAAAATGATTAACTTAACAAAACAAAATGGAACATTTTACCTTGTTGAGTTGTCCTTTGGTTGGCCCTTCGAGCTTTGATGTTGTATGCTCCTTTGATGGTGGATAATGAGGATACAAGATGGCTGAAGTTGGATAACAATGAATGCAAATGCTATGGTGAGTGCAAGAAAATGAAAAATTTGCAAGAGTTTGGCTAGCACAATGACCTCCAAAATGAGAGAAAAGAGGGGGTATTTATAAAGAATTTTGAATTCTCTAGAGAAATGGACGGTTGAGATTAAATCAACAAGGCCAAGATGTAGGGCTATGGTTAGTTGAGAAATCACAAGCCCTCACATCTTGACACGTGGCATGTGAAGTGGCTTGAAAAAGATGATGTGTAAATGAGTTGGAAGGAGAGTACATGACATGGAGGTACTACATAGTACCTTGGGATTTGGACAAGATCTCCTCATAAAGGAGGTCCTTGTCCCCATGTGGGTGAGAGGACATGTGGGGAATTAAAAATTCCTCAAATATCCACATGGGAATGAGAGAAAGAATTTAAAATTCTTTGAAATTCATTGGGGGATTAAATGTGAATTAAAAATTCACATGGGGAAATGGGTGCCTTCTCCAAAAGGAGAAAGTCTTTAATAGGGTTGAATTAGGACACATTCCATAAATGACATGGGGATTAGGTTGACTTAATTAAGTGATTAAGGTTGTGAAAGTACCTGATTAGACAAATTAATGACATATTAGAGGCAAGTGGGAGATTAGGAAGAGTTCACATGTGGCTTGATGTGACAAGTCAAAGATCACATGGGGAAGAGAAAAATGAATTTAATATTCCTTGGAAGGATAAAAGGAATTAAAAATTCCTTGAGAGGTTGATTAGGCTAGTTAATGAAGGATTAGAGGAGGGTTAGGTGGCTAAGAGAGATTAGAGGAAAACTTGCAAAAGTTGGAGGATGTGACACATCCTAATTAAGGATTAGGCATGTGCACATCCCTAATGATGAGATTAGGAGAATAATTAGGATTAAGAAAGGGATGTGACATGTGAGGAATTAAATAAATGTCATATTTATTTAATTCATTTTATGAAAAGGAGGATTAAAGAGATAAGGTATTTATTTATTAATTAAATACCTTAGGGATTTGGCAGAATTAAGGATATTAATTAAATAATAGCGATATTATTAATTAATGCAAATAAGGGGATGCTTAGATGAAAGGGGATAAATTTGGATAAATTAAGTATCCAAATTTAGGTGTCTACATTTTTCCCCTCTTTGAGATGGTGTTACGAAGTAGCATCATTTCAAAGAATATTAAAACATAGAACCTAGAAGAAGATGGTTAGATTGGGAAAGATGCCCCAGTCATTCAAAGGAGTGACTAGGAAGGGAAAAAAATATGAAAATTAGGGATGAAGGATGCCCCCTCGAGAGGACATGTGGGTTCAAGAGAACATGGGTGTGCTCTTGAAATGGAGGAGATGATGCAAGTGGTATATGAGGAAGATGATGCAAAGTGATGGGTAAGAAATGATGAAAAGGCGGTAGGAGATGGATGAAGCACAAATGGATTTATGGACAAAAGGCGATGTGGCCCCAGTCAAGGTACAAGCCAAAAGCGGTTGATGATGGATGGAGTGTTGTCAATGAGGGAATGAGAGATCCCAAAACAACACGAGGATAGGGAAGGATACACCCCAATGAGTGATATTGATGAGGGAAGGATACATCCAAAAACACCATTAAAGGATAGGGAAGAATACTTCCCGATGATGATGATGATGATGGGGTTAAGCCTTGTAACAAGACTGGGGACAAGACCAAGGATTTGTGCGAGATATGAGTTGATGAGGATAGGATTGAGATGCGAGATGGATGAAAGGAATATATTATGCTAAGAAGATTGAAGAAATGATGATAAGAGATTGGATGGATAGAGGAGGGAGAGTGATGAAGGATGAAGGGATGGGGGGGATTTTGATAGACGAGAGGATGGGGGATATATACAAGATGATGGAATGGAAAATGAAATGCAATCCTAATGCAATTTTCCATCTTTAAGGGCATTAATTTTTGCTATAGCATAAGACATGATACACCAAGGTATGAAGGACCAAGGCGGATTAGTGTCCAATGCATAAAACAAACACAACAAACAAAGAGGCTATCCCAACACCCCAAAGTCATGATGACCTTGGTCGGGCTAGGTATTGGGATAACCACAAGCGCACAACGATGCCCCAGCATACACAAGAGCTCAGGGATCTTGGTGGGTACTACGTGGGACAACTGAGAAGACAACAACAAAGAAAAGATCAAGATAAACCCCTATGTTGATTGGTCAAAGCACACCATGATATGATGGATCAAGGAAACTATGACAAGTGATGATAGGGAGCTCAAATTATAAACAAAAGCCAAAAGCATCAAAAGATCACAATCAATTTCAAACGTCCTTTGCCATAGGATCAAGGGGATGGATGGGATTGATGAGGTCTGTTAGGAAGGATGCATCTTGTTGAGACCGATGATGGATACTACACTAAAAGATCGATATGATGTAAGATATTCAGAACCGATTGGATCTGATGATACAAGTGGATCTTGTTTGTTAAGAACCAGCTAGATAAGATCATAGCTCGATGACACGAAACAAGATACATGACACAATACTGACACACCCTAGAGACCTAGGGGCTCGGGGGCCAATAAAAGATTAGCCTTACCTACGTGAAAGCGTAGAGCCCTCGTAGTTCGATAAAAGGCTGATGATAGACCATGATGGAGACTTTGATGGATGATAAAGATAGGATGGAGAAAAGGAGAAAAGTGGACAATGAAGATCGATGATAGATGATAAAAGAGAAGACAGACAAAGCAGAAAGACCAATGATAGGTGATAAAGGAACCCCGGGGGTAGATCAAATGATCGACCTTGCCTACGTGAAAGTGCAGGGGCAACGTAGTTCGACAAAAGGCAAAAGACAAATGATGGATAAAAGGTGATGAGATAACCACGATAAGCAGATAAAATGATGGGACTGATATGATGAGACAAGATAGACCTGTTGGATTGGATAGGATGATGGTGATCATGAAGCTCAGGGATAGGATAGTTATCCAAATCATCAAAAGATGAATTGGGAGGATGATTTGATGGATAGATGAATGATGAGAAAGGATAGGAGATTGAAAAGATGTGTAAAAGAAGCGGAAGTGATGATGATGAGGTAGATGGCATTGGGTTGCATGGGGAGTAGCCTATGGCTAGAGACCAATGACAAGGGATTATAATATGGGATGAGGAGAAGGAGATGAGGATTGGGAGATGAAAAGGATTGGTTGGGTTGATGGATAGGAAGATAAGGATTTGGATGAGGAAAAGGTGACCAGATGGATAGATGAAAAGGGATGATATGATGGAAGGATAGGAAGATAAGGATGGGGAGATGGACATAAGGATTGTTTGGAGGGATAAAAGATAAGGATGGGGAGATGGATATAATGATAAGGAGATGAGGATAGGAAATGGAAGGGATTGCTCTGATGGAATGAATGATGTCTCCAAGGACTATATCACAAAGGAAGATAGATGCTCCCACTCTAGATATGTCATGTGTGAGGAGGCATGAAGGATGCAATAGAGAAGGATAGGAAAATAAAAGAGTGAGATGGATGAAGATAGGATGCATGGATAAGGAAGGGAGATTGAGGGTAGCATGACGGGTGGATAAGGAAGGTAGATGAGTGCAAATGAGGAGTAGGATAGTGTGTGGATGAGGGGAATGTATGCTAAGAGGTGTCCAAAGCATGTTTATATGTTTTCCCCTATCATTATCAAGATCACAAGGAGGATGGAAGGATTGGGATAAATGAGATATGCCAAGCAAGATGTGTAAGATAGGTAGGATGGAGGGGATGAATGAAAAGGATGTATAGGAGGAAGACGGGTGCATAGCTGGAAGCATAACAGGAAGCATAGCGGGTGGAGGGAATGCATATGAGGAAGCTACCCCCAAGTGTAGATGGGGATTTATGCATGACACCTATTTACTAGGTTTTCATCATGGTACTTATCCAAGGCGCTTGTTTGCCAAGTTTTCACCATTGGACAAATTATTTCTCTTTACTATTTTTATTTTATTTTTATTTTTTTGATTTTTTGATTTTTTTACTTTTTTGGATTGCATGCGGAAGGAGATGGATAAGGATAGGGAGGCGAATAAGTGGATTTAGAATACATGCGATAAGGAGATGGATGAAGGACTCAAGTATCAAGTTCTATATGAGGTATTAAGAGCCCATGTTCGAACCGACTGTTGGATGTTGGTACAACCTTATTAGGAGAAATGGATTATGCAAGAGGATGAATTAGAGGGATTTGAGAGGGGAGATACATGGGATAATGGGTGGGATGTTGGAAAGTGTATGGATGGAATGATGGGGTGGATATGTGATGGGGATATGTGTTCAGGACCAACATTGGCACATGTGGTGGTGGATGCAAAAAGATAAGAGGATTAATGGATGGAGAATGTGGGGATAATGGAGGAGATGGAATAGTGAATTTTGGGACATAGGGACCCAAAAAAAATTTAGGAGAGGGTGGATGAAAATGATTAGATTTTGGATGAGCAATGTTGGATGTTGTTACAAATTTTTCATTTGAAGGCATTGCATCTTTTTTCTTTGGGATCCACATGGTTTTGATCTTTGCTTTGGTGGGCCTTTGTGGCCTATGTATTTGATTTGGATTTATATTTTTCTTCTCTTCACCATGTCTTTTAGAGTGGACATGGAGAGCTTTTGATTCATGTGGATGTTTGGATTTATGTATTTTTACTTTAGCATCCAAAGTGATTTTAGTAGCAATGGGATGGGTGCAAGGATATGGATGATGTAGAGTAATGGAGATAAAATTATGAGGATTACATGTAGATGGAGAATGTGTAGGTATGTGCCTTTTTTGATCTTGATTAGGGGACATGCGGGAGGGATGTTTATGATGGATGACATGGATAGGTGTTGGATGGATGAAAGGATGAGATGGAGGAGATGATTTTGGGATAGACGGTCCCAAAACAGATGGAGTGGGTGGAGGGAAATAAGGACCCAAGATGGATGGAATAGATGAAGGATGGGAGATGGTGGATGGAGGGATGTAAGGACCCAAAATGGATGGAGTTGATGAAAGAGGAATATGGACAGTTGTTTTGAGGCGATACAATAGAGGAGGAGGGATGGCAGTATATGATCTGGTGGAACAATGGGAAGAGCCGACATTTATTTTGGAAAAGGCTTGTTGAGGACGTCTAGAGGTTGTAGCAAAATCTTTAGATTGTGAGTCTTGGGAAATAGGTCCAAGACCTTGCATGCAGATTTGTTCTTTGACTTGGATGGGCTCTAAAATACCTTGCTCATGAAGGCCTAGACCTTTTCCTTGATAGTTCATTTTCTTGAGCATGCGATCCATGATAGGATTTGTGTTATTCTGAAAACATGATGCGAGTCCATTATTAGGTGGATGATGATGCGAGTCCATTATTGGGTGGTATATACACTATATTTTTCTTCTACAAGGAGACCACCATGGAAGAATGTCAGAGTACCAAGGGGATATGCAAGAAGTGTGGGGATAGCAGTTTTAGGCGATGATGTGGGATCATGAGAGGGGGATGATGGGATAGCAACATTTGGATGGGTGGTATCAGGAGAGGGATTAGGGGATATGCTAGGATCTAGATTTGTGGTAGTGGGCTGATGCGATGAAGATGGAGATGGAGTGGTGGAATATTGAATGACAAGGGGATTATGGAATGGAATGGATGGGGGACTGTGATCTTGAGGTGGACTAGATGGGATGGTAGGATCTTGATCTGGAGAAGGGGACATGTTGGCATGCTTTGGATTAGGCTCTTGGCATGACTCATCATGTGCGGGAGGCATGATAATGGAGTCTTGGTGGGACTCTTCAAGTGGGGAAGATGGAGGGATGGAGGATTCAAAACATTCATGGGAATGGATTTTAGTGACACTAGGAGTGGAAAAAGTGGATTGGATTTGGGTGTCGTTGATGGGTTCGACGACTCTCAGAGTAGGAGGTGGGTGTTCAATGGATTTGGTAGATGTGCTGGTAGGAGATGGGGGCTTAGTGGATTTAGAGGATATGATGGTTTTGATGGTTTGAGTGGTGCTAGGGGTGGTATCATCAATGATAGGTGTTGGGTGGAGAAGGGTCTCATCACTAATGACTGTGGACGATAGGTTGGGATGGAATGATTCCACAACTTCAAGTTGTGGAGTGGGGGATGTCTTCTTTGTTATAAGCCCTTAGAGAACTTCTAGAGTGAGAAACTTGAATACCCTAGGCTGAGATGGCATGGTAGGAGTGGATGAAGGATTATGGATTGGTGGGGGATTAGGACTAGGGATTTTTGGACTAGGATTAGATGGGGGAATGGGATTGGATGTAGGACTGGGAATAGATGGGGGATTAAGATTAGATGAAGGGTTAAGATAAGGGTATTGGAATGGTGAATTAGGACATGAGGATGCAGGTGGTGGATTGTAGTAAGGGTATTGGGATGGTGGATTAGGATAGGAAGACTGCGATGGTGGATTGAGATACGTAAATGTGGATGCCGGATTAGGATAAGAAGATGTGGATGCTAGATTAGGATAGGTTGGTGTGGATGTTGGATTAGGATAGGAAGGTGTGAATGTAGGATTAGAGTGAGCAGATTGGTATGGAAGATTAGGGTAGTGGGTATATGTGGATGAAGGATTGAGATAGGAGGATGTGGATGGGGGATTAGGATAGGGGTATTGTGATGGTAGACTAGGATAAGAGGATGTGGGTGTTGGATTTAAGAGCATGATGTAGATGAAGGATATGATGGATATCCCTTGTCAAAGGTAGCATAAGGAGCATGATTAGGCATGGATGAAGACATAATGGGATAACTTGAAGGGGTGATTGCATTTTGGAAAGCGGGTGGAGAAAGCTTACTAGAAATGATAGTGTCAAGGCTATCTATGTCATAGTCTTCTTGATCGACAAGACTTTCGTTATCGTTGTCGACATAATTAGGGTTTCCTTTGACTACTATTGATGGAGGATAAGGATTCATGATGATGAAAGGATAAAGAGGATGGATTAAAGATTTTGGATGGGAATAGACTAAAGCTCAAATCAGGATTTAGGTTAAGCTCAGATCGGGATTGGGTTAAAGCTCATATTAGGATGATTGGATGATGCGATGGGATTGATTATGACGATCGAATTTGATTATCAAAGGATGATTACGACACTGAATCTATTTCAAGATGGAAGTAGATTGATTGGGTCAAAAGTGATTGGCTAGGGATGTGATTGGATTGGATTGGATATGATTGATTGATGATTGATAAGATCGACTAATGGATCGGATAGGATGACGAAAGGGACTGTAAACTCCATTCAACGATTACCCTAGGTGACGTAGGATACTGATTGATCAGATTAAAGGATAAATGGATGATTGCGGCACCAAATCCACTTTGAGATTGAAAATGGATTGATTGGGCCGACGACGATGATTGACTGACTCAGGACAAATGACAATCCTAAGCAGATGTTGATGATGACAATCAGATCAGACACTTAGGTCAATTTGGATAATAACCCGAGATGAGGTTCAGGGGATTTGGATGGGGAAAAGGATGATTTGATTGGAGGAATGAATGATTAAAAAAATGGATGAATGAATACGCAAAACGAGTAAACGATTGATTAGAATAGATGAACTACTACTCGGAATGAGTAAATGACTACTCACAATGGATGAATGATTCTCGGAATGAGAAGATGAAGGTTTGGAATAGATGAAGGATTACTTGGGATAAGTAAACAGATGATCGAGAGGGATGAGAGTTTGAAATGATTGAAGGAGGTTTGAAATGGATGAATGTTTACTCAAAATGAGTAAACGAATGATTGGAATGAGTGAACGAAAGTTTGAGATGATAGACGAAGGTTCGAAATAGATGAATGTTTACATAGAATGAGTAAACGAATGATAAAAAAAGAGAGGGAATGAATGTTCAGAATGGATAGATCTGAAAGATTGAAACGAGTAAACGATTGATCAAAATGAATGAACTAATGCTCAAATTGGGAGCATGACTCTCGGAATGGATGAAAGGATGAATAGGAAAAAATTGAAGAAGATGGAGGGAGGGATCTTAAGACTTGTTTCGATATCCAAAGATCTTGATTGTAGATGGACTAAAGCTCAGATTAGGATTTTGGTTAAGCTTAGATTGGGATTAGATTGAAGCTCAGATTAGGATTGGATTGAAGCTTAGAATGATTGGAGGATGTGATGGGATTGATTCTACACCAAGTTCTGGGGTTTAAAGGATGTAAGGTGTTGACAATCAGATTTTTCCAGATTTGGCAATTTTCAAAAATTGTCAAATTTTGCCATTTTAGGAAACTTCACAAACATACTTTTGAGAGTCCAGTTTTTTCCCAAACAATACCCAAAACTAAGATAGGATGAATTTCCAACTAACATCCCAAATATGAGACATGCATTTCGAGTTATTAACGAAAATGATTTTTCAAAAACTGAAAAAAACACTAAATTGTGATTTTGAGGGTCAAGATGAAAGTTTGAGGCCCCAAAAATGTGGTGAAATAGGGTCCAACTGAACCATGGTCATTCAAAAATTAACAAGCCACCTCATAACACAACCACCTGTAAAATTTTAGCTCAAACGGACACCCGAGTCAAAAGTTATGGCCTCTGGAAGTTTCAACATAAAAATCAAATACTCTTGAAACGAAGTCTAGGTGATTGGGATGGATGATCTGATGATGGATATGGACTCTAATGATGTTCTAAGTAGCACTTATGTGATTTTGGTGATGAAACGATGAATTTTAGAAAAGTGTGGATGGTGGGAAAACTGGTGCTCGAAAGGACTGAATGGAGGGAGGAAAATGTTGTTTGAAGGGCGAGTCCGCCCCTGGAGGAGGTCAGGTCCGCCTGTCCAAGGGGGCAAGTCCGCCTGTGGAGGGAAGGTTCACTTGTCCAAGGGGGCAGGTCAGCCTGTGGAGGGCAGGTTCGCCTGTCCAAGGGGGCAGGTCTGCTTGTGGAGGGTAGGTCCGCTTGTACAAGGGGGAAGGTCTGCCTGTGGAGGGCAGGTCTGCCAATACAGGGGCAGGTCCACCTGTGGAGGGCAAGTCCGCTTGTACAAGGGGCAGGTCCGCTTGTACAGGGGCAGGTCCACCTATACAAGGGGGCATGTCCGCCTGTACAAGGGGGCAACTCTTCCTGTGGAGGGTAGGTCCACTTGTATAGGGGCAAGTCTGCCTGTGGAGGGCAGGTTCGCCTATACAAGGGGGAAGGTCCACCTGTATAGGGGCAAGTCCACCTATGGAGGGCAGGTCCGCCCTTGGGTGAAAAACGGTAAAAAAAACATTAAAAAAATAGTTGTTCGGGTGCATGAAACGAGGAGGTGGATGCTTGGAATTGATGGACGAGTGCCCAAAATGGATGAATGACTCTCGGAACGAGGGGAGGAAGATTCAAAATAGATGAATGAGTACTCAACACGACTGAACGAGTACTCAAAATGGATGAAGGACTCTTAGAGTGAGGAGATAGAGGTTCAAAATGGATGAATGAGTAATCAGAACGAGTAAAAAATGACTCGAAATGGGTGAACGACTCTCGAAACGATGAGAGGGAGGTTCAGAATGGATGGAGGTTTACTCGAAACGAGTAAATGATGACCCGAAATGGACAAACGACTCTCAGAACGTGGAGATAGAGGTTCAGAATGGATGAATGTTTAGTCAGAAGGAGTAAATGGATGACCGAGAGGGATGAATGACTACTCGAAATGAGTAAACAACCGCTAAGAATAGATGAATGATTCATAGAATGAGAAGAAGAAGGTTCAAAATGAATGAAAGTTTACTCGGAATGAGTGAATGATTGATTGAAATGGGTGAACGAGAGTTTGAAATGACAAAAGGAGGTTCAGAATGGATGAATGTTTACTCAAAACGAGTAAACAAATGATTAGGACGGTAGAATGGGAGTTCGAAATGATAGAGGGAGGTTCGAAATGGCTAAATGTTTACTCGGAACGAGTAAACGAATGATCAAAATGACTGAATGAGAGTTCGAAATGATAGAAGAAGGTTTGAAATGGGTGAACATTTACTCGAAACAAGTAAACGAAAGATCAGAATGGCAGAATGAGAGTTCAAAATGAGGAGTGGAGGTGTGAAATGGGTGAAAGTTCACTTGGAACGAGTAAATGAAAGATCGAAATGGTAGAACGAGAGTTCAAGATGATAGATGAAGGTTTGAAATGGGTGAACATTTACTCAGAATGACAGAACAAGAGTTTGAAACAGAAAAATGGGTGCGCAAAATGATGAAACGAGTGTCTAGAATGATGAAATGGCTGGTAAAACTAGTTGATCAAGGGTCAGGTCCGCCCCTAAGATGGGTCAAGTCCACCCCTAGAGGGCAGGTCTGCCTGTCGGATAAAATTTGGTCAAAATTGGCTAAAATAGGTTGAAAAGGGCTGGTTCAAAGGTCAAGTCCTCCCCTGGATGGGTTAGGTCCACCCCTGGAGGGCAGGTCCGCCCCTAGGTAGGTTTAAACTTGATTTTTGAAAAGATGACTAAGGAAAAGGACCCAAAACACAACAAGCATCAATCAAAGGATACAAATGACTCAACTAAACAAAGAGTTACTGGTTTCACACAAAGAAGACAGTTCAGACAACACAATCCTAAGTCTAGTAGAATGGGGTATGGCCAACAAAGTCTTCTATTCTAGAATGAACATGGTTGCTAAGGAGTCCTCGATATACACCTAGTACGTGAGGCCCAAACTGTGAACACCAACCCGTTACAAGCGTGAGTCGGGAACCTTAGTGAGATACTAGAGGCTCAGACCAACTCTTCACGTCATTCTGATGCTCCACCAATTACAACGTGGTTGGATTGAGGTACAAATTTCGCTCTCCCCCCTTTATATACCCCACCGGTACGCGTGGTTGGGATCGTCCCTTGGGGTGATGAAATCCCCAAGCAGGTCCCCTAATAAAAGAAAAAAAGGGAGACACAAATACTTGGTAAGCTAAGATTTCTCGTCACCCAGGATCGCCAAATGGCGCAAGGGGATTGGATACGTTAAATAGCTTACCAAAAAGCATGACAAACAAGATTAATTGACACCCCTAGTTAAACTATGTTCCTAAGTTATGCAAAATGACAAGTAGCAGTTGATAAATAACTAACCTTGTAGGGAAAGTTGTTAGTGAATCTTGTCCTTGTTCCTTGCCAAATGTTGATCAGATGCTTGCATAGACTCAAACAAGACACGTTAGGGGGTTAGAAACACTTAAAACAGCCAAAAAAGTGCTAAAAACTGAAATTTCACCTTCTGAAAAAAGCTGTCTAGGTCAGGTCCACCTATTTAGAGGGTAGGTCCGCCTGTTTGGAGGTTAGGTCCACCTGTCTGTTAGGTCAGGTCCGCCCCTTTGTGAAAAATCTGCAAAAAATCAGTTTCTAGAGTCTGTGGAGGGCAGGTCCACCCTTGGGCAAGGTCGGGTCCACCCCTGGAGGTCAAGTCCACATGTCTATCAGGTCAGGTCCACCCCTTTGCAGGTCGGGTCCACCCCTCTACAACTTTGTTGAGTTTTCCTTTGGTTGGCCCTTCGATCTTTGATGTTGTATGCTCCTTTGATGGTGGATAATGAGGATACAAGATGGTTGAAGTTGGATAACAATGGATGCAAATGCTATGGTGAGTGCAAGAAAATGAGAAATTTGACTAAGTATGGCTCAAATGGAAAATTTGCAAGAGTTTAGCTAGCACAATGACTTCCTCCAAAATGAGAGAAAAGAGGGGGTATTTATAAAGAATTTTGAATTCTCTAGAGAAATGGACGGTTGAGATTAAACCAACAAGGCCAAGATGTAGGGCTATGGTCAGTTGAGAACTCACAAGCCCTCACATCTTGACATGTGGCATGTGAAGTGGCTTGAAAAGATGATGTGTAAATGAGTTGGAAGGAGAGTACATGACATGGAGGTACTATATAGTACCTTGGGATTTGGACAAGATCTCCTCATAAAGGAGGTCCTTGTCCCCATGTGGGTGAGAGGACATGTGGGGAATTAAAAATTCCTCAAATATCCACATGGGAATGAGAGAAAGAATTTAAAATTCTTTGAAATGCATTGGGGGATTAAATGTGTATTAAAAATTCACATGGGGAAATGGGTGCCTTCTCCAAAAGGAGAAAGTCTTTAATAGGGTTGACTTATGACACATTCCATAAATGACATGGGGATTGGGTTGACCTAATTAAGTGATTAAGGTTGTGCAAGTACCTGATTAGACAAATTAATGACATATTAGAGGCAAGTGGGAGATTAGGAAGAGTTCACATGTGGCTTGATGTGACAAGTCAAAGATCACATGGGGAAGAGAAAAATGAATTTAATATTCCTTGGAAGGATAAAAGGAATTAAAAATTCCTTGAGAGGTTGATTAGGCTAGTTAATGAAGGATTAGAGGAGGGTTAGGTGGCTAAGAGAGATTACAGGAACTTGCAAAAGTTGGAGGATGTGACACATCCTAATCAAGGATTAGGCATGTGCACATCCCTAATGATGAGATTAGGAGAATAATTAGGATTAAGAAAGGGATGTGACATGTGAGGAATTAAATAAATGTCATATTTATTTAATTCATTTTATGAAAAGGAGGATTAAAGAGATAAGGGATTTATTTATTAATTAAATACCTTAGGGATTTGGCAGAATTAAGGATATTAATTAAATAATAGCGATATTACTTAATTAATGCAAATAAGGGGATGCTTAGATGAAAGGGGATAAATTTGGATAAATTAAGTGTCCAAATTTAGGTGTCTACAAATATCATGAGAAGATATGATATTAAAATAGGCTATATAGTTTAAATGATTTAAAGTAAATATTAGGTGAATTGGGTTTTCCTGATGGTGGAAGATTTTATGTTAAGTAAGGAGACAAGAATGCTATTTAGGAAAGAATATTTCTGCCTATGTAATTAATTGATTTTGTTAAATAAATAAACTAGAAAAAAATTAAATAGGAATAAAATTGAGTTACTCATAGTTAGATTATGGAAGGATGCATAAATAAATGAGGTAGATTATCTTCTCATAAATTTTGAATGATGATTTTTGTTAAGAATTATTTTATGTGGCTAAATTCTCTATGAATTGGCTACTAGAATAATTGTTGATATAAATGTTCATGAATGAATGTGTTAAGTGACCATTAAGTGAAATATGTTGAAATAGTGTTTTCGTGGTTGTATTGATTGATTGAGCACTTGCATTCAATATGGTGTTTGTTTAGTGGAATCAAGTTGATTTTGGGTTACTGTTTAAAGTGGGTGTTATTGTGTAAGTTGGTTAAGGTTGGTTTCTAGAGGCCTAGGATGGGGTTTTATGTGTGTTTTGTCCAATGATGGTTTATTTTGGAAGTGGTTTGGTAATGTTGAGTTGTGTGCAAGAGGATCAATGCCTTGCACTATGTATAGCTTCTTGTGGTTGGGATATGTGTGCAAGATGGTTCATGCCTTGCACTGTTTTGGATTCATGTGAATTTGATGGGTATGCATGATGGATAATTCCTTGCTTGTTTGTATGGTTTACTAGTTGAAAGTAGGGGGAGTGGCTTTCAATGGGGGCCGACAGCTAGTGAGAGACTGTCAAGATAACCCATTGGAGAGTTTCCTAATCCAGTGATAACCTAAATAATGAATTAGGGGGATGGGTAGATTTCACATTAATCAAGATAATTGGATGTCTCACCCATGCTTGTAGTGCTCATTTAGGCTAAGGATGGGATGAGAAGGCCTGGTTGGAAAGATCAACTTCCTTTTCCTCACAAAAGGAATGTTGGTTCCGCATGTGTCACCCTATGGGTCCGACGTCTAGTGAGAGACTGTCAGGATAACCATAGATGGGGGTCGACATCTAGTAAGAGGCTATCAGGATAACCCATGTCAGGACCATGTGATGAAACTCTCTCCTATTGCAACCTAGCATTCCCTTGTTGTACCTTCCCTTCTATTGTGTGAGTGCCTCTAGAAGTGGAGTCAGTTTTGTAAGCGATGTATGTGTTGTATGTAATTTTAATGTCATTGCATTGTTGTGTTGTAACCATGTATAGCCTTGTTATGTTAGCCTTTTGTCTTCTTGACTATTTGTTGGTAGTGGGACCTTGTGTTATCTCTTAGCATGAGGGGTGGACCTTAGGGTTCCACATGGTTGGGAGGTTGGTGCTTTTTCCTCCATTGGGTTTCCTTGCTGCTTGTTTGTGTGTGTGGTGGTTGTACCTTGTGTAGTAGATTCTAGTTCATGATCTAGTTCAAGGAGATAGTGCTTTTATGTATATGTACTGGACTTGTATATCAGTTGTACCATTTTTGTAATTTGATGTATACTTCCCAATTGTATTTAGGGAAGCATTATTGTAATCAATGTATCGATGTAACATATTATGATGTATTCTCATGTAATGGCTTTTGTATATATTTGTTAGTTGTTTATAAATGATCTTTAATTCTATTTATCTAATGTCATATTATGGTAATCCATATAATGTAGAATCATTTTATGTGATGGATTAAAATGAACTCTTGATTGTTAGAAATTTCATGACTAATGAAATAATTCTAGTTCTTTTTTATTGATGTGTTAGTAGTGTAGTCATGGGACCTTATCGAGGACTTAGGATGTAGTGCCCCTCCTCAATTCACCCTTTCACGATTTGGATTGTTTGATTTTATGTGTTTGGTTGTTTAATTTAAAATCGTTTGATGAATGAGGTTTTTGGATGATTGATGCATTAAAATATACCATTAAGCTAAAGGTATACATTTGATATATAGATAAGTAAAAATGTAAATGTAATAAAATTTAATAATAAAATTAAATAAGTTGTATTCGATAGAAAGAGTAATATCGAATAGAAATTTAAATAATCAAAATGAAATCTCATGGAAGTGTGTTACTCGAAAAGTAACAGTTGCCTAGAATTATGGGCCACTAAGGCCATGAATAAATAATTTTGGGAATGGTGGGGATATGAATGCAATTTAATTGTCACTAATAAAAAAGAAGAATTGGTTTGGTCAGTTACGATTCTATTCATCTATTCAATAAAATCCCTACCACTTCTATTTTTGTAATGGACAAGCATTAACTCATTAGAGATCCTTGAAACTGAAGGTGATTCAACCAACATAGATGGAGCTTCAAATTGGTCGAACAAATGTTGGAGTTTTTATTTTTCAACCTTGGAGGAGTGGTACTGAGGCTGAGAAGAGAGAGCCCACCCAAAGCGATAGCTAGGAGCAAAACTAGAGCATTGGTATCTGAGATAGAGAGGAGAGAGAATAGAGCCCCATGTTAGGTTATAGTCAGGAGCATAGGAGGTGGTTGTTGAGAAACAAATGCAAGAATTTGTAATAATGCTCCGGTGAACCTCTTCCAATCAACATAGGTACTAGAAAACCTTAACTTTGAATCTCTAATCCATATTTTCAACACCCTCTTCATTTACTAGGGCTCCCTATTGTTTAAATTAGTTCTCCTTGTTTCATTACGTGATGCACTTAGGAATTGAAGCACACGACCAAAGAAGAAAGATCTCTATGTGAGTTCTTAATTAATTGAAAAAGGCCAGTTTGATCCATTCTAAAGCCAAACAGATTTCTCCTAGTGCTAATCAAAATGAAGTCTAGACACCAAAACTCCTTTCGATGATTTAAGAAATTAAAATTACGTTTTTCCTAATAGTTATAATATGTTGAGATTTTAATAAAATTTGATCATCTCTAACTTAGACCAACTAATATTGTTAGCTTCTTTGAAGCTTTCAACTGTAGTCTGTTTCCAACTATCACTAACACTACCATTGACAATATTTGTAATGACAATCCATTGGCCTAAGGGTTATGGTTGAACAAAATTAGTGCAAGACAAAACCAATCTCAAAATGAAATTTAGCATTAAAAACCATGAGATAGCATAATTAATTTCCCCAGAACACTTATGCCTAGCATAAAACTAAAACTACCTTTTTGTAATACATACCATCTTGGATATCTAGAGTGTAAATCATGATGTTTCCACCCATCATCTGCACTTTCCTCCTAGTGTAGTGATCCAATATATATATTCCCTATGTAAAGTATATGAATCATATTAAAATAAATGTGAAGTCTTTGGATCCATGATTGGGGATTAATCTTCCTTGACCCATCAATCTGGGTATGGCAATCTTTGGTATCTGAGGTTGAATTCCAACACTAGGGTAGTTGTTCTTTCCTTGCTGCCCAAGTCAGTTAGCTCCTCTCCTCTTAAGTTGTATGTCAATTTGAAGTAATTCATTGTTGGCCATATAAGTTCTCCATAAACTTTTTATAGTATCTTATTAAAATCTCTAACTTCTTTTCTTGTGTTCTAACTCAATCCTTACTAGAAAATAAAGAATTAACATTTCCCTATTTGATGTAACATCTGTAAGCTTACACAAGTAATGTACGTGTGTGAGATAAAAGCTCAAACCTAGGATTGGGAAATGCAAATTTTGCTTCCTCTGGAATGGCCCAAAGGGAATGTCTGAATTCTTTGAATTGAGTGAATGATGTGTCTTTTCTGCCTCGAAATGAATCTAATTATTAGTAAATGCCTCTTGTTGTAACTCCAATCTTTGATAACTGTTGTCTATTTTTAGTCTGTAACTACTTATTATTTTTAGACTATTTTCAATAGGGAACTCTTAAAGGTATCTAGTCGTATTTAAGTATTGTTTGTTTTGAGTCAGTGTTCTTTGAATTAGGAAAGTATTCAATTTTCCTCTCACTGTAAAAAATATTTTGGGTTAGTTTATCTAAAGGAATGTTTTCATTAATTATTGACTAAATTTAATATCCAGTGTTACACTAAGTCTTGCTTGAGTCAAATTAGCATTTTTACATATGTTAGTCAAGGAAAGATAAAATTAAGTATAGAAGTCAATCTACTATCTTGAAAATAAGTTGGTATGGAGTTATCACCTTTCCTTTTAGCAAGTGAATTATAAATTTCGAGATGTACTTCCCATTCCAAATTTTATTTTCTTATATATAGGTGTCAGTCCTATTCTTAAATAGAAGTTAGTTCTTTTAAAATTGTGGATTTCCTTCATAAATATCTAATAGTTGATATGTGAAATTGCTATGTAACTTAATTGTTAATTTATCATGTAATTGGATATGGAGTTCAAGTGTAGTTGCGGTAGATGGTTTATTAAGTGAATGGGTGGCTAAGTAAATGAGTTTCATGAAATGTCGAAATAATGTCTTATATGGAGTATCTCGTGATTATGATGTGTGCTTGTTTTGAATGTGTTTGATTATTGGAATTGGAGTGATATTGGGCGATTTTGCAAATCTGTTTTAAGTGGGAGTAATTGTGTTCAGCTGTATTGGTTAGCTTCTAGATGGTTGGGAAATATGTTATTGGTTGAATTGCTAAGTTGGAGCTTGAATTGGTTGATATTATTCTTGCTATGTGGGTATGTGCAGGATCATGATGGGCCAAAAAGTGGCAATATGATGGGGTTTTGTAGGGTATGTGGCTGACGACTTTTTTTATACCCAAAATTGATGAAACGAAAAGGGTTTTTAAAGGATATTTTCAGCTTTCCACCAATATAAATTATGATTTACTTTGAATTTAATAAATAATTATTATTTATTTTCTATTTGAATTACAACTAAAGTCCTGATTGATAGGCCGACTAAAAAACATCTATAGCTTTCAAACGGTATCACATTTTTTGAATTGGAAACATGCGTCACATTCTATGCTTTGAATACTATAGGATTAAAAAAAATCATGAAGTTTTGACCAAGTTAAGGTGGTTAGACATATGAGTTTTTTATTTTTAAAAGTTGTAATAAAAAATCATAATTAATTATTTACTTGGAAACAAATTACAAAAAATATATATCACATCGACATGAGTCCTCTATTTATATCTAAAATATTATAAAAAATATTATCATTTTATTGTGGTTAGGTGGTCAGGACAAACACCTACTTCTTATTTTTCCCTAAAATTTAAGTACTACTCCATTGAAATTTCAAATTTTCACCAAATAGATTTAAAACCTAGTAGTTTAGAAACTACATTCAATTTACTACAAATTCTATTCTTACATATTTTTGAAATAATATAGATAACTTATTCAAATTTTTACGTCAAGTTTCCTAACTCTAATTTTTCTGAATTTTTTGCCACTTAAGGGCTTATTTTTTCCATGATGATCCTGCACATACCCATGTGTTGTTGTGGGTCTTTAGCCATGCACTCCTTATTTGTTTTATGCTTTTGTAATGAGAGTGAGATGGTCCATGCCTTGATCGGGATACACACTTTTGTGACTTATCATTTTATGTGCATGATGACTTTACCCTATTGATTTTATTGGGTCTCCTAGCTGCTAGAAGGGGGGAGTGGCTCTCAATGGGGGCCGGTGCACAAAGTGGCATTAGGGTAACCCATGTGGGAGTTTATTAACTTAGTTATAACTTACAATGAATTAGGGGGTTGGGTAGTTTATACCTTAATCAAGATAAGTGAATGCCTCACCCATGCCTGTAGTGCTTGTTTAGGCTAAGGAGGGGTTGAGAAGGCTTGGTTGGCAAGACCAACCTTGTCCTCATGAAAGGAAGATTGGTTCCGCATGTGTCACCCTATGGGGCCAATGTCTAGTGAGAGACTATAAGGGTAACCATAGATGGGGGCTGACATCTAGACTGTCAGGGTAACCTAGGGATTGGGGTTGGCATCTAGGATATCAGGGTAACCCATTTCAAGACCATGTGATGACACTCTTCCCTTTGCAGACTAGTATTCCCTTGTTTTTTCTCTCCCTTTGGTTTGTGATGTCCTCTGGAAGAAATGTATGTTCTTTTGTGATGTTATTGTTGTTGTAATGTCAGTTGTCTCTATTAAGTCTTGTTATGGCTGTTTGTGGTCACCTTGCTTGTTGTTGTGGGACCTTATTACTATCTCCTAGCACGGGGGGTGGACCTTAGGGTTCCACATGGTCGGGTGGAATGTGCCTTGTACTCCATTGGGTTTCCCTTGCTGTGGTTCGTGTTCGTGGTGACTGCTCTTGATGATGTGGACAACTGCACTTGTTCTAGTTTGAGTGGGATATTTTCATGTACTTGTACTATAATTCAATTGTATCATGTATTGTAACTCTATTATATAATCTCCCCAATTGACCTTGGGGAAGTATTGATGTAATTAATTGTAAACTTTCTCTTGTAATAAAAAAAATGTAATTCATAATATTGTATATGATTGTTAATTAAATGATTCTTGAGGTTGTTTTATTGAAGACATGAAATGGATTCTTTCATTGGTTGATCGTATAATGTGATGGATTTAATGTACTCCTTAATGTTAGAAAAATATTGTATAATGGATTAATTCTTGTTAGTATGGATAATGGGACCCTAGTAGCATAGTCATGAAACCTTAGAGGACATATAAGTGTTTGCATGGTTGGGAATCATTTTAAGAGTGCACTTCTTCCGATGGGCATCGACATGGGACGAGAGGTACTCAAGATTTGATATCTTGAGGAGTGACTTCTAAGGTCTGGGTATCTTGAGAAGTCACTTCCAAGATATCATATCTTGAGGAGCTTCCTAGTGTGACAAGGATACTTGAGTGTGGATCGAGAAGGCGGATCACAGTCTTGTTGAAATTATTGTATCATCTGCAATCTTTAGTATGTTGCACTAAAAAAGAAAAAAAAAATGTTCCATTTTTATGTGTTGTAGCGTGTTGTCCTCTAGGGTTTCGTGGCAGGGCATTACATAGGATGAGATTGTATGTTATGTTAAGTTATGTAGTTCACTTTTATTTCTTATAAATTTTTTTTTTCTGTTATTTAGTCATGTTTTGTGTTTTCCTCTGGGGTTCCTTGGTAGGTCGTTACACGTTCCCTTATTTTTTGTTAGTTGTTTTTGCAGACTTCTCATTTTTGGGAGTTTCAAGAGGGAGCAACAAGATTTTGTTACATCTGACAGACATTAGGGTGTGCTTGTACCTTGATTGTAAGGAGTGATTGACCATAAATTTGGCTCCTATTGCAATGCATGCAAATTTCAACTACTTGAATTCTCCTTCTTATGGATGACTAGGCCTTCACATTGAGTGGGGATCAACTTACATTTTTTCCACACTTTATATGCTCAAACTTCAACGTTTAGTGTTATTACGTCCATATAAGCAGAGCCCAAATTTAATGGTTGTAATAATTATTTTAATTGTAAAATATAATTATAATTCGAGGAAGATTTTATGGTGTGAAAGAGGAGTTTTTTTTAAAAGAATTGTCCCATTTTTATATGATTTAAGATGCCTCAGCTTGACTATTTGTAGTGTGTTCTACACGAAACTATTCACTATCATTTTGGTTGTCAAGAATTTCAAGGCTTAAATTTGATGTCATGAATCTTATATTGAGTAGATTATCTTATTTACTCTATTAATTGTAACACCTTTGCTTCAACAAAAGTATAGGGCTAATCATTCCAACTATAAATGCCCAGTTCTCTAAAATAAAATTTCATAGCGTCAATCACATATATTCATATAAGATAGAGGATTCATATAACTAAATTAAGAAGTTATGGGTTGTTGTTTTTCCTAGTTTACACACATTTTCTTTCCCAAGTGAGAACTACAATTTGGAGGTGTGTGCAAAATCATTTGTCTTCCATATGAAACTGTTCACTATCATTTTAGTTGTCAGGAATTTCAAGGCTTAAATTTGATGTTAGGAATCTTATATTGAGTAGATTATCGTATTTACTCTATTAATTGTAACATCTTTGCTTCAACAGAAGTCTAGGGCTACTCATTCCAACTATAAATGCCCAGTTCTCTAAAATAAAATTTCGTAGCATCAATCACATATATTCATATAAGATAGAGGGTTCATATAACTAAATTAAGAAGTTATGGGTTGTTGTTTTTCCTAGTTTACACACATTTTCTTTCCCAAGTGAGAACTACAATTTGGAGGTGTGTGCAAAATCATTTTTCCTTTCTCTGAAAGTTTAAAGTTAACATTGATGTTGGGCTTTAACATAGGTTTTCAGTGTTATGTTTTCTATTTTGTAGATCAAGAGTGATAATATTAGTAACAACAAGAATTCCAATTCAGAAGTGTATTATGAAGACATAGAATTTTCATTTCCCATTTTGGTCCTGGATAAAAAGGATGAGTTCTCTAAAGAAGAGGAATTTAGTTTCTAAATTTTGGTTAGAAGTATTGAAGAGGAGCTTTTATTTAAGAACTATTGGCCATATGCACAAAACTAACAACATATTACATGAATGGATCAATTTATTTTTGCTTTTCGTATGAATAACACAGCTGTGAATCAAACAAGTTATTAATATCTGCCAACTAATTATAATGTTTCCTCCTTCCATTTTCCTAAAATTAAAAAAACATTTTTATATAATATCCCATAATTAACAAAATTTAGATGTTGATCTTATAAAAAAAATTCCATCACTGTAATCAATTTTTAACTTTCCTTAATAATATTACAATTCAAATATAAATAGTGATAATTTTTTTTATTATATTTATATAAATATTATTATATTGATTATTTATTTTATTTATTTAAATACAACAATAAAGTGAATTATATGAATTTTATGATCAATTAAATTAAAATAAATTTGAATTTGTTTAAAAGACATCACCAAACATATTATATATATTTTTACTGGTAATTGATTAAATGGTAACAATATAATCTGATTTGAGAATATATTGTATAGTATAATTTTATTATATCTACATAAACTTTGTTCTCTTTTCCAATCTTAAAATGGATCTTCTCTCATAAATACTACAAACATTTGTATCATGTAACGATACAATAGTCTAAAATTAAAATGTTTTTTTAATAATAGAATATAAATAAATTATAAAAGAATAAAAATAGTTGTTCCTTTTAAAAATTCTGAATTAATGTATTTAAAATTAGAAAAATAAAAAATTAAATAAAAATAAATTATTCTAAATTTACTATTACAAATAAAAAATATTCAATATTTTTAAAAAAATTGAAAACATTCCAAAAAGAAAAAATCAATTTAAAAATACAAAATTAAATAGAAAAAAATATAATAAATTTATTATTACATATAATAAATTAAAAGGTTCGGGATGACCTCGCAGTGCAACGTCAAGTTGCAAGCAACAACTTCGCTACTGTCTTGAGTTTGAATCTCACCAGTGGAAGGTGGGACAAACTATCGCTGGCTAGAGAATGAAGGGAACGATGGACAATGCACAAATGACAGAGGAAAGCCTATGCAAGGATGGGAGCGATCAATGCATAAAGGAGTGGGTGAGTGGTGGATGGCGTGCGCTGTTGTGGGGTCCGGGAGCTGGAGGGATCAATGGTGAGGTGGAGCTGGAAGGGGTATTCAGATATAGGATTGGCATCAGATCCTATAGGGAGCTTGTTGGGAATGCAAGCAGGCAAAGTAGAAAGGAGGAATGGCGTCGGGTCCTATAGGTAGCTTGGCAGGAATGCATGCAGACACAATAGATGGAGGAATGACGCCGGGGCCTGTAGGGAGCTTGGCAGGAATGCAAGTAGGCGTAGGAATATGAATGTCGGGGATGAGGTCCCCTGAATGTGGCCTCAATGGTTCATAGCTTCAGTCAAAAGCGACGGGTGCTGCCCGTTAGTAGCGATTTACCAAGATTTTTTTTTTAAAAGGTTCAATTAGAGTTAAATTAGGGTTAAGGTTATGTTAGGGTTAGGGTTCTTGATAAGGTAACTTAATTAGCATTAGGATCAGGGTGGGGTTCAATTAGGTTTAGGGTTATACGATAAAACTAGGGGTAAAGGTTAGGGTTAGGGTTAGGGTTAAGGTTCAATTAGGGTTAAGCACAATTAAGGTTAAGGTTAGGGTTAATGCTAGGTTAAGGTAAGGGTTTAGGTAAGGTTAATTTTTAGTTAAGGTTAGGGTTAGGGTTCAATTAACAATAGAATTAGAATAAGGGTTAAGATTACAATTAGGGCTACTATTAGAATTCAAATTATAAATAGGGAAGATTATGGTTATGGTTCAAATTATAAATAGGGAAGATTATGCTTATGGTTAAAATTAGAATTAGGGTTATAGTTATGGATGAGGTTAGAAAGAGGATAAGGATTTGGGTTAGAATTTAATTAGGGTTAGAGTTAGGTTTAAGATTAAGACTAGAATTCAATTAATATGATTAGGGTTCAATTAGGGTTCTAGGATAAATCTTTGGGTTAATAGTAGGGTGGAGGTTAGGTTTAGGGTTAAATTAGTGTTAAGATTCTAAAATAAAATTTGGGTGTAGGGTTAGGGTTAAGATTCAATTAGGGTTTGTGTTATAGTTTGGGTTCAATTAGGACTAGAGTTTAATTAGTGTTAAATTTCAACAATGTTAGGGTTAGGGTTAGGTCTGTAATGTAAATCTTGGGGTTAGAGTTGGGGTTAGGGTTCATGTCTAATTAGGGTTAGAGTTAGAGTTGGATTTCTATTGGGGTTAGGGTTAGGGTTAGCAGTTACAAATTGAGATCAGGGTTAGAGTTTGTTGTGCCCCAAATTAAAATTTTTGTTACACTTAGGCATTTTCAAGAAATGAGTAAAAGTCTAGTCAAAATTGTAAAAAAAAGGACAAAATTGGGGTTTACATGTCTTGCATGAGGGGAAAAAAATTGAAAAATTGAAAATATGATGATCTAGGTCTACTTTGAGCGACCAAGTCTACAAAACCTAGATCTCAGTTTTTCGACCCTACTTTTTAGGAAAATTTCTATTTTTAGAAACTTTCTAAAAATAGAACATTTTTATGGGTTTTTCTGGGTTTCCTTCAAAACGAATGCTTGCAAAATTTTCTAAAATATAAAGTTTGGCTTCTAGGGTTCAAACTGATTTTGATTGGTCGAAAATACTTCCTCATCAGGTTGGTGCAGTCAAAATCACAAAATGATCATTTTTTCCCTAGTGGGTCTATTCTACCTTTTTTTTAATTTCAGAAGGCATTTTGGGTGCTTCAAAGCCATTAATGGAGGTCAGTCAGCTGCCAGGTGTTAGATTCAAACATAAAAACACTGGATGTGCACGCAGATCAAAGAATGGAGAGAGGAGGCTGTGAAAGTTGAAAAATGCAAAATTTTGGCTAACACTAGAGATTCCAGGTGCCCTAGCTCAGTCTAGGCGCCCAAACACTCATGCCTTAGAAATTTTTTCATCCTCACATAGTCGAGGCAACGACAAGCACATCAAACAAAGAAAGAATTTCAAAATTTCAAAATAAAAACTAAGTCTTCTAGCCATGGGTGCCCTAGAGGGAGATAGGCACCCAACTTTTCAAGGCATCAAATGATGAAATTAGGGTTTGTGTTCCTAGAAAATGTTGCTTAGAATATTCTAAGTTCCGCAGTGAATCCATCATCACAGTCATCTGATCAATCAGTCATCTAGAATTCGAAATCAAATGAAGAGGTCTCAACCAAGAAGCATAATGCAAATCATGAAATTGTCAAAAAATATTCTAAGTCTGGAGAACTTGGGTGCCCCAAAAGAAGATAGGTGCCTAGGGTTTTGGAGGCCCAAATCCAGTAGTTAGGGTTTGCAAATATGCTAAATCTCTTTAGGATTTTTCCAGCTTCGCAATGGATGTCTTCGTCAGATCATCAAACTTGTTAATCACTAGCAAATCTAGATCAAGCTGAAGGTATAACATGAAGATTCAAGTTTGAAGAATGAAATTCAAGTAAAAATGTCTAAATTTGGAGGAGTTGGGCACCCAAGCTTTTGGAGGCCTAAATGAGTGAATTTGCAATCGACATCTCCAACATGACTTCTTCATATTTGAAGCAGCTCTCCAATGAAACTATCAACAAGTCCATTAGAGTTGATAATCACCAGATATCAAAGGAGAAGCAGAGGGAGAAACATGAGAAAAATGTCAAAAGTCAAAAGCAAGGGTGAAAAACATATAAAATAAACTAACTCTGGAGGAGTTGGGCGCCCTAGCTAGCCAGGGGCGCCCAAGATTTTGACCCCTAGGATGCATCTTTTAGGAGACATCACTCCCAAGATACCCCCCTTAGATTCAGGTAAGCTACGTAACATAGCCATCAGCCAGATCATCAAACCTTCCGAACTCCCATAATCATGAACTCATCAGAAGAACATAAGAGAGTGAAAAGTTGGGAAAATATTCTAACTCTAGAAATCTTAGGCGCCCCAGGTGATCATGGGCACCCAAGGATTTGAGGCCTCAAATCAACTTTTATGAAGATGCAACATCTAGAAGACCCCCCTTAGAATTAGTCAAGCTATCTAGCAAATCTAATAGCCAATCGATCGGGTCAATCTAACTCCCAGAATATCAAGATCAACTGAAGGTTTGAAAGCAAGTATAAAATTTGAAAATCATGAAAAATGATTAACATTGGTGATCATGGCGCCCAAATTTTGGAAGGGTAAAATAATGTTTTTATCCAAAGTTGCCTCTGGGATAATCTTCTCAGAATCAGTCAAGCTCTGCGATGGACCACTCTTTCAGTTCACAGGATCCTCCGAGCATCCAAAAATCAAAGTTAAATGGAGGTCAAAATCAAGCAAAAAGTTGAAATTTCTAGAAAATTGGCTAAGTATGGAGAAGAAAAGCACCCCAAGAGAAGATTGGCGCCCAAGGCTCAATTCTTTAGAATTTTTTTCAAGTTTTATCTTTCAACATCAGAAAGCGTCTACGTTTGATGAACCTGCTCAGGATTGGATGCAAAAATTTTAAATCAGAAAATGAAAGTAGTTTTTATCCTAAAAACCTATTTAAGAAAGCTTTTGGATTCCATTATTCATTTTTGCAGGTTGGCATCCAGAGCAAGAAGATTTTCTCTTTTCTTTCAACAAAGATTTGAAGACCCAAATGACATGCTTTTTTGGTGTGCTTCGTAGTTCCAAGATCAGTGAGGAAAGAGGAATGCTTTTTTGTGCTCCAAGCCTCTAGGGCGTTGCTTTTTCAAAACAACCACTTAGCTTTTTTTGTTTTTGATCACATGGGTCTCTCTGCTTTTTCATCCTCTTCAACATTGAGCAACTTTTCACTCTTCTAGAAACTTCTTTTTGGCCACTTTTTCAGGATGGATGTAGCTTTTTCAGTTTATGATCATTTGGGTTTCTCCGGAACATGATTTTCTATAAAACCCAAGTCCCAACTTTTTTGGAGAAACTACTTTTTCAAGGTAGATCAACATTCTATTTTTAGCAGCACTCTAGTGGATGTGTATGATATTTAAAGCATAAGTCATCTAAAAGATTTCTTCCAACTTTATTTCTATTCTTGTCTCAATTCTTATCCAATCTTTGAAGAAGAGAAAGAAAACGAGTTGTAATAGTTGACATTTCCCTTTTTTATGCTTTCTTAGGTGGTTAGATGTTTATCTTGTTTAGTTTTAGAAATAAAGCTTGCATGTTGGCAAGCCTTAGTTGTAAAAGCAAGGAGATTTTAGGGTTCCCTACTCCTCTGCTTGTGTATAAATAAGGGTAGCCTTGCCCATTATTTTCTTAATGGTTATTGCGATAGCAAATTGCAAGCCTGTAATGTTGCAAGTTGTTATTCAGTGTCAGTTTGCTTTGTGTAAGAGCAAGTTTGCAAGCCTCTTTAGCTGCAAGTTCTTGTTCAGTGCATGTGTCTTGTGTCAATGTGTTCTAGTTTGATGGCTAAATTGTAAGCCTATTTTGCTACAATCCTACTGTCCTAGAAGTGTAATCTTTTGTTCTTGAAATTTGAGAAAATAAAGTCTTATGCTTGCTTTGATGGCCTGATATAAAGTCTCAAATTTCTGTTTATTGTGTTATGCTTATATAATCTTGATTTCAGCTTGCATTGAAAGTAAGTAGATGTATGTCGGAAGAAGAGTTTATCTAAGTATTTTGTCAGAAAATCCTTCCTTGTTCATTTCTAACTCTCTTGCTCTGCGTTTAATTGAGAAGTTAGAAACGTCATTAGAGTAGGCTTAGTTGTAGTTGAGCTTCTAAAACAAAAAATCCCAGCTACAACACTTGAGTTTTATAACCTTGTTCTCTTAGCTGAACAAAAAGATAGGAAAATTAGTTTTAATTTAATTTCTTATGCAACATCAGCAAAGAGGGAGCTTCCCCTCCTAATTTGAAGAGTAGTTTAATTGTGAATAGATTTCCATTTCTAATCCACATTCCAGAGCTGTGAATTAAAATTTCAATAGTTATGGCATCCACCATGGGGCACAAGGCATAAAACTTCAAGAAAGCTTACGCTTTATGACATGAGAACCAACATCTGGTACCCTATTGCGTGATCTAGCCAAAAGCAATGGGTAATAACAAAAATAGTGTTGGTAGGAATTTGAGATGTCCACCCCCATTACCTTGGGGTAATAACATTTGACCTTTGGCTTTACAGGTAAATCATGAATTACCTAAAGGGTCAAGGAAGCACTTTCCATGGTTTCACGGTGATGAAACTCAACATCCCAATGATCGTCTTTCCACCTTCTCAATGGCCTGCACCATCTTGCACGTGGCACATGAAGACATCACATTGCATCTCTTTGTGGAGACTCTTGTTGGGAATGTTGCTGACTGGTTCAATCACCTGGAGCCGGGCATTATTACAAGCTAGGAAACTATGAGCGATAAATTCTTGGCGAGATTCAAGCCTACTAAAGACAGTCATCAGTTGTTTTCCCAACTTGAAAATTCAAAGATGGATCACAATGAGCCCATGAGGGAGTTTGTAGCAATATTTAATCATCTTGTTGCATGACTTTCTTCTACACTTAATCCATCACTAGAGATTCTGATGAGCTACTTCATAAATGCTCTTCCATCAGAGATAGCCTTCTTCTTGAAGACATAAAGACATACAAAATTTGTGGATGCACAAATACACGCCATCGAGCTAGAAGATAATATGATCATTTCTGACATAATGAAGAAGGATTCAATCAGGCCTCTAGTTTAGAGTTCTGTAGATCCACTGCTATAGAAGGTAGCCAATGAGATGCTTGCACTACCACCACCACAATATCTACCTCAGTAACAGTATCAACCTCAACAGCCATATCAACCAAGGAGAAATTATTTTCATCTTTACAACAATTATAGGCCGCAGTTGCTAGCACCTTCACCAAGACAAATAGTTGAAGCTGTACCACATGCAGTATTTTGTTCCTTTCATGATACTGATGAACATACCGGTTCTACATGTCTTGAGAACTTAAGAATGAATTAGATTATGGGATATACTGATGTTGCACCCAATACTAAGTTTGAATGTTGTCTTAGCACAAACGAACAACTTTGATGGTGACTCCGCTCTAGGATACTTTCAAAGTGAACCTGTTATCTAAGAAAAAGAAGACCTCCGCCACTACTCTCTTGCAAAAAATCACAGAAGAAACTCTTTTCCTGTGTTCACAAGTGTTCAACACTTGCAATCACAAAAGGAAGAAGAAGAGTGGCGAGGAGCTAAAGAAAAAGTTAAAGAAGCAGTTGCTCAAGACCCATTTCCAGCCAAGTTTGACATTGTAGACTCCTTGATGAAGATGAAAGTGCAAATTTCTTAGCTAGAATATCTTTGTGATCATCCTGAGAAGTTGGACAGAATAATACATGTAAAGAAAGAAGCTTCAATTCAGCCTACATTGCTCGAGTCATCTGTTCTGATGAAAGAAAAGCCCAAAAATTTCTATATATCTTTGTGTATAGGAGGATTTAAATTGAGCAATTGTATCATTGATTCAGGAGCCTCAGAAAACATCATGCCTCTACAAGTGATGAATGCATTGGGACTCTCATGCACAAAAACTTAGAACAAGTGTTATTCACTTCAGTCTAAGCTGGTGCCGTTGGTCGAACAATTGGAGGACGCCCAAGTAAGATTGGTGGCTTTTCCAAAGAAAAAGATAGAGATGAATGTCCTAGTGGATGACATTCTAGCCAGCTACGGGATGTTGTTAAGCCAGTGCTTCTGCAAAGATCTTGGTGGTGTGATATAGTTAGATTGGTCATTTGTGACCATTCCTATGAAGGAAGGAATAATCAAGATAGAACCTAAACCCAAATCCTAGTTCATGGTGGTAAAAATCCCAAATCCCCCAGCCCAAACTCTATATCAAGAAATGGGTCTTGGTAATTGTGTGATACTGTCATAAATAGGAATTGAAGACTAGAACATTTCTTGTTCTAAAAGGAGACTGGAAGAGGGTAAAAAGTTATGGAAAATGCATTTAGATGAGGGTTGTTTAGTTGTAGCTTCAGAAGAAGGGAAAATGATCATCTCCCCTAAAGGATTGCTACAATTGGAGTTCACTGAAGCTGAAAATGAGGCACTTTTGTTGGGCCTCAAAAATGCCAAAGACATGGGAATTGAACTCCTATGTGTTAAAGGGGATGTGGAGTTGATTGATGAGCTAATCAAAGGATATTTCTAGGTCATAAAGTATCATCTACGACATTATATAAATCAGGTGTGGAACATGATCAATTGGTTTGAAGAGTTTGGCAACAGAGACATCCCAAAGATTGACAATAAAGACATCCCAAAGATGAACGATAACAAATTTGGTGACTCAGTGGTACCTGCTTCCTTCCTTACGCCATATCCCGACTTTTTCCAAGGTGCCTTTGCCTGGATGTATGAAGATATGAGAATCTTCATCCCAAAATATTTGTCTCCTACAATACCCAGGAGAAGAGAAGTAAAGCCTTTTAGGCAGAAATGACATCCTTCGGGGATTGAGTAATTTTCTTTTGTTTTTGTGATGTGTTTCCCCTTTCTGTAATGTGTTTTTTATGTTGTGTTTCCCCTTTTTGTAATAGTTCCGTCATGTTTTAGGTGATTAGGCATCTTGTTTTAGGTGATTTTTAGGGAAGTCCAACTATTAGGTGATTCTAGGAAGTCCTATCATAGGTGACTTAAGGAAAGTCTTGCAAATAGGTGATTAAGAAATGATGTTGACTTTGATACCCAATGGATAAGGCACTAGTATATGCTTAAAAATCTTGAGATTCTTTGGTTCTCCTATGTCATAAGTATCTGACATGGTCCCCAGACAGAGCCAAATGTTGTACCCCAAATTAAATTTTTTGCTAAACTTAGGTATTTTGAGGAAACGAGTAAAAGTCTTGTCAAAACTCTAAAAAAAAGGTCAAAATTGGGGTTTACATGTCTTGCATGAGGGGAAATTTTTTGAAAATTTCAAAATATAACAATTTGGGGCTTAGAGGAGGATACATAGGAGAGCTCGATGGCTACCGTCTGCCGGGCTAGGGCCCGCATCTTGCCCGTTTCTTGTTCTGGTTTGATTCTCGCTACTGGAGGGGGGGTTTGTTGGCTGCATTCTGGGGTGTGGTGTTGTGTGTGGCCACTGCAGTGGTCTCTTTCTTTTTTCCTGCGTGTAGGCTGTTCTTTGGCGCCGACCAGAGTGTGGGGTGTAGCTGGGAGCCACGGGTGTGCAGATTGGGGCGTGCCTTTGGGGCCTGGTCTGTGTGGGGTCTCCCTTCAGCGGTGTATTTTGTTCTTGGGCCAGTGGATCGTGGTGAGCTGTGGGTAGGGCTTTGAAACCCTTGTTTCAGATTTTTATTTCTCGAAGGCTTTGCATGCCCAATATAAGTTAGGTATTATGTCTCCCGGGGAGACCTCAGGTGAAAACCCTCAAATGGATTTCCGTTCAGCGCTTGGTGCGAAGTCTCCTCAACACGCTTCGAAAGTTTTCAATAATAATTTGTTCATGCCGAAAACGGGGCTAGATGGAGTGGGCTCATCTAGTGGAGCTCGGATCACGAAGATTAATGGTTGCCTGGAACGTTGCAAGGAGAGGCCGAAATTGGTTATTCCTTTGGAAATGGTTGCGGAAGATATTGAATATTATTCAAGGCACTCCTTTTACTGTAAATTTCTAGGTATGAGGATATCGTTGCAATTTCTGGAATCCTGGGCTCGACGGACTTGGATGCCGAAGGGTGAGATGGATATAAAAATTTTGGCAAATAATTATTTCATGGTTACCTTTGATTGCATGGCGGATCGAAATAAGGTCTTCGAAGGAGGCCCTTATTTCTATAATCAGGTTGGTCTGTTCGTTAAACCATGGCATGCTGGTTTCAACCCTGCTGAGGAGCTTCCGACGCGGGTCCCGGTGTGGGTTCGACTTCCGCGGTTTCCTGTGGAATGTTGGCGAGATGATGTTTTGCATTTGTTGGGGTCGATGCTCGGGAAGCCAGTTGGTTCTTCACAACAGACTCAATTTAAAAAGGTGATAACTTTTGCCCGTATCTGTGTAGAGATTGACCTAAGTAAGCCATTACCAGATTCTTTGGATATGTCTGTGGGTCCTCATTCCTGGGTGCAATCATTGGATTATGAAACTCTTCCATTTCGCTGTCGTCTCTGCCATGAGTATGGTCACCTACAGCGAAGATGCCCTAGGGCTAGGCCTGTTGGGACCCATTTTTCTCAACCTCCTCACAACCCTCCTAAGGAAGATAAGGGAAAGGATCCCATTCCTGGGGATGGGGTTGATCCAGATGGTTTTGCGCCTGTTAGGAATCGTAATAGAAACCGAGGTCAAAAGAGGACCTTGACTGAAAGACAAGATGAAGACTGTTTTAATAGATTTGAGGCTCTGGAGGATCTTGGCCAGCAGGAAGTGAATCCGGGCTTGGTTAACTTGGATCAGGGTATTGTGTGTTCTGGGCAGGAGGATCCTCCTTTTGGGGCTACTCAGGAGGCACCTGATTCTGGAGCTTTGCAAATGGCAACTGACCTTCCAATGGATGTCCAAGAGGCGCCAGTTTCCACGGTGGAAATGAAGAAGAGTGGGGGAGACACCTCTATTCTAGCTTTGCATGCAAGTTCAGATGTAGGTAAGAATCTAAAGTCTTCTCCTTCTCCTTTGGGTATACATCAGAAGGATCTCAAAAAAGGGTTGGGGGAGAAATCTTCAAAGCTTGGCAGGAAAAAGGATATGGAAAAGATTAAGTTAGCTGGGGAAACTCTAGTGGAGTCTGGGTCAGTTAAGACTTTGGATTCACACTTCTCAAGCTCTTTGAAATGATTGTTCTATCGTGGAATGCAAGGGGCTTGAATAGCAGCCCTCGACAAAAGGCTGTTCGTGAGTTGGTTAGAAGTCAATCTCCTGATATCTTGTTCTTGCAGGAGACTAAGTTATCTGTAGAATGCATGACTGGTTTATCTCCTAAGTTGTGGAGAAGCGGTGAGTGCCAATGCATTGGTGCTCAAGGGTCTGCGGGTGGAGTGGCTTGCCTCTGGAATCCTCGAAAGATCCGCCCTCTTTGGTGGATGTCCAGCAAGTCCTCTATCTCGATGATTGCTTCTTGCTTTGAGACTGGGGAGTCTATCCTCGTCACTAATATCTATGCTCCTATAGATCTTCAGGGCAAGCAATTTTTGTGGGCTCATATTAAATTTGTCCGGAGTATGGTGCCCTTTTATCCTTGGATTATGGCCGGTGATTTCAATGCTATCTCTGAGTTGGCTGAGAAGAGGGGAGGTGTTGCAAGGTTGGAGCCGTCTGCCTTGCTTCTTCGGGACAATATTTCTGCTTTGAATCTTATTGATGTTAAGCCTAATAATGGTCTTTTCACCTGGAGCAATCGAAGACTTGGGGATCTCTGTATTTCTGAAAGACTTGACCGGTTTCTGGTGTCTTGTTTTTGGGTTGGTGGCTTGTGGTCTTCTAGCTCAGAAATTTTGGATTGGAGGGGGTCCGATCATTGGCCTATCAAGCTTGTTGTATCTTCAGCTCATGTACCTCGTTCGCCCCCTTTTAAGTTTCAGCTTATGTGGCTTCGCGAGCCCTCTCTTCATGATTATATGGCCGAATGGTGGAAAAATGGTAGGCCCACTTTTGGTACAGCAATGTATACTTTTGCTAAGCTTCTCCAATTTGTTAAATATCAGCTTAAGCGTTGGAACCGTCAGTGTTTTGGGAACATCTTTCAAGCCAAGTTTGCTGCCCAAGCTAAGTTGAATAGCATTACGAGGGTAATCAGAGATAATGGTGTGACTGCTCTTTTACTTCAGGAGGAAGCCAGGGCATTGAGAGTATTGGAGGAGTGTGAATTACGAGAAGAGATCTATTGGAAACAGAAGGCACGAATTGAATGGCTTCAGGAGGGAGATAAGAATACTGCCTTCTTCTTCAACTCAGTCAAAGCCAGGCGACATGGGAACTCAATTTCTGTTCTGGTAAAAGACTCTGGTGAGCCTCTTTCCTCTTTTAAGGATATTTCGTGTGAAGCAGTGCAGTATTTTGATTCTTTATTCAGGGAGGAGCCCCAGGGGGCTCCTAATGAGGAGGCTCAAGTTTTGTCTTGCATCCCTTCTTTGGTCACCATGGAGATGAATGAGTCTCTTATGTGTGATATCTCGATGGATGAGCTGGAGAGAACGGTGTTCCAAATGAAGAAAGGGAAGGCCCCTGGTCCTGATGGCTTTCCGGTGGAGTTCTTTCAAGATTTCTGGGATATTATCAAGCTTGATTTATTGGCGGTAGTCCAGGAATCTCAGAGGAACAAGCAGATGTTACGGGCTCTCAACTCTACCTTTTTGGCTCTTATCCCCAAATGTGAGGGGGCAGATAGGCTCATCAATTTAGGCCCATTTCTCTTTGTAACAATTTAGGCCCATTTCTCTTTGTAATGTGATCTATAAAATTATCTCTAAAATAATTGCGGACAGGCTAAAAAATTGGCTCAAAGTTTTGATCTCTGAGGAGCAGAGTGGTTTTGTGGCAGGCAGAAAAATTTTGGATGGGGTGGTTATAGCTACTGAAACCATCCATTCTATGGCCACTTCCAGGGATAAGGCAATGTTCATCAAGCTGGACATGGCCAAGGCTTATGACAGAGTTCGTTGGTCCTTTCTTCAAAAGATCCTTGGGGCTTTTGGTTTTGGGGATGAGTGGATCCAATGGGTCATGAGTTGTGTTACTTTCGTATCCTTCTCTGTTCTGATTAATGGTGAACCCTCAAAGTTGTTTTATGCTTCCCGAGGTCTACGTCAGGGCGACCCGGTTTCTCCTTATCTGTTCTTGCTCTTGGCTGAAGGTCTTGGCCGGTTGTTGAAAAAGAATGTTGAGATGGGTTTCGTTCAGGGGTGGCGATGGGGAGGTAATATTCCCCCACAGTCTCATTTGCAGTTTGTGGATGATACTGCGCTGATGGGTATGGCTACTATCAGGGAGGCTACACATTTGCGTGCTGTGCTGGATGTTTATCTTCTTGCCTCGGGTCAACGAATTAATGAAGATAAGTCCTCAATCTTTTTCTTCAATACTCCTGGTCCTATCCAGCGGAGGATTGCTAATATCTTAAGGTTTCAGGTTGGCTCCCTTCCTCTGACCTATCTTGGTATTCCTATCTCTGTCAAAAGGATGCCCAGGGACTCTTGGCAGAGTATTTTGGATAAGTTTCGGACAAAAGTTAACCATTGGACCCACAGGTGGTTGTCCTTTGCTGGAAGGGTTCAACTGATCAAATCTGTGGTTCAAGCTCTCCCCATTTATAGATGTATGCTCCAAGTGGCCCCGGTTGGTTTTGTTCAAGATCTTGATGCTTTAATTAGATAGTTCCTTTGGGATGGTAATTTATCATCCTCCAAATGGAGTTTGGTTAGATGGGAAATTGTTTGTAGCCCGAAGCATTGTGGCGGGCTTGGATTGAGGCAGTCATCTTTGTCTGGGATAGCGCTTGCTGCTAAACTGTTTTGGAGGTGGTGTGTGGAGCAGGGTCAGACTTGGGCCAGGATTTTATCCCACAAATATCTTCCGGGGATCCCTCAGATGGATATTCCCCGCTATCCTTTGGTGGGGAAAGGTTCGGTGATTTGGGATACACTCAAGAAAGGGGCAGCTCTCGTCAAGGATGGGTTGTTTTGGATTTGCAAAAGTGGGCTGGAGGCTCACTTTTGGTTGGATTCTTGGGACGGTTTTCCCCCTATTGTGTCCCAGTTTCCTCATCTGTTGCCCCTTTGTCACAGATTCTCTACAGTTGGTTGGGTTAGGGTGAGTGATTTTAAGTCAATGTCTGCCCATGGCCAGTTGAGGGTGGCTAGGTGGAAGAATCATGAGGAGTGGCCTGTGGTTGGGATGGAGGAGGAGTGTGCGGAATTGCAACGTATCCTTTCTAGCAGGAGTTGTAGCTCCCTCCCGGATGGAGATGTTTTATCTTGGTCCCCCAACCCTAAGGGTGTTTATACTGTTGCCTCTGGCTATCAGGTTCTCTTATCTCACAAGTTGGACAGGGTGGAGGTTCATTGGTGGCAGAGAGTTTGGGATAAGTTTTCTTGGCCAAAGTGCAATTGCTTCATTTGGACTTTGGCA
>VDFB02000003.1:2710343-2884484 GCA_007258455.2 Sequoia sempervirens
CCTCAAATGGATTTCCGTTCAGCGCTTGGTGCGAAGTCTCCTCAACACGCTTCGAAAGTTTTCAATAATAATTTGTTCATGCCGGAAACGGGGCTAGATGGAGTGGGCTCATCTAGTGGAGCTCGGATCACGAAGATTAATGGCTGCCTGGAACGTTGCAAGGAGAGGCCGAAACTGGTTATTCCTTTGGAAATGGTTGCAGAAGATATTGAATATTATTCAAGGCACTCCTTTTACTGTAAATTTCTGGGTATGAGGATATCGTTGCAATTTCTGGAATCCTGGGCTCGACGGACTTGGATGCCGGAGGGTGAGATGGATATAAAAATTTTGGCAAATAATTATTTCATGGTTACCTTTGATTGCATGGCGGATCGAAATAAGGTCTTCGAAGGAGGCCCTTATTTCTATAATCAGGTTGGTCTGTTCGTTAAACCATGGCATGCTGGTTTCAACCCTGCTGAGGAGCTTCCGATGCGGGTCCCGGTGTGGGTTCGACTTCCGCGGTTTCCTGTGGAATGTTGGCGAGATGATGTTTTGCATTTGTTGGGGTCGATGCTCGGGAAGCCAGTTGGTTCTTCACAACAGACTCAATTTAAAAAGGTGATAACTTTTGCCCGTATCTGTGTAGAGATTGACCTAAGTAAGCCATTACCAGATTCTTTGGATATGTCTGTGGGTCCTCATTCCTGGGTGCAATCATTGGATTATGAAACTCTTCCATTTCACTGTCGTCTCTACCATGAGTATGGTCACCTACAGCGAAGATGCCCTAGGGCTAGGCCTGTTGGGACCCATTTTTCTCAACCTCCTCACAACCCTCCTAAGGAAGATAAGGGAAAGGATCCCATTCCTGGGGATGGGGTTGATCCAGATGGTTTTGCACCTGTTAGGAATCGTAATAGAAACCGAGGTCAAAAGAGGACCTTGACTGAAAGACAAGATGAAGACTGTTTTAATAGATTTGAGGCTCTGGAGGATCTTGGCCAGCAGGAAGTGAATCCGGGCTTGGTTAACTTGGATCAGGGTATTGTGTGTTCTGGGCAGGAGGATCCTCCTTTTGGGGCTACTCAGGAGGCACCTGATTCTGGAGCTTTGCAAATGGCAACTGACCTTCCAATGGATGTCCAAGAGGCGCCAGTTTCCACGGTGGAAATGAAGAAGAGTGGGGGAGACACCTCTATTCTAGCTTTGCATGCAAGTTCAGATGTAGGTAAGAATCTAAAGTCTTCTCCTTCTCCTTTGGGTATACATCAGAAGGATCTCAAAAAAGGGTTGGGGGAGAAATCTTCAAAGCTTGGCAGGAAAAAGGATATGGAAAAGATTAAGTTAGCTGGGGAAACTCTAGTGGAGTCTGGGTCAGTTAAGACTTTGGATTCACACTTCTCAAGCTCTTTGAAATGATTGTTCTATCGTGGAATGCAAGGGGCTTGAATAGCAGCCCTCGACAAAAGGTTGTTCGTGAGTTGGTTAGAAGTCAATCTCCTGATATCTTGTTCTTGCAGGAGACTAAGTTATCTGTAGAATGCATGACTGGTTTATCTCCTAAGTTGTGGAGAAGTGGTGAGTGCCAATGCATTGGTGCTCAAGGGTCTGCGGGTGGAGTGGCTTGCCTCTGGAATCCTCGAAAGATCCGCCCTCTTTGGTGGATGTCCAGCAAGTCCTCTATCTCGATGATTGCTTCTTGCTTTGAGACTGGGGAGTCTATCCTCGTCACTAATATCTATGCTCCTATAGATCTTCAGGGCAAGCAATTTTTGTGGGCTCATATTAAATTTGTCCGGAGTATGGTGCCCTTTTATCCTTGGATTATGGCCGGTGATTTCAATGCTATCTCTGAGTTGGCTGAGAAGAGGGGAGGTGTTGCAAGGTTGGAGCCGTCTGCCTTGCTTCTTCGGGACAATATTTCTGCTTTGAATCTTATTGATGTTAAGCCTAATAATGGTCTTTTCACCTGGAGCAATCGAAGACTTGGGGATCTCTGTATTTCTGAAAGACTTGACCGGTTTCTGGTGTCTTGTTTTTGGGTTGGTGGCTTGTGGTCTTCTAGCTCAGAAATTTTGGATTGGAGGGGGTCCGATCATTGGCCTATCAAGCTTGTTGTATCTTCAGCTCATGTACCTCGTTCGCCCCCTTTTAAGTTTCAGCTTATGTGGCTTCGCGAGCCCTCTCTTCATGATTATATGGCCGAATGGTGGAAAAATGGTAGGCCCACTTTTGGTACAGCAATGTATACTTTTGCTAAGCTTCTCCAATTTGTTAAATATCAGCTTAAGCGTTGGAACCGTCAGTGTTTTGGGAACATCTTTCAAGCCAAGTTTGCTGCCCAAGCTAAGTTGAATAGCATTACGAGGGTAATCAGAGATAATGGTGTGACTGCTCTTTTACTTCAGGAGGAAGCCAGGGCATTGAGAGTATTGGAGGAGTGTGAATTACGAGAAGAGATCTATTGGAAACAGAAGGCACGAATTGAATGGCTTCAGGAGGGAGATAAGAATACTGCCTTCTTCTTCAACTCAGTCAAAGCCAGGCGACATGGGAACTCAATTTCTGTTCTGGTAAAAGACTCTGGTGAGCCTCTTTCCTCTTTTAAGGATATTTCGTGTGAAGCAGTGCAGTATTTTGATTCTTTATTCAGGGAGGAGCCCCAGGGGGCTCCTAATGAGGAGGCTCAAGTTTTGTCTTGCATCCCTTCTTTGGTCACCATGGAGATGAATGAGTCTCTTATGTGTGATATCTCGATGGATGAGCTGGAGAGAACGGTGTTCCAAATGAAGAAAGGGAAGGCCCCTGGTCCTGATGGCTTTCCGGTGGAGTTCTTTCAAGATTTCTGGGATATTATCAAGCTTGATTTATTGGCGGTAGTCCATGAATCTCAGAGGAACAAGCAGATGTTACGGGCTCTCAACTCTACCTTTTTGGCTCTTATCCCCAAATGTGAGGGGGCAGATAGGCTCAGTCAATTTAGGCCCATTTCTCTTTGTAATGTGATCTATAAAATTATCTCTAAAATAATTGCGGACAGGCTGAAAAATTGGCTCAAAGTTTTGATCTCTGAGGAGCAGAGTGGTTTTGTGGCAGGCAGACAAATTTTGGATGGGGTGGTTATAGCTACTGAAACCATCCATTCTATGGCCACTTCCAGGGATAAGGCAATGTTCATCAAGCTGGACATGGCCAAGGCTTATGACAGAGTTCGTTGGTCCTTTCTTCGAAAGATCCTTGGGGCTTTTGGTTTTGGGGATGAGTGGATCCAATGGGTCATGAGTTGTGTTACTTCAGTATCCTTCTCTGTTCTGATTAATGGTGAACCCTCAAAGTTGTTTTGTGCTTCCCGAGGTCTACGTCAGGGCGACCCGGTTTCTCCTTATCTGTTCTTGCTCTTGGCTGAAGGTCTTGGCCGGTTGTTGAAAAAGAATGTTGAGATGGGTTTCGTTCAGGGGTGGCGATGGGGAGGTAATATTCCCCCACAGTCTCATTTGCAGTTTGTGGATGATACTGCGCTGATGGGTATGGCTACTATCAGGGAGGCTACACATTTGTGTGCTGTGCTGGATGTTTATCTTCTTGCCTCGGGTCAACGAATTAATGAAGATAAGTCCTCAATCTTTTTCTTCAATACTCCTGGTCCTATCCAGCGGAGGATTGCTAATATCTTAAGGTTTCAGGTTGGCTCCCTTCCTCTGACCTATCTTGGTATTCCTATCTCTGTCAAAAGGATGCCCAGGGACTCTTGGCAGAGTATTTTGGATAAGTTTCGGACAAAAGTTAACCATTGGACCCACAGGTGGTTGTCCTTTGCTGGAAGGGTTCAACTGATCAAATCTGTGGTTCAAGCTCTCCCCATTTATAGATGTATGCTCCAAGTGGCCCCGGTTGGTTTTGTTCAAGATCTTGATGCTTTAATTAGACAGTTCCTTTGGGCTGGTAATTTATCATCCTCCAAATGGAGTCTGGTTAGATGGGAAATTGTTTGTAGCCCGAAGCATTGTGGCGGGCTTGGATTGAGGCAGTCATCTTTGTCTGGGATAGCGCTTGCTGCTAAACTGTTTTGGAGGTGGTGTGTGGAGCAGGGTCAGACTTGGGCCAGGATTTTATCCCACAAATATCTTCCGGGGATCCCTCAGATGGATATTCCCCGCTATCCTTTGGTGGGGAAAGGTTCGGTGATTTGGGATACACTCAAGAAAGGGGCAGCTCTCGTCAAGGATGGGTTGTTTTGGATTTGCAAAAGTGGGCTGGAGGCTCACTTTTGGTTGGATTCTTGGGACGGTTTTCCCCCTATTGTGTCCCAGTTTCCTCATCTGTTGCCCCTTTGTCACAGATTCTCTGCAGTTGGTTGGGTTAGGGTGAGTGATTTTAAGTCAATGTCTGCCCATGGCCAGTTGAGGGTGGCTAGGTGGAAGAATCATGAGGAGTGGCCTGTGGTTGGGATGGAGGAGGAGTGTGCGGAATTGCAACGTATCCTTTCTAGCAGGAGTTGTAGCTCCCTCCCGGATGGAGATGTTTTATCTTGGTCCCCCAACCCTAAGGGTGTTTATACTATTGCCTCTGGCTATCAGGTTCTCTTATCTCACAAGTTGGACAGGGTGGAGGTTCGTTGGTGGCAGAGAGTTTGGGATAAGTTTTCTTGGCCAAAGTGCAATTGCTTCATTTGGACTTTGGCATGGAAGAAGTGCTTGACTTGGGACAATATTCAGAAGCGGGGATTTCAGGGCCCTTCTAGGTGTGTTTTGTGTGGGAATGGGGAGGAGGATTCTGCTCATTTGTTTTTCCGTTGCTCTTTCTCCTTGAGGCTGTGGCATTTTTGGTGGGAGGCTTGGAAAAGCCCTTGTGTTCATGCTTCCTCTTTGGTGGATTTCTGGAGTAGTCTTGGCAGACCTCCCGCGATGGCAACCTTCTTACAGGATGTGTGGTATGTTGGGCCTACCTTCATTCTTTGGCAAATTTGGTTGGAGCGGAATCGTAGAATCTTTCGGGGTGAAAAGATGGTCATTCAGCAGATTTGGCAGAGGATTATGGGTATGATTCGGGAGACGGTGGAAGCGAAGAGTGAGGTGGTGTATCCCTTGGAGAAAGAGGATGCTGAGAAGGTGGAGAGACTGGGACTTCAGGAGATGTCCTCGGCTTCGGCTTGTGTTCGAAGGGGAAGGCGGGCAAGGAAGAAAGTGATGAGAACAGGTAAGTGGCTTCCCCCTCCTGTTGGGGTTCTAAAGATTAATACTGATGGCTCCTCTAGGGGAAATCCGGGGCCTGCAGGAATTGGGGGGGTTGGTAGGGATTCTTCAGGGACAGTGGTTTTCTTCTTCTCTGTCTTTGAAGGAGTGCAGACTGTTAACCAGATGGAAGGTCTAGCGATCCTTTTCGCTCTAGAACGGGCCTTTGCTTTGGGGTGGAGAAAGGTTATTTGTGAGTCTGACTCACAAGTTTTGGTTAACTTGCTTAATGTTAGGAAGATGGCTGATGTCAGTTGGCAGTTGGCTAGGATGGTTCAGCAGATTCTGCAGATTAGTTCCTTGATGGAAGTGGTGTCTTTTGTCCATATTCCGAGGGAGTGGAATAGGGCTGCTGATTGTTTGGCGAAATGGGCTTCAGAACATATTGATGGCTGGAAGATTGAGAGGTGGGAGCAGATTTCCCAGGAGCTCCGTCGTGATCTGGAAACGATTATTGCTGAGGAAAGAGAAGAGACTGATGTTGGATGTTGATTGGCTCTTGTGTTGTTTAGTCATTTTTTTGGTTCCTTGGGGCTTTGGCCTTTTGCTGTGATGTAATGCTTTGTTTATGATCTTCAATAAAGTTTTTACCCCTCTTTTTAAAAAAAATTTGGGGGTGCTTAGAGCGACCAAGTCTACAAAACCCAAATCTCAGTTTTTCGATCCTACTTTTTAGGAAAATTTCTAAAAATACAACTTTTTTTTTGGGTTTTTTTTGGTTTCTTTCGAAACGAATGCTGGTAAAATTTTCTAAAAATATAAATTTTAGCTTCTAGGGTTCAAACTGATTTTGATTGGTTGAAAAATACTTCCTCATCAGGATTGTGCAATCAAAATCCCAAAACGATCAGTTTTTCCCTAGTGGGTCTATTTTGCTTTTATTTTTTAATTTCAGAAAGCATTTTGGGAGTTACGAAGCCATTAATGGAGGTCAGTCAGCTGCTAGGTGTCAGATTCAAACATTCAAACATTGGACGTGCACACAAATCAAAGAATGGAGAGAGGAGGCTGTGAAAGTTGAAAAATGCAAAATTTAGGCTAACATTGGAGATTCTAGGAACCCTAGCTCAGTCTACGCACCCAAGCACACATGCCTTAGAAAAAATTTCATCCTCACACAGTCGAGGCAAAGGAAAGCATTCCAAACAAAGGAAGAAGTTTAAATTTGCAGAATAAAAACTAAGTCTGCTAGCCATGGGCGCCCTAGAGGGAGATAGGCGCCCAACTTTTCAAGGCATCAAATGATGAAATTAGGGTTTGTATTCCTAGATAATGTTGCTCAAAATATTCTAAGCTCCACAGTGAATCCATTAGAACAATCATCTGATCAATCAATCATTCATAATTCAAAATCAAAAAGAGAGATCTCAACCAAGAAGTAGAATGCAAATCATGAAATCGTCAAAAAATATTCTAAGTCTGGAGAACTTGGGTGCCCCAGAAGAAGATAGGTTCCTAGGATTTTGGAGGCCCAAATCCAGTAGTTAGGGTTTGCAAATATGCTCAATCTCTTCAGGAATCTACTAGCTTCGTAGTGGATGTCTTTATCAGATCATCAGACTTGTTAATCACTGAAAAATCTAGATCAAGCTGAAGGTATAACATGAAGATTCAAGTTTGAAGAATGAAATTCAAGTAAAAATGTCTAAGTCTAGAGGAGTTGGGCACCCCAGGTGATCATGGGTGCCCAAGCTTTTGGAGGCCTAAATGAGTGAATTTGCAGTCAACATCTCCAACATGACTTCTTCAGATTTGAAGCAACTCTCCAATGAAACTATCAACAAGTCCATTAGAGTTGATAATCACTAGATATCGAAGGCGGAGCAGCAGGAGAAACATGAGAAAAATGTCAAAATAAAAAGCAAGGGTGAAAAACATAGAAAATAAACTAACTTTGGAGGAGTTGGGCACCCCAACTAGCCAGGGGTGCCCAAGATTTTGACCCCTAGGATGCAGCTTTCAAGAGACATCACTCCCAAGATACCCCCCTTAGATTCAGGTAAGCTACGTAACAGAGCCGTCGTCCAGATCATCAGACCTTCTGAACTCCCAGAATCATGAACTCATCAAAAGAACAAAACATAGTGGAAAGTTGGGAAAATATTCTAACTCTAGAAAGCTTAGGTGCCCCAAGTGATCATGGGCGCCCAAGGATTTGAAGCCTCAAATCAACTTTTCTGAAGATGCAACATCTAGAAGACCCCCCTTAGAATCAGTCAAGCTATCCAACAAATCTAATAGCCAGTCGATTGGGTCAATCTAACTCACGGAATATGAAGACCAACTAAAGGTTTGAAAGCAAGTATAAAATTTGAAAATCCTGAATGAACCGTTGATTTTTGGGTAGGGCTTATAGGCTACTCTTGCATTCTTAGGATGTTTCACCTAAAAGGAGAGAGATAAACCCCACTCAAAAGTCTAACTAGGTTCACTCAAATTATGCAATGTATGATGTTATTTAGTCTAAATGAAATGATTTAAGTGCAGTTATATGAACTAATCGACTAATTATGAATGCAAGATCAAAAAATTATGCAATGTTGGAAAACACAATGTGATATGAAAACATGAACTATGTATGAACAAGATGCAAAACAGAAAAGAAGGCTGATTCATGGTGCACCTGGGTAGATAATGGAGAATCTGGAGTATGTTGAATGCTATTTAAGATCACACTGAAAATCAATAGTGGGACTCATTCACCATTGATGGTGAATTAGTCATGCTTTTAATGAAAACTGTTTGGAAACTAGTTTCTGAGTGTTGGGATCCAGAATCTAACAAAATCTGGATTTCCAGCCTTTAGGTGGGACTCCTTCACCACTGATGGAAAATCAGTCCTCTTCCAAAATTCTGAGAAATCAGGGGACAATTCTGCAACACCAGATCTAAGGTTGTCTGCTTGTCAGGTTTACGAAGTTAATTTTGCAGAAAACAAACAAAATTTCTTCTCCAAGCTTGAAATAAGGTTGATTTGACTTGAAGCACTTTGTTGACTTGTTGACCACTTTTCAACACCTAATTGCTTGTTAAATATGCATACAAAAGTCTGCAAACACACATGCAAGAGGAGAAAAATGGTTGAGGGTTAAAGAATAGGGGTTTGCCTTGGTCAAACCCCACTTTGGTAATCAAACCCTTAATGAAATGATGAAATGTAACAAAATGATAAATAAATAACATGCAAATGCTATCAACTTACCAAACCCTTATTGAAGAAAATATGAAGTAATGTCAATGGCTGCTCCAAGATACTTGATTGATGCTCGATTAGATGATTTAAAGTGCTTGAATGCTTGAATTAGTGAACCTGATGAATTCTTGAATGAATGGGGTGTAAAATGGATGTAAAATCACTTATTTATACATTCTTGTGGCTTAGTAACCCATTGATACCTCATCATAGGCCGACATCAAGTAATTTTGAATAAAAACTCGAAAGGAAATTTGAAAATTTGGAGCTAAGAGGGACTCATTCGCCACCCATGGCGAATGGGTCCCACCTTGGACTTGAAAGTGGGTGTCAGGAATTAAGTCACATTTAATGTTATTTGTTGGGTTTACATTAAAAAATACACTTAATTAAGCCTTATAAGGGAATAACGGGGTCAAATAAAGCATAAGAAAGGTGTAAATAGTGAAATTAAGCCTAGAAAAGTGTGAAATCTTGTTACAAGACTTTACAACACTTCAAAATAGGACTTGATAAGTGATGAAAATGTGATTTTTAGGTGAATTGCAATGCATATAGTCTAGAAGACTGTATAAATGTTTTACAACACTTCACAACACCTTCACAAGACACCATAATTTGAATTTTTAGGACCTAAATGTGAACATTTAAGCCACATTGCAACATTAAATCAGAGAAAAATAGACCAAGCATCGTGAAAAGAGGTGTAAAAGTCCATGAAAATGCAAAGGGTCCACTTTTCTACGATGCATTTAGCCCCCACTTTAGTGAGAGGATGAACTTGCTTCAAACTCACACTAAAGTAGCCATGCATATTGAGAGGAAGATTCTAATGCACTTATGTTAGCAAGATGAAATTACAATGATCAAGAGGGATGATCAATCCGCTAGGATGAAGATCCCATGGAAAACTAAACATAAGAACAAAGGAACCCGTCTGTTGAGAAGAAAAGTCAGATGAAGCTTTGATCGTCTGTCCAACTAGTTGTGGATTAGATCTAGGTTGTTTGTTTGAAAAAGAGAATGCATACTCACTTTGGGGTGACAAAACTCATGGTGGTCCACTGGGTGAGAAGGCCAAAAAAGGTGAAGTACATACGCTAGTTGGTATGCACTCACAAACACATAGGTGGCTATGGGGAAAGTCATGCCGTTGGATGGGCTTCCCTCTCAACCATATCAAAGTTATACCTCCTGATAACTTCAATAGGTACCACAAAGGAAAATTTCCATTTGTGCTTCATGAGACAAGCAAAGCTTTGTACGCTTAGAACTCATGAAAAAAGAGCAAGGTACCACAGGCATGCAAGCTGCATTATACAAGGTGGTAAAAATGCAAAATGTAAAATGTAAAAATGTAAAATGTAAAGTGTGAAAAGATGTTCAAAGGAGTCTTGTTAAGTTCATGCAAGGTCTGTCACTTAGGGAACATTGTGTCTAATGTCTCCAAGAGAGGATCGATCAAAGAATAGAATATTCACAACTTAGGGGATGCAGTGTGTCACATCAGATCACCAAGAGGATTGTAATATGCTAAGATAAATCACACTTATGAAATAAATCACACCCAATGTTGTCCACAAAGTGACAAACACATCATATGAAATGACAAGGCTGCACTAAAAACCAAAAATGCTAATGAATTGATGGTAATGTATGCCCCCCAATTTAAAGGAATTGCTACACACCACTCTGTGAGAAATTACTTTAGAGTAGTGAAGGAAAGAAAATACAAAAAGAAAACAAGACATGAGATCCAAATTGGAAATCCCTATGCCAAGTCATATATTTCTAAGTTAGTCTATGTCATGTAAACAAAAAAGAAAATAAAAGAAAAGGGAGTTGCCCCCCCAAAAAGAAACACACCAAACACATAAGGGATCTATGGATTTGGGGTCAGTATGTTCGTTGCTGCAATGTTTTAATTAAAGAGCTCAGAACTATCATCATTCCCCAAAGCAAATAGAACTAGAAGAATGACACAAAGATAATGAAAACAAAAGAAAAAAAAAGTCCATTTTGGGTCAACATGGAAGAGACATCGTGGTCTCTTGACGCTTTGTGTCATCCCCAAAAGGAAAACACAAGCAAAAAGAAAAATGAAAAAGGCGAAATAAAAGGAAAAGATTTTGGGTCAACATGAAGGAGACATTTCGGTCTCAATGCCTTGTGTCATCCCCAAAAGGAAAATACAAAACAAAAAGGTAAAAAGGAAAAGGACCTTGTGGGTGAACATGGAAGAGACATAGGGCATCTCAACCCTTTGCATCATCCCCAAAAGGAAAACACAAAAAAAAAGGTAAAAAGGAAAAGGACCTTTTGGGTCAACATGGAAGAGACATAGGTGTTGGAAAGAGACACTATGAATGCTTTTTGGTGTTGTCATTGATGGAAACCTTAGTTGGTGACAGATCTGCATGAAATCATTTGCTCCCACCGGTAGTCAGATTGAGGACAATCAGGAAGAATAGAGCATTCGACAGTTTGGTGATCATCGATTCACTTATAGATTTACAGTTATTATTTTGAGTTGTGGACCTCATGGGAGGTTTATCAGTACATCTAATGTGTTGTCCAGAAATCTCAGTGCCTCGTATTAAGTCTTGTATGAGTTTGGAGATTCAGTTGGTTACTTCTCTATTTATCAGTATTTTGGGGCCGACTCAGTTGATGTAATGTGTTGTAGATATTCAGGAAATGTTTATTTGAATATATTTGTGTTTTCTCATCTTGATTTGGGTCTGAGCTAAGTTGTGGTCAACCATTTGGATGCGCATTGGATAACTTTTAAGATTTGAGCTGACAAGTTGCTAATATTTTCAAGTTTTATTTGGAGCCGACATGTTGCGATTAAATTACTAGTCACAGATATATATGTATGATCTCCTATATCATTTTGGTGTGTGTGTGTGGTGTGTCAATGTGTATTGCAAATATCAGTAGAGTGTTAGAGCAATTTTATGCATAGTTTCACTTGCACATAAAGATTTTGTGAAGCGAGTCAGAGCAGAGTAGAGTAGAAGTTCAGTATCAGTCAGAAGGACATAAGATTGACATTTGAGCCTAACTAGAACTGTAATCAAGCATTTGTAGATGCTATTCCTTTAGTTCATTCTTTTGGATCTAATCCAAATCTCTGTAAGGTAGTGTGCCTTCCTATTTTGAGCAGTGAGCTCTAGGCAGTGTGCATGAATGCAAGTGCATTCCCATATTGTAAACTTTTTGAGTATACTCAGATTGTATTGTGGATTGGCCATCCACCATGGTTTTTCCCTTAATAGGGTTTCCACGTAATAATCAGAATAATAAAGTCAATTTTTGTAGAACACTGATTCACCCACCCTCTCAGTGTAGCTTGTTTCAAACAATTGGTATCAGAGCTAGTTCCTCAAAAGAAGTCTAACAACTTGGGGAGATCTTGGAAAGTTTTTTCAATGGATATAAGAAGTCTTCAACAACAACTTATGGTGGCCCTGGATGATCTTGACTAGTCAAAATCTAAGAATCGGGAATTGCAAGAAAATCTTGAGAATGCAAAAAAATTCATACAGTCATTGAAAGACAAAATCAATGAATCAAGGGAGAAAAGAAAGGAATTATTTGATCAAATCAAGTAGAAGAAAAGAAGCATGGAAGATGAACAACTCAGTCATGCCTTAAAGGAGAAAATAGATGAGTGTGAAATTTTTTCTAGAGAAAATGCTGCCTAAAGCGTGAGATAGAGTCCATCATGATGAAAATGACCAAGGAAATCGAAGATAGAAAGAAGAATGAAGAAAATATTTCTCAATCCTTGAAAGAAAAATCTGAACAATGCAGCCGATTGGACAATGAATTGGAACAATCTAAAAAATAATGAGTAAGTGCTTGAAAAATAGCTAGATGATCTCAAAGATGAACTTACTATTGCAAATGAGTATAAGGAGAAATTCAAAGCCAATTCAACCAAGCTTTATGAACTGATTAAAGGTCAGAGGACTAATTGTGATAGGTGAGGTCTTGGATATGAAGAAGGACAAAGTTTCAGATCTGGACAAAGGAACTCTGGACAAAGGAATTGTAGACACGGAAGATTCTGACAAGGAAATCATATGAATGGAGCCAGAAGAAATCCGGTGAGACAACCAAATGCTCAAAGATTCAATGGTTATTGTTTTACTTGCAACAAATTTGGTCATATGGCTTCTTAGTGTAGAAGTAGGATGAATCCAAGTGGACCATCATTCTCAGGTCAGTGCTTTAATTGCTATAAGTATGGTCATAAGTCAAGTGAATGCAGAGTTGTGATGAATAACTTTCATAGAGATGTCAGATGCTATGCATGCAATAGATTTGGGCATATTTCTAACCAATGCAAATCAAGGAAAAATCATTGGAACAGTTGGTTTGATTAGAGAAATGTTGTGTGCTATAACTACAACAAATTTGGGCATATTGCTAGATTGTGTTGGAATAAAAGATGTCCGGTAAGACAAAATACACAATAGGAAGTCAAAGGAAAAGGGAAAGTCACTACAGATGTGATCAGGAGGCAAATGCAGAAGAAATGGGTGAAAAAGAATCCCTCTATCAAAGGAAATGTGCCAGCACTAGAATCTACTTTTGGTAATTCCTCCAGGAATTAGTTTTAGGCCTTTGGCTTTGGGGGAGCTATCAGAAAAATCCTTCAAAACCCCCTGTAGGTAAGTGATACTAGAATGTGGACCAGTCCAGTAGGTGGATCAATGCTTTTCAGATGTTGTTTAACCAAATTGGAGCTAGTATTGTAAAGTTTTGGGGATCCGTAGAAAAATCATATGCCCTAGTGCTTGAAATCAGAGTAATCAGATGAACTAGGGTTAAGGAATTTATTGCGAAAAAAAGGGTTAGTTGTGCGAGTGATAAAAAGCCATTTTTATCTTTCATTTGTCTCTTTGCATTTTGAAGGAAAGTAGTTTGAAGAGCCCTGGAGTGAACCTTGTTGAATTGTGAAGAGATTCAAAGCATGGAGAAGAATCTGAGAATGAACTCTGATCCGATGGAAAGGTATTTTTCAAAAATCCTGTGAATTTCTGAATTTGCAATCATGTCCACTCCTCTAGTAGTCGAAGTCAAGGACAAAACCCGTCCTAAATTCAAATGGCACCCTTATAAGTCTATTGAGATAGAACCCTTAGGATCATTTTCATCTGTGTCGTATGAAGTTCTGCACATTGAGGATATTAGGGCATATATTCATGCTAACATTGAAGAGTTAGGCACCTCTCAGTTAATGAATTCATATTCCCATCATATAATTGGAGAAGATTTTATTGTAAAACCGGAATTTCAAACCCTAGAAGAGAAGTTTGCACAATTTGCGAGATTTCTCATATTTGAGGAAAATGAATGGGTTAGATACATTTTGAGCCATGTTCATGCCAAATTCATGTGGCTAAATATACCCTTCAAAATCACAAAAGAGGCCATATGTACAGTAATGGGTCTGAATTCCATCGGTAGACTTCTAGTCTTGAAATCCGTAAAGAAAGACAAGGTTACTGAGGCAATAGGCGTGAAATGGGATAGAAGGGAAATGACAATAGAAGACATTGCTGAAGTAGATGTGAATTATGCATCAATGGTCATTGGTTACAAGATATACCATTCTAGTCGAGACAATTTTGTATCTGGTATGACCATCTATGCAGCTTATGAAATGGTAAAGCAAAATGTAGATTATGACTTGTGCGAGCTGCTCAAAAGTCAGTTTTTGGAGAATCTGAGCAAAATCAAGAAAGAAAAGAAGAATACTTTCAAATATGATAATCTGCTATTGTGCTTATTTTTCTATTTCATGAATGAAGTTCTGAGCATTGGAAAAGTACATTGAAAAAATGATGAGCTTGTAGCTATTCAGATAAGGAATTTTTTTTTGGAATTGGTGATCATCAGGTCAGGAATACTACCCTTTGGGGGTACTTTCAAAAATTTATATGATGCATGCTAGGGAAAGAATTCCCACCTCAATTGTGGAATAGTACAAAGATACTATCTGCTTCATGGTGGATTTTGACCAATGTCATATGGAAGCTGTTGATCCTAGAACAATTTGGATCATGCCAATGGGATATGAAGTAGAGGAAAATTTTTTGAAGATGTATGCAAAACACTTGTTGAATTATCCTCTGGATCAGGGAGAAGAGAGGTTTGGAACATATGCAGAGAAAAGTATGCAAGTTCATGAGGAATTGAGAAAATCGGTGATAGTCAAGAAAGTAAGAAAAGAGACAAAAGTTTTTGTAGAAAGGATGGGCTTACCTGTAGAAGCTTTGAGAGAAGCAAGAAGGAGGAGAGAAGAGGCAAAAGCAACAAAAGTGAAAGAAAAAATAGAGTTTTCTAGTCCTAGTGCATCCTCTACCCGCACTAGATCTACAAGGAGTTCCCCTGCAGCCAAGCCAGCTCAAGACATGCCTTCCAGTAAAAGGAAGAAGAATAAAAGTACAAGAACATATAAGCCTATTTCAGAAGATGAGGAAACATAATCAGAAGAAGTCTTGAGAGAAGTAAAAGCTACCGAAACTCAGGTTGTTGAGTTAAACAAGAGAAAATATTCCAGAAAAGAAGAAAAGGAAAAGAAGGCTAAAGTTGATAAACCTGGTATGTTAGTTGATGAAGTTGTGAATGTAGCTGTTAAGGATGGTAATCTTAAGCCCCTATGTGAATTATATGAAACTTTTGATGAATCAGGTCAAAGAATTCTAGAAAAAGCTACAATAAAACATATGAACATTTTTAATAAAGTTCTTGTTGAGATTATGTCTGGCTTACCCAAGAATCTGTATGATATTTTGGAGTTGAGAAGGTTAAGTGCTAGAATAGAAGAAGATAATTTGAGGAAGAGAGTTCTTGCAGATTTGTGTCCAGAAATGTCGATTGAAGAGATGGATTCACTTCTTGAAAAATCTAAAAAGGAATTTAAGAGCAAGACAAGGGTGAATAAATTCATGATTGGTGAAATTGATGTTGTTGTTGGTGAAACTAAGGAAATTTTGGAAGAGTTTCTATCAAAGAATAAGATTAATGTTGAGGAAGTGAATATTGAAAATGTTCTGGAAAATGAGGTAGTGAATGAGGAGGTAAATGTAAATGAAGGAGAGAATGTGAATGAGGAGAATATGAATGTATCTGATCCTCCAGAAGTTGAGGATATTCTGATTTCTCCTAATGTGGAAAATTTAGAGACACCTATGGAAATTGAAGTTCCTAGGGTGGTATTAGTTGAGGAAAAAGAGGTAAAAAATGAAGATTGAAGTGCCTAAAATAAATCTAGAAATAGTCTCAGAAGAATCCAAGGATGAAGAAGAAAACGTTCAGAAAATCAGAGTGGAGGCAAGAGACACTGCCAAGGAAATGAAGATATCTCTAATGGAGCAACAAGAATATTTTGATCCTGAATTGGATGAAATTTTAATCAATCTATCTAATTTTTCCCCAATTCAGATGATGAATGTTGCATCAATTGCTCAAGCTAAGGCCAGTGAGAAGATTATGAAGTCTCACATAGAGGATAGTGAATTGCTAAGCCTTGCATCTAGAGTTCTGTAGAAATTAATGCCTACTCATGTCATGGACCCATCAGGTTCCTCTTCTGGCAAGCTAAAGAAACTCATAAATGTTGTATGTACTCAATTTGAGTCTCTTGAGAAATTTGATGATGATAAAGTGCAAAAGGAGTTTAATAGAAAAATACTTAGTCAGTTGAAGGTAGTGATTGCAAAGGATAAGATTCTGTTAGCTACTTGCATGAAGAACACTCAAGGTTCTGTATCTGAAGCTGGAAAATCCTATAAGTCCTGTTTAGTTCTGTCCAAGTTTATTGAGGGTAATGAGAAAAAGGTGAAGGATCTGGAAAATCAATAAGCTACCATTTCTACTACTTTTGATCCTTTAGTTGGTGATGTCGTTCAACAAGAAGGTCAAGCAACAACCCTACTTGACAAAATAAGATGCTTGAAGAGTGAAAATGACAGGATTGTTGGGAGAGAATGTGAACTCAAAGGACTAATTTGTCTGAAGATTGAGATAATGGTGAGTGCTTTGAAGGAAGCAAAATCTGCTGTAGCAGTTAGTGATTTGGAGAATCTTGAAACTACAGAGGCTCAATCCTATTTAATGTGCGGTCACATAATAGTTTTGGAAAGTCTCAAAAAGGTTTGTGATGACAAATTGAGAGTGCTGAAACAAGATTTTGCAAATATTTTCAAACTTTTGTAAGTTACAAGTTCATTCCTTAGTTTTGGAATTTTGTTTTGGTTTCCCCAGTTTTTTCCATTGATGTCAAAGGGGGAGAAGTGTACAGTGAAAAATGTATAGTCATCATAGGGGGAGTTTTTTTTCCCAAGATTGAAGTTCCTTTTGGAGTTTTGTAATGGCAGTGTAACTCATGTTGGTTTTGATTTGACACTTAGTCATTTTTCAGTAAGTGTTGCCATCAATGCCAAAGGGGGAGATTGTTGGAAAGAGGCACTACAAATGCTTTTTGGTGTTGTCATTGATGACAACCCTAGTCGGTGACAGATCCGCATGACATCATTTGCTCCCACCATTAGTTAGATTGATGATAGTTAGGAAGAACAGAGCATCCGACAGTTTGGTGATCATCGATTCACTTACAGATTTCCAGTTATTATTTTGAGTTGTGGACCTCATGGGAGGTTTATCAGTACATCTAATGTGTTGTCCAGAAATCTCAGTGCCTCGTATTAATTCTTGTGTGAGTTTGGAGATTCGATTGGTTACTTCTTTGTTTATCAGTATTTTGGGGCTGACTCAATTGATGTAATGTGTTGCGGATATTCAGGAAATGTTTGTTTGAATATTTTTGTGTTTTCTCGCCTTGATTTGGGTCTGAGCTAAGTTGTGGATGCGCATTGGATAACTCTTAAGATTTGAGCTGACAAGTTGCTAATATTTTCAAGTTTTATTTGGAGTTGACATGTTGCAATTAAATTGCTAGTCATGGATATATATATGTATGATCTCCTATATCATTTTGGTGTGTGCACGTGGTGTGTCAATGTGTATTGTGAATATCAATAGAGTGTTAGAGTGATTTTATGCACAGTTTCACTTGCGCATAAAGATTTTGTGAAGAGAGTTAGAGCAGAGCAGAGCAAAAGTTCAATATTAGTTAGAAGGATAAAAGATTGACATCTGAGCCTAACCGGAACTGTAATCAAGCATTTGTAGATGCTATTCCTTTAGTTCATTCTTTTGGATCTAATCCAAATCTCTATAAGGCAGTGTGCCTTCCTATTTTAAGCAGTGAGCTCTAGGCAATGTGCCTGAATGCAAGTGCATTCCCATATTGTAAAATATTTGAGTATACTTAGATTATATTGTGGATTGGCCATCCACCGTGGTTTTTCCCTTAACAGGGTTTCCGCGTAAAAATCTTTGTGTTATGGTGTTGTGGTTATTTTCTTTCTGTTTCTGCATATTTCTCCTAGTTGAATATTTTAAGTGGGTTAATAATCAGAATAATAAAGTCAATTTTTGCAGAACACTGATTCACCCCCTCTCAATGTAGCTTGTTTCAAACAATAGGGCGTCTCTACGCTTTGCATCATCCCCAAAAGGAAAATACAAAACAAAAGCAAAAAAGAAAATTCATGACATATGGAAGAATAGAGGTACAAATAGAGGAAGTGTACAAAGAGAGAGAGAACATCAAACACACAATATGAGGGAACACAAGACACACATACAATCAAAGAAAAAGGAAAAAATAAAAAGGAAAATAAATATAAAAGGCTAGTAGGGTGAATGCAAGTCAACCATCTAACAAGTCATCCACCTCCTAATCATGTTTAGTGTATTGCGAGGGCGGTAGATTGTCCAAAGGAAGAATTGCAAGTGTCGAACTAGGAGATGTGCCAGGTTCTTCACTTGGTTGAGAATATTTATCATTTAAGCTTATCTTATATGAAAATAAAGATTTTAGATCATTATGCACTTCTTCATCTATTTTTGCGATCTCCTCGTCATCATTATCATCAAGATTGATTACAACGGGAGGACGAATGGTTATTTCCATGGAAGGATGTATTAAAAGTTGTGGCTATTGGATTGGCTCATTTTGTTGTGGGGGTTAGACTATACTATCTCGTGGCAGGTTGAGAAGAAGAGGGTGATCATCTATTGCTTCTGTCAAAGGCGGAGGTTGGTTTTCTTTATTTTCTTCCATTCAGGACTGACGAGCAAGGAGATGATGACAACGCCTACGCTCCCTAGCACCGCGGTTTCATTTGATTTTAGTTTGAATTTTTTGAGGTGTAAGAGCGGGTTGATCCATTAAAGGTTCCTTTTCTTTCGGAGGGGAAAGAATGGAAGAAACCAAAGAAGATGGGTCAATCACTTTCTCTTTAGCTTTATATTCTTTTTTAATGCGAGGAGGCAGGACATGATTGGTTTCAATTTCTCTTGGTTGTTTAAATGATGGCGGAGAAGTTTCTATGGGTGGTTGTTCAGAAGGGTGTGTGGTTTGTTCGATATCAGACTCAAGCAGGAGAATGGTCTCATCTAGAATAGGAGGAGTAGAAGTGGACGGGGACATGTTACGAAGTGACAATTCGGCTATTCGTTTGGCTTTTAAATTTTGATAGGCTATGAAAAATAAATCTTTACGGGGGGTGATGGGTTCCATAGGTTCAGGCCAAAAGGCTTCTAGGGAAAAATTACCTTTAGATGACAATAGATTAAAGCCACTATGGTATATGGTAAATATTTCATTTCCATGTGGAAACTTCAAACATTTGTGAACAACTGAAGGGACCACTTTCATCAAGCGGAGCCAAGGATGACCCAACCATAGACAAAATTGATTTGATTGTGAAATAATAGAAAATGTTACATCCAAACTTTTGGGTCCTATTTGTAAGGGGAGTACGATCGATCCGATCGTAGGGCATGCGAAACTAGTATGTGTTTTAATCCATGCAATTGGTTTATTATAATCATCTTGATATAGCTCATGTAATACTAAAAACTCTTCTATGATCACATTCTTGCCACAGGCGAGATCTATTAATATCCCATTGGTGGGCTTATCATAGATTTGAATGACTATGTAAAGAGGACCATCAAGAAGTTTTTGAAGTATATCTTTGGAAGAAAAAGTGATATCAATATTTTTGTTGGTTGGGCCCTTATGAGGGATAACGTCTATCGCACCCACAAGTTCATCCATAGGATTAACTTGGGTAACATTTGGAGTTATATCATGTTGTTCATTATTTGTATCAATGTTCATGACTTGTGAGTTTGAAGGTTCACTAGCTTTGACAAATGAAATATTGTGTTTGGGCATGGGGTCGGTAAAGATTTGTAAATTTTTCTTAGGGGGTGTAACAGACTTATTTCCTTGATCATTGACACCCGCAATGGAAAAACGACCTGAATCAATGAGGTCTTGAACTAAGTGTTTGAGATGATTACATTGTTCAGTATCATGGACATTTTGGCGATGAAAATGGCAATAAGCATTTGGTTTAAGGTGGGTGGTAAGGGTTTGGTGGTATCAAGTGGTTTGACGGTAGGCAAAGTGATCATCTGTTGTTGGAGAAATTGGTTCATTGTATTATGGAGGGTATTGTGTAATGGAGTAAATTGTCTCTTCGGGTCCCCATAGGTGTAAGGCACCACTGGTTTAACAACTACTACATGAATTGGAATAGGTCGGGTTTGAGGTTGATGAGGCAGATTGAACTGTAAAAAGCCTTTGTTTTGTTTACGAAAGTTTTGTGTGTTATTTTGGTTATTTGGTTCAGACTTCTCAACTCGGTTAGAAGTGGACTTTGAATCACAACTAGAAACCGAGTTGTGATAATCACATAGTGTTGTGCATAAATGCATAAACGAAGGAAATTTCATCATAGTTAACTTATCCTGAAGGTTTGTGTGCAAATTTTTGATAAACATCTTCTGCAAATGTGAATCAGGAATTTTGACATCAACTTTAGTATATAACGACTGATAACGTGAAATGAAGTCAGTTACTTTTTCATCGACATTTTGTCTACAACACATTAGATCAGCCATTGTCTTTTTAGGAGTCATATGAACTTGGAAGTGACTTATAAAGGAATCCACAAGTTCATTGAATGATCAAATGGAATGATTAGGTAAATTTGAAAACCACTCTAATGCAGTGTCCTTTAAGGTTCTAGGAAAAAGTTTGGCTAATAGCTTATCGTCAAGGACAAAATCATTGCATAAGGTTGTGTAAGCATTGACATGATTAATAGGATCTCCTTTACCTTCATATTTCTCAAACCTAGGCATTTCAATCCCTTGTGGCATCAGGGTTTTCAAGATCTCTAAAAATAAGGGGATACTACAAACATGATATGTGGGTGGAACATATTGACTTTGGCTAATTGTGGATATTTGTTGTTGCATGGATGAAACGGTGTTAAAGAGTTGTGTAATGGTAGGATCGGTGTAAGTGGTATGAGGTGGAAGGGAAAATGGTGATGGAGTGTATGTAATGTTAGGAGAAGTGAAAGGGACACAAAGAGGGGTGAAGGTGGTAGAGGGGATTTGTGATGCCACAAAAGAACTAGGAATGCTAGTTGGAATTGCAAAAGAAGGAGCCACATGACTAACCTGTTGCATAGTTGTTGTAACTTGAGGAGTGGTATAAGTTGGTATGGATGTGATGGTTGAAGGGGGAGGAATGTGAGGTCCTCCTTGGCTTGCAACTATGTTTATTGATTGGGAATTAGAAGAAGCATGTTTATTGTAAATCTCAACAATTCTTTTCATAACTTGTAAGCCATCATCACTTTCAATCAATCGATGAAGGTTTTCTATGGCTGGTATGGCAGTGGTGGAAATGTTTTCAACGGAAAAGTCTTGTTGTAAGTGTGCAAAATCCTCATGAATACTAATGAATTTTTCTTGTGGGATGGAATTTTTTTGTGTGTCAACATTCATTGGATGGAAAGGTGAGGGTATAGAAGTGGTATTGTCCATGCCTAATGCACCATTGTCCATACTAGGAGTAGGAGCTCTTGAGATCCCAAGGTCCACAACGAAAGTGCTATCACGGGAAGCCAAGAGTCTAGAATTTCATCTCACTAAAGTATTATCAATGGGGCACCAAACACTCATACAAGTACCACAAAATATTGTGTGAATGCAAATGCAAGGTATTCTAGGAGTGCAAAATGAAAATAACAGAAATTATGCAAACTGAAATAGAGAACTAACAACGAAGAACATAAATACAGGAAAATGCCAGAAAAATGCCTGAAAATGTGAATGAGTCCAGTTATGAATTTTGTTTTATGTTATTCAGAAAATTTAAAGTGGTTGTAATGTTTTTTAGATGCCAATGAAGGATGCAGATGCAAATTTTTAGTTTTTTCAATGATATGCAATGCAAAAATGAAATCTAAATGAGTCTTTCACTAATGCAATTTGAAGAAACCCTAGAATGCAAAAAAAAAACAATACCATAATTGAATGTTAATGAAAATGTAGGATGCAAAATGAAATTGAAAATAGAAATGTAAAGGGCTCAATATACGAGTTCACCAAAATGAACCATTGATTTTTGGGTAGGGCTTATAGGCTACTCTTGCATTCTTAGGATGTTTCACCTAAAAGGAGAGAGATAAACCCCACTCAAAAGTCTAACTAGGTTCACTCAAATTATGCAACGTATGATGTTATTTAGTCTAAATGAAATGATCTAAGTGCAGTTATATGAACTAATTGACCAATTATGAATGTAAGATCAAAGAATTATGCAATGTTGTAAAGCACAATGTGATATGCAAACATGAACTATGGATGAATAAGATGCAAAACATAAAAGAAGAAGGATGATTCAAGGTGCACCTGGGAAAAGAATGAATAATATGGAGTATGTTGAATGTTGTCTGAGATCACTAAAAATCAACAATGGGACTCATTCACCACTGATGGTGAATCAGTCCTGCTTCTGATGAAAACTGCTTGGAAACTAGTTTCTGAGTGTCGGGATTCAGAATATGACAAAATATGGATTTATAGCCTTTAGGTGGGACTCATTCGCCACTGATGGAAAATCAATCCTCTCCCAAAATTCTGAGAAATCGGGGGACAATTCTGCAACACCAGATTTGAGGTTGTCTGCTTGTCGGGTTGACGTAGTTAATTATTCTATAGAAAACAGATAGAATGTCTTCTCCAAACTTGAAATAAGGTGGATTTCACTTGAAGCACTTTTTTGACTTGTTGACCACTTTTCAACACCTAATTTCTTGTTAAATCTACATACAAAATTCTACAAACACACATGCAAGAGGGGAAAAATGGTTGAGGGTTAGAGAATAGGGGTTTTCCTTGGTCAAACCCCACTTTGGTAATCAAACCCTTAATGAAATGATGACATGTAAGAGAATGATAAAAAATAACATGAAAATGCTATCAACTTACCAAACCCTTATTGAAGAAAATTTTAAGTTATGTCAATGGCTGCTCCAAGATACTTGATTGATGCTTGATTAGATGATGCACAGTGCTTGAATGCTTGAATTAGTGAACTTGATGAATGCTTGAATGAATGGGGTGTAAAATGGATGTAAAATCACTTATTTATACATTCTTGTGCCTTAGTAATCCATTGATACCTCATCATAGGCCGACATCAAGTAATTTTGAATAAAAACCCGAAAGGAAATTTGAATTTTTTTGAATTTGGAGCCAAGAGGGACTCATTCGCCACCCATGCCAAATGGGTCCCACCTTGGACTTGAAAGTAGGTGTCAGGAATTAAGTCACATTTAATGTTATTTTTTGGGTTTACATTCAAAAATACACTTAATTAAGCCTTATAAGGGCATAACGGGGTCAAATAAAGCATAAGAAAGGTGTAAATAGTGAAATTAAGCCTAGAAAAGTGTGTAATCTTGTTACAAGACTTTACAACACTTCAAAATAGGACTTGATAAGTGATGAAAAGATGATTTTTAGGTGAATTACAATGAATAGAGTCTAGAAGAGTGTAGAAATGTTTTACAACACTTCACAACACCTTCACAAGACACCATAATTTGAATTTTTAGGACCTAAATGTGAACTTTTAAGCCATATTGCAACATTAAATCAGAGTAAAATGACCAAGCATCGTGAAAAGAGGCCTAAAATTCCATGAAAATGCCAAGGGGCCATTTTTCTATGGTGCAATGAAAAATGATTAACACTGGTGATCATAGGCACCCTAGGTAGCCAGGGGTGACCAACTTTTTGAAGGGTCAAATAATGTTTTTATCCAAAGTTGCCTCCAAGATAATCTTCTCAGAATCAGTTAGGCTCTGTGATGGACCACTCCATCAGTTCATAGGATCCTTTGAGCATCTAGAAATCAAAGTCAAACGGAGGTGAAAATCAAGCAAAAAGTTGAAATTTCTAGAAAATTGGCTAAGTCTGGAGAAGAAAAGAACCCTAGGAGAAGATTAGCGCCCAAGGCTCAATGCCTTAGAAAAGTTTTCTAGTTTTATCTTACAACATCAGAAAGCTTCTACGTTTGATGAACCTACTCATGATTGGATGCAAAAGTTTTAAAGCAAAAAATGAAAACAATTTTTATCCTAAAAACCTATTTAAGAAAGCTTTTGGATTCCATTATTCATTTTTGCAGGTTAGCATCCAAAGCAAGAAGGTTTTCTCTTTTCTTTCAACAAATATTTGAAGACCAAAATGACATACTTTTTTGGTGTGCTTCGTAGTTCCGAGATCAGTGAGGAAAGAGGAAGACTTTTTCGTGCTCCAAACCTCTAAGGTGTTGCTTTTTCAAAACAACCACTTAGCTTTTTCCATTTCTAATCACATGGGTCTCTTCGCTTTTTCATCCTCTTTAACATTGAGAAACTTTTCCCTCTTCTAGAAACTACTTTTTGGTAGCTTTCTCAAGATGGATGTAACTTTTTCAGTTTCTGAGCATCTTGGGTTTCTCTGAAATGTGATTTTCTACAAAACCCAGGTCCTAGCTTTTTTAGAGAAACTGATTTTTCAAGGTAGATCAACATTCTATTTTTAGCAACACTTTGGTGGATGTGGACGAGATTTAAAGCGACAGTCATCAAGAAGCTTTCTTCCCGCTTTATTTCTATTCTTGTCTCAATTCTTATCCACTCTTTGAAGAAGAGAAAGAAAACAAGTTGTAATAGTTGGCATTTCCCTTTTTTATGCTTTCTTAGGTGGTTCGATGTTTATCTTGTTTAGTTTTAGAAATAAAGCTTGCATGTTGGCAAGCCTTAGTTGTAAAATCAAGGAGATTTTAGGGTTTCCTACTCCTTTGCTTGTGTATAAATAAGGGCAGCCTTACCCATTATTTTATTAATGGTTATTGTGATAGAAAATTGCAAGCCTGTAATGCTGCAAGTTGTTATTCGGTGTCAGTTCACTTTGTGTAAGAGTAAGTTTGCAAGCCTCTTTAGCTGCAAGTTCTTGTTCAATGCATGTGTCTTGTGTTAATGTGTTCTGGTTTGATGGATAAATTGTAAGGCTATTTTGCTACAATCCTACTGTCCTAGAAGTGTAATCTTTTGTTCCTAAAATTTGAGAAAATAAAGTCTTGTGCTTGCTTTGCTTCCATGATATAAAGTCTCATATTTTCATTTATTGTGTTATGCTCATATGATCTCCATTTCAGCTTGCATTGACAGTAAGTAGATGTATGTCAGAAGAAGATTTTATCCAAGTATTTTGTTAGAAAATCCTTCCTTGTTCATTTCTAACTCTCTTGCTCTGCATTTACTTGAGAAGTTAGAAACGTCATTAGAGTAGGCTTAGTCATAGTTGAGCTTCTAAAACAGAAAATCCCAGCTACGATGCTTGAGTTTTATAACCTTGTGCTCTTAGCTAAACAAAAAGATAGGAAAATTAGTTTTAATTTACTTTCTTAAGCAACATCAGCAAAGAGGGAGGTTCCCCTCCTAATTTGAAGAGCAGTTTATCTGTGCATAGTTGTCTATTTCTAATCTGCATTCCAGAGGTACGAATTAAAATGCCAACAAAGTTGAAGTTAGGGCTAGGGTTCGGGTAAAGGTTGGGATACAGGTAATAGATTAAATGATAAAAATATAATCTAATTTGAGATTATATTGCAGATTATAACTTTATTATATCTACATAAACTTTGTTCTCTTTTCAAATCTTAAAATGGATCTTGTTTCATAAATACTACAATCATTTTTTATCATATAAAGATACAATAGTCTTAAATTAAAATGTTTTTTTAATAATAGAATATAAATAAATTATAAAAGAATCAAAAAAATGTTCCTTTTAAAAATTCTAAATTAATTTATTTAAAATTAGAAAACAAAAAAAATAAATAAAAAAATTATTCTAAATTTACTATTACAAATAAAAATATTGAATATTTTTTAAAAATTGAAAACATTTCAAAAAGAAAAAAAAACAATTTAAAATTACAAAATTAAATAGAAAAAAATATAATAAATTTATTATTACATATAATAAATTAAAGGGTTCAATTAGAGTTAAATTAGGGTTAAGGTTAAGTTAGGGTTAGGGTTCTTGATAAGGTTTAATTAGCATTAGGATTAGGGTGGGGTTCAATTACGTTTAGGGTTATATGATAAAACTAGGGGTAAATGTTAGGGTTAGGGTTAGGGTTCAATTAGGGTTAGGCACAATTAAGGTTAAGGTTAGGGTTAATGCTAGGATTAGGTAAGGGTTCAAGTAGGGTTAAGTTTTAGTTAAGGTTAGGGTTAGGGTTGAATTGACAATACAATTAGAATAAGGGTTGAGATTACAATTAGGGCTACTATTAGAATTCAAATTATAAATAGGGAAGATTATTGTTATGGTTAAAATTAGAATTAGGGTTATAGTTATGGATGAGGTTAGAAAGAGGATAAGGATTGGGGTTAGAACTTAATTAGGGTTAGAGTTAGGTTTAAGATTAAGACTAGAATTCAATTATGATTAGGGTTCAATTAGGGTTCTACGATATCTTTAGGTTAACAGTAGGGTGAAGGTTAGGTTTAGGGTTAAGATTCTAAAATAAAATTTGAGAGGGTTACGATTCAATTAGGGTTTGTGTTATAGTTTGGGTTCAATTAGGATTAGATTTTAATTAGGGCTAAATTTCAACAATGTTAGGGTTAGGGTTAGGTCTGTAATATAAATCTTGGGGTTAGAGTTGGGGTTCATGTCCAATTAGGGTTAGAGTTAGAGTTGGATTTCTATTTTGGTTAGGGTTAGGGTTAGCAGTTAAAAATTGAGATCAAGGTTAGAGTTGAAGTTAGGGCTAGGGTTCGGGTAAGGGTTGGGATTAATTATTGTTAGAGTTAGGGTTTAATTATGGTTAATATTTTAGTAGGATTAGGGTTAGGATTGAATTGGTGTTCAATTACGGTTAGGGCTATAAGATAAAGCTTAAGGTTTATAAATAGGCAAGATTATGGTTATGGTTAAAATTAGATTTAGGGTTAAAGTTATGGATGAGGTTAGAAAGAGGATAAGGATTTGGGTTGGAATTTAATTAGGGTTAGAGTTAGGTTTAAGATTAAGACAAGAATTCAATTATGATTAGGGTTCAATTAGGGTTCTAGGATAAATCTTTGGGTTAACAGTAGGGTGAAGGTTAGGTTTACAGTTAAATTAGGGTTAAGATTCTAAAATTAAATTTGGGGTCAAGGTTAAGATTCAATTAAGGTTTATGTTATAATTTGGGTACAATTAAGATTAGAGTTTAATTAGGGTTAAATTTCAACAATGTTAGGGTTAGGGTTAGGTCTGTAATATAAATCTTGGGGTTAGAGTTGGGGTTAGGGTTCATGTCCAATTAGGGTTAGAGTTAGAGTTGGATTTCTATTAGGGTTAGGGTTAGGGAACTAGCAGTTACAAATTAGGGTTCAAAAGGGTTCAATTAGAGTTAAATTAGGGTTAAGGTTATGTTAGGGCTAGGGTTCTTGATAGGTTTTAATTAGCATTATGATTAGGGCAGGGTTTAATTATGCTTAGGGTTATAGGATAAAACTTGGGGTAAACGCTAGATTTAGGGTTGGGGTTAGAGTTAGGACTCAATAAGGGTTAGGGTTCAATTAGGGTTCAGTTAAAAATAGGATAAAAATTAAGGTTATAACTTAATTAGGGTTAGGGTTAGGGTTAGGTTTAAAGTTAATATTAGTGTTCCATTAAGGTTAGGGTTTAATTAGGGTTAGGGTTTAATCAGGGGTAGGGTTCAATTAGGGTTTTAGGATAAATCTTGGGGTTAAAAATAGGGTGAAGGTTGGGGTTAGGGTTAGGGTTCTAAAATAAAGCTTAGGATCAATGTTAAAGTTAGGTTAGGGTTCAATTAGGGTTTGGGTTCAGTTAGGGTTTTAGTTCAATTATGGTTAGAGTTCAATTAGGTTTGAATTTCAATAGGGTTAGGGTTCTAAGATAAATATTTATTTGGGTTAGGGTTGAGGTTAAGGTTTTCATACAATTAGGGTTTGATTTGTATTTCTATTAAGGTTAGGGTTAGGATTAGGGTTAAAAATTACAAGTTAAGACCAAGGTTAGGTTGGATTTAAGGTTAGTGTTTACTTTTTGTTTAATTAGGGCTAGGGTTCTAGAGTAAATATAGGGGTTAGGGTTAGGATTGGGGTTAGAACTCAATTAAGATTAGGTTTAGGGTTATAGTTTTGGTAAGAGTTAATATTCAATTAGGATTTAATTAGGGTTATTGTTAAGGTTTATATTCAATTAGGGTTAGGGTTCAACAAGGGTTATGATTATGATTCAATTACAATTAGGGTTAAAGTTAGGTTAGGGTTAGGGTTAGGTTTTAATTAGGGTTACTGTTAGAATTAAGGCTGCCATTAGAATTACAATTATGAATATAGTTACAAGTATACTTAGGGTTATAGTTAGGGTTAGCATTAGAAGTAGTATAAGGTTTAGGATTATAATTAGAGTTGAGGTTGGAATTAAACCCTATACCTAACCCTAATTTTAAAACTAACACTAATTATAATTGTAACCCCAATCCTAACCCTAACTAAATATATATTTAACCATAACCTTAATATAAATCTTAACCCTAATCATAATCCTAACCCTAACCCTAATTATATATCTAACTATAGCCCTAACCTTAACCCTAATTGTAACCTTAACCTAAAACCTAACCCTAACCATAACCCTAACCCTAACCCTAACCATAATCCTAATTCTATCTCTTACCATAAACCAAACTCTAATCCTAACTCTAACCATCCCCCTAACACTAAGCCTAACCTTAATCATAATCATAATCCTACCCCTAACTCTAACCCTAACCTTAACCCTAACAATAATCCTAACCTTAAACCTAAATCTAATTAAATATATCTATTTTTAACCCTAACCATTACCTTAATTGTAAACCTAACCTTACCATACCATAACCCTAACCCTAACCATAATTTTTTCTCTAACAATAACATGAACCCTAATCATAACTCTAACCCTAACCCTAACCTAAACCCTAATCATAATCCTAACCCTAACACTAATATTATCTCTAACCCTAAACATAACCCTAACCCTAACCCTAATTCTATGTCTAAACTTAACCCTAAATGTAACGTTAACCCTAAACCTAAACATAATTTTGTAATGAAAAACTTAACCTTGACCCTAATTCTACATCTAACCATGGTTAAAACCCTAACCCTAACCCTAATTCTAATCTTAACCCTTACCCTCATTTAATCTCTAATTATAACCCTAACCCTAACTGTAACTCTAATTCTTTCTCTAACCCTAAGCTTCATCCTAACCCTATTCCTATTCGTAGGCATTTCCCTAATCCTAACCATAACCCTAATTATATTTGTAACCCTAATTATATCTCTATCCCTAACCCTACCCTTGATCCTAATTTTGTCTCTAATCTAGCCCTAATCCTAATTTTGATGCTAACCCCAACATTATTTCTAATTGTATTTCTAATGGTAACCCTAGTCTAAATACTAACATTAACCCCAACCCTAATTGTAATTCTAATTTTATGTCTAACTGTAATCATATCCTAAATCTTAACCTTGACCCTAATAATTTTTCTTTTCATGTCGTGTTGTGAATGTTACTAGCATATATATATATATATTATTAATAATATATGTATATATATATATATTATTAATAATATATGTATATATATATATATATACATATATTATTAATAATATATATAAAAAACGTTGAGAGATATCCTTCTCGAGACATCTATTTTTTAATCAATTATTCACATAAAAGTGCAATAGACATCTCAAGAAGGATATCTCTTGGTGTTTTTTTATATATATTATTAATTATATATAAATATATATATATATATATATATGCTAGTTAGCCGAGAGACTCTACAATGAAAGCACAAACCTGGTGTAAACAAAAAATCTTCATGCAAAAATTGATGGGCACATGACAGCTAAATGCATGAAAGTTTTGCATGGAGAATGAAATATTTTGCATGTATTTAAAATAGTCGCATCAAATGCTAGTCACATCAGTTTTGCATGCATTTGCATGGAAACTGTTACAAATGATCATGACATGCAATAATAAATGAATAGAATTACATATGGTATTGGACATTAGAAATACACGTTTTCATCTTCTCTGCAAGATATCTTGCCATGAATAGTGCTCGTATTTTTATGAGGAATCCTTAGCCTCTTCACTATTGCCCTATAGAACAAAGATTCTCATACAATCTACCTTCCTCTCATCATGCCCATGAATTGCTTCACTGTAAACCCTTTCGAGTCCATGCATGCACAACCTGCCATTAGTAGATGCAATTCCACGCTGGTTTTCATCTTCTTTGGATGTCGAATTCCCAAAGATTTCATGAGATTCACCATCCAAAGCCCTTAGATACTCCTCCCAATTCCTCTCTACAAACACATCAATAAAAAATAGATCTCTAGCAATGGGGATTTCCCCAAAGATCAAAATAGATTGAGATTTTAACCAAAAAACATACCATTATTATACAAATTAGCCACTGGAAGACCTAAACCCAATCTCAAATCGACCTGTTCAAATTGGTTGCTACCATGGGAATGATTTGAATCTAAATATGGTGAGAGGCATGGAATATAATCATGTGTACTCATTCTTAGAGATCAATTACTGATGAAATTATTAGAAGAAAAAAATGATAATTTATTTGTGATGGTAGGGCTAATTTTGTGTGTTTAAATTGGCTTTATTTTATAATAGTTAAAATTTCAATACCATTTGATTCCTTTTCTCCTTGAATCACCATGATTTAAATTAACTGCTTCAGGTATTTCAGAAGGGGTCTGCACTAGTATCAGAGATTTCAAGGTCGGTGTTGGAGCTTTCAGGAATTGCAAAAATGCAGAGATTATAGAACAAATGGTTTGACATAATGCACAAAGCCAAGGAATTATTTTTCAGATACATAGGAGGAGTTCCATCATTATAATGAAGTTTATGCATTTTGATTAAAGAACAAAAATGGTAATTTAACCATTGAGTTCTCTGCCCCTTTAACGAAAAAAAAGACATATTTCTTTATTTTAGCTACATTTTTTATTATGATTGTTGTAGAATTTTAAATAATTTGTATTCCTTATGTGTAAGGGTCTTTCCATGGCATTATTTTTTCTGATATATTTTAATTTTAATTTTAATTTTTTTGGTTTTGAATATATAAATGCTGATTTCATTGATTAGTTAATTTAAAATTAAAGCTCAATACAATTCAGTAGAACTAAAAAATCTAGAAATAGAGATTTATTTCCTTGCCAATCTATTAAAAAGATATATAAATCAAGAGCTTTTGTACTTCAAAATATTTTATGTTTTTTTTGAAATTAGAATGTAGTTTAATTTTAGAATATGAAATGATTGACATGAAAAAAAAATAAAAAAAAATAGAAAGGTTGCTTTTATATTTAAATATTTCTTTTTTAATTTATTCTAAAACTACACTTAGTAATTGCTAAATTATTTTAAAATGAATATGTAATTTTATTTAATTCATTTGTATTAGACAATTGCTATAATTTAATAAATTTTTTAACAACTGACTAATTAATATTTTATGAATTTTAAAAATCATAACTTAATTTATTTTTATAATAAAATTTCAGTTTTGAAAATATTGTGGTGATTTGATTATTTATTTACTCTATGATTAGTTATTCGTATTTTAAAAACAATCTAATCTAATTGAATCCACATAATTCAATTTTAGAATGAGATTTAAGCTATGAAAATATTGCCATGATGTGATTTTTTATTTATTTATTTACTATATGATTAATTATTTAGATTTTAAAATTAATACAATCTAATTAAACCTAAAAATACAAAAGTAGGGATGTATTTTTCTTGGAAACCTATTAAAGAGATTTAAATTAAAAACTTCCCAATGTAAAATATTTAATATTTTTTAAAAGTTAGAATTTAGTATAATTTTAGAAAATGAAATGATTTGGGTGCAAAGAAAAAGAATACAATCTTTAAAAATATTGTGTTGATTTGAATAATTATTTCTTACATGGTTAATAATTCTAAGCATAATAATATTTGATTTCACATAGAAATAAAATTATAAATTAAAATACTTATTTTGTTTTATATATTTATCAAGAAATTGATTAAATAATTAGAGTTAAGGTTAGGATTAGGGTTAGTGTTAGCGTTAGAGATAGATTTAGGGTTAAGCATATGATTACAGTTAGCATTAAAATTCTAAAGCTAACACTAATTCTAAAGAGTTAACCCTAATTCTAAATCTAACACTAATTATAATTGTGACTTTAACCTTAAACCTATTTATAACCATAACCCTAACCCTATTTCTATCTATAACAAAGGTTAAATCTAAAGTAAACCTAACTGTAACACTAATTGTAACTCTATGCCTAACCCTAACCCAATCTTAAAGCTAACACTAATTATAACTGTAACCCTAACTCTAACTCTAATCCTAACTCTAACCTTAACCCTAACTCTAATTTTAACCCTAATCTTAATCCTAACCCTAACTCTAAAACCAACACTAATACTAACTCTAACTTTTACAAAAAAATTAACTCTAACCCTAACCCTAACCCTACAAAATAATCCTAATTAAAGTACAAACCTAGTGTAAACAAAAATCCAAACCCTAACCCTAATTGTAACCAAAAACCTAACCATACCCATAACCTTGTTGTTAACCCTAATTCTATCTCTAACCCTAACCCTATTCCTAATCTAAATCTTAAGCCTAACCCTAATCCTTACACTATAGCTAACCCTAGCCCCAATCTTAACCCTAACCCCAAATCCAACCCTAACACCAACCCCAACCCTAACCCTAAACCTAAACTTAACTCAAACCTTAATTTTATATCTTACCCTAATCCTAGGTGTAATCCTAATCCTAACTATATCCTAAACCCTAACTCTAGTTAAATAATTTTTATTCTTTATGTGTAAGGGGTCTTTCCATGGCATTGTTTTTTGGATCTATTTTAATTTGATGATTTAATTATTTTTTATTTTTTTGGTTTTGAAAATATTATGCTGATTTCATTGATTATTTAATTTAAATTTAAAGCTCAATACAATTCAATAGAGCTAAAAAATCTAGAAATGGAGATTTATTTCCTTGCCAACCTATTAAAAAGATATATAAATCAAGAGCTTTTGTACTTCAAAATGTTTTATGATTTTTTTGAAACTAGAAGGTAGTTTAATTTTAGAATATGAAATGATTGACATGCAAAAAAAATAAAAAAATAGAAAGGTTGCTTTTATATTTAAATATATATATATTTTTAATTTATTCTAAAACTACAATTAGTAATTGCTAAATTATTTTAAAATGAATATATAATTTTATTTAATTAATTTGTATTAGACAATTACTATAATTTAATATATTTTTAACAACTGACTAATTAATACTTTATGAATTTTAAAAATTATAACTTAATTTATTTTTATAATAAAATTTAAGTTTTGAAAATATTGTTGTGATTTGATTATTTATTTACTCTATGATTAATTATTCATATTTTAAAACAATATAATCTAATAGAATCCACATAATTTAATTTTAGAATGAGATTTAAGCTTTGAAAATATTTCCATGATGTGATTATTTATTTATTTACTATATGATTAATTATTTATATTTTTAAAATAATACAATCTAATTAAACGCAAAAACAAAAGTAGGGATGTATTTTTCTTGGAAACCTATTAAAGAGATTTAAATTAAAACTTCCCAAAGTAAAATATTTAATATTTTTTAGAAGTTAGAATTTTGTATAATTTTAGAAAATGAAATGATTTGGGTGCAAAGAAAAATAATATAATCTTTAAAAATATTGTGTTGATTTGTAATGCCCCAACGTGTGAACCCCAAAGGACACTAAGACAACAATTACCGCACAATTTTCTTTTTAAAAAGTTAACATATAAGATATGTAAATTAAGTTCCATTACACGAAATTCAATTAAACGAATACACTAGCCACCTATGTCCTTTGGGGTACATGTGGAGACATTACATGACCTAAACCCATAATATAATGAAGGCGAACGAACTCCAAGTTAACCATAATAAACCATGTTAAAGCATTCATTAACAAAACCATGCATCCATTATAATTTCCATCATTAAGAAGCATTCACATGTGAAAATTCAACATGAACAAGATTAACTCCATTTCAATAACCATAACATTTATTATAATCATGAGAATACAAAGGAGTGTATTTCCACAAATACAACACATCAAAATGATGAAAACTATAATCACTAATCACATAAGGAATACAAAGGTACAATTATACATTACATCTATTTCCACTACATTACATCGTTCAAAAACATAAGTTTACATCACTATTTCCCAAAACAATGTGGGAGTAATACATCAAATATATGAGTATGACAGAAATAAAGAATATACATCTACAAATATATTGAACTCTAGAACACTCTGCATCAGTGTAACACTGCGTTGCACGAACGTTGATAGGGAACCCAACGAGGTGCGTAGCACGTTCCATCCGACCTCGTGGACCCGAAGGTCTACCCCCAATGCTAGGAGTAGACAAGAAAGACCCATGACCAATGCCATTAAGAAGAATGACCACATGACCAAACCATAGAAAATAAAACAACTAGAACATAATACATATCAACCTCAATGACAACATACAAAACGACTACTTCCAAAGACATGCAAAGACAATGGTAAGGGGTACTACAGGAGAGTGTCATCGCATGACCCTATTATGGGTTATCCTGACTGCCTCTCAATAGGCGTTGGCCCCCATCTATGGTTATACTGGCTGCCCCTCATTGGGCACCGACCCCATAGGGTGACACGTGTGGGACCACTAGCCTCTCATGAGGACGAGGTAGTGACCTTTCTGATCACAACCTTCTCAGTCCACCCTTAGTCTGGGGAAGCACTAATGGAGTGGACAAGGTATCTGCCTTATCTTTAGTTAAAGTTAACCTACCCAAACCGCTAGTGTGTTTTATTAGGTTTTCACTCGTTTAACCAACTCGTTCATGGGTTATCCAGGCTGCCCCTTTGTGCACCTGTCCCCATCATGAGCCACTCTCCCAGTTAGCCCCAAACAAAGTGCACAACAAGAAGGGGGTGTATTGAAGCATATGAAACACTAAACCACAAAATCCAATAACATGTGTGAGGCACAACCTTCTCGCTCAAACCATAATCCAAGGCAAGAAACCATGAAACAAGGTACACCCATAAAAGCACGAACATAAAATAACCAACAATCCACAAGGGACTAACCACGTAAATATTCAACGTACATCACTTTATCTCACAGCCTCTGGAAGTCTAGAAAAGTCAACTACCTGTAACTTCCTAATGAGGGTACTCACACATATCAGGTTCCCAACCAACTCGGAGCATGACTATGCATAAAACCAAACACAAGAAGGAAATCCGCATCAAGGAACCATATCACAAAATTAACTTTTAACCTATCTGTCATAAACGAAATAATAATTGCAAGGGACTAGTTAGGTCGATCTTCCGTATATTTAAGGTAATGATTGCAAGGAAAGTTCAATGGCCAATTTAGACTTTATTTGGACTTGAATTCACTTAATTAAATTTAGAACTCAAATAAACATATCTTATCTCTAATTACATGTTTTATTACCAAAAATTGCATAACTAAAAGCATATATATATATATATATATCATTACAAATGCACTAAATAATAGACTATCCTGCTATCATAATAAAGTGAATATGAACAAAATTTAGTTGCAAAAATCTACATATATATAAATCTAATCTAAAAGGTATGGCTGTGAGTAACAACATTCAAGCATAAAATAATTAAAATCTGAGGTTATATTTTAGACACTGGTGAACATATCAGACCTACAACATAAGGAGACATATAAATACAGAGACAAATTTGAATCTGCATGAGACAAATGGTGTATCTAAAAAAAAATGATTCTCTAAGGGTTACTATACGCTAAGTTTTGTATAATTTGAAATTGCAGATTTACAACACACCCCTATGCACACCTATATCACAATTTCTACAGTCATAGGCTATGGTGTGACCAACATAATGGCTGCACACAACAGCCTTATGCTGCTGGAAAGGACAACCTAGGAAAGAGAAGGCACAAAATGTGAAAGTCTTTATAGCATTTGCTAAAAAAAAGAAAGAACTCCATGCTTTGAGATAGGTATACAATCAAGTCAAACCAAGATCTCATAGGAAATAACATAAGAAAACAGGATAGAAGGAGTGCGCTATAGGCAGCTTGGAGATAGAACGAAGGTCAATTTACCAACATAAGTGAGGCTGTGGCTAAGTGTGGCTACAAACAATATTCAAAAAGAGAAAAGGAGAGGGGTGCACAGATTTAAGTCTTCCTTCAGCTTGCCAAAACAAAAAACTTCTAACCCATTACACTACACAACCCGCCAGATGACCCAGGCATCAAGGGAAAAGCAAGGGAAGATTCAAGTGCTGGAGAGATGAATGGGAGACTCAAAACACCTACAATGAAGGACTCGCTGAAGGCTGTAGGGTATGATCTTCACCGCCCTCAGTAAGTTTCGACATAACCACATAGATTTGCCAAGTATTCAAATTTCAACACTATCGAACAACAAACTAAGGGATTCAAAACAATCATCAGGAAGCTATATTCAAAAATCCACACAAAATGCATCCTTTAGGTTGAACGCCATCCAACATGGACACACCTAAGGACTGGCAAGAAGAAGAGACTGAGAATTGCGCCAGGAGAAATCAAGAACCAAACAAAAATCAATGCACTAAAAATGATCAACGTTGCCCCATCAAAACAGACCTCTAGTTTTTTCTAAAAAGGACGCTATGGAAGCAAATCATGCAAGATTAAGCTAATACCTGGAAATTTTTCAAATACAGAGGAATACGACCATAATACAGAGTTGATTGAAATTGATATCAACAGGGAGAAATCCGCCTGAAGGCAAAGCAATTCGGATGGAAATAAAGATAAAATCAAATATCGGAATTACAATGAGACCAAACCTGGAATTTAACCTTCGTTACCGGGGATGACAATCCAGAACGATCTCTTACATTGCCTCCTGATTGAGCACCATCTTCCAAAACAATTTCCACAATACTCCAACACTATAAGTTTTTTATTCCCCAGAGAAGAACAATTCTGAGAAAGAAAAACTCCGTAAAATAAAATATGTATTTTCTTTTCTTTCTCTTCCCATTTTTTAAAGAAATCGCCCTTTTAGTTTTCAAATATAAAAATAAAATGATAAATCATAAAAACTACAAAAGACGACAAGTTGCTCTTTTATATTTATTTTCAATTTCAAGTTTGCAACTTCCCATGCTCTTGCATTCCAATTATTTCCATTTTAATTTTCTTTTTATGATTTAACTCTATCTCTAAATTCTCCATTTAAACTCCAATTAATAATTTATTTAAATGACATTATTCAGTATTCAAAATTAAAAAAAAACATCATTACAATATGGAATAATAGTTCATTATATTCCATTAAAATGTTCTTTATTATATTTAATAAATAATTACTATTGTCCATATAACCCTTTTAATAAATGTGATTCCTTACTTACAATTTTAGATTTTCAAAAATAATTTAATTAAATTCTTTAATTAATATCGAACAATTAAGACATTAAATCATAATATCACATTTACAAAATAATCATTTATAAGTACAATTAGTATTTTAATACAATTCATTCATTTATTTGTCATTTAATTTAAACAACAATATATAATTTATTGAACGATTAAAGCTTAACGAGCTTATTTTAATAATTAAATTAACATCATTCACTTAGTTATTTAATAATTTAATTAAATTAATTCTACACTAAGAACGTTGTAAAAATGACTTATTAAACAATATTAATCATCTTAACAAAGAAAACAACAGTCATAACAATTAATTAAAATGACACATAGACAACAATTAAAATAAATGACCATAAACAAAAGGATACCGAATAGAAGCGGGGTAATAGACGAATGACACCGTCAGACACAACGACAGGGTGACAAACTCAGACAGGGACTTTCTTGTCAACTCTGTTTTCAACTTTATACCCATTGGGATTGTGGGACACGCTCAGACCTGACAACGCAGGTGGAGTTGGTGTCCAATACCTGCATCCTGCATCCTGCATCAAACCAATGTCAAATAGCATATAAATCTCCAATTACAAGCACACCATGAAAGGTAGTTGAGACATAGCAGGTGCTTGCGAACGAGCAATGCTACATCGTCCTTTCACCAAGACTCAACAGAAATACACCATTATGAATATCCAAAAACAAGCATTAAGCTATAACCGCACCACATAGTACCACATGAGAACAATAACATAACCAGATAAAAATGAACACCACATATCATTATGTAATAAAGTAGTATCATGAACATCTAAACCAACTAAACTGCAAATCCATACAAGTCAAACTAGTGAAACCATCACCATCCAAGTCTCAAGTCCACAGTACAACATAACAGAGTATCAACAAAGTAATAGCTACACGAGGGGTATTACATCCTTCCCCCTAGATCTTGACTTACTCTTGGAAGCCGATGAACAAATAGGGAAATGCCTCTCTAATGCATGATGCATCCTCCCATGTCGTTGAAGTCTCATCATTAGGGTCCCATTGGACCCGCACCTATTCAATTTCTCTACCCCTGAGAGCGAGTCTCCTATGCTGCAGAATGACCACGGGCTCGAGTGCCAAATGCCCATCCTCGACCTATAATGCATTCCAATCAAGTGCATGAGTAACATTTGGATAATAAGGTCTAAGTACATAAACATGAAAGACATTGTGTATGTGCGATAGACTGGGCAAAAATGCTAGGTGATAAGCAATGGGGCCAATTCTGTCTAAAATTTTAAATGGTCCCACAAAATGAGGCATGAGCTTAGAGCCTTTCCCATAACAGATTGGACTCTTTCACGGATGCACTCGCAAGAAGACCCGATCACTAACAAAAAACTGACGATCGACCCTATGTGCATCAGAGTACTTCTTTTGCTTGTCTTGAGTTGCTACTAAATGTTCTCTGATGCAAGCAACCTGTTGCTCCATATCCTGAAGCATTTTGGGTCCAAGGAGAACTTTGTCCTCAAGACAGTCCCAACTTAATGGGGCCTAAAAAGGACAACCATATAATGCATGAAAGGGAGCCATGCCAATCGAGCTATGATATCCGTTGTAGGAAAACTCCACCAAATGCAAATAGTCCTCCCAACACACTTGCTGATCCATCACATACATACATAGCATGTCCTCAAGCACCTGGTTGACCCTCTCAGTCTGACCATCTATTTTAGGATGGTATGCAAAACTAAAGTTCAGCTGGGTCCCTAAGGCATGCTGCAAGGATGTCCACAATGCAGAAGTGAACACCAGATCTCTATTGGAAATAATCCTTCGTGGAATTCCGTGCAGTTGAACAATGTCTTCCATGAATATTCTGGCTATCGAAGAAGCAGTGTAAGATGATCGGACGGGGGAGAAGTGTGCCACCTTGGTCAACCTATCAACATTGACCATGATAGCATCATGTCGACGAGAAGTCGTAGGAAAATCCACAATAAAATCTATTGATATTATATCCCACTTCCATTCAGGAACGAGATGAGGTTGTAGAAGGCATGTGGGATGCTGGTGTTTTTCCTTAACTCTCTGACATTCCAAACATCTTGCCACAAAGTTTGCAATATCCCTCTTCATGCCAGCCCAAAAGTATAGTGAACGAAGGTCTGCATACATTTTCTTAACTCCTGGGTGAGCAGAATAGGGAGCCCGATGTGCCTCAGCCACGATTAATGTACAAATACCCTTTGTAGGTGGTACATGCGTACATCCCAAATACCGCAATAGGCAATCTAATTCTAGTGTATAACCTACAAATTTTCCCTCCAAAGCTCTATCTGACTCAATTTCTGATTTCACTTCCTGATACCAACTATCTAAGGGAAGTGCTACGAGGATCTAGCTCCTCAAATCCACCTCAAGAGTCACTACAGATATCTCCTGTCTCTACCGACTCAGAGCATCTGCCACTATGTTTTCCTTGCCTTGGATGTACTTAACCTCAAAATCATATTCGCAAATAAATTCCATCCATCTCTACCTAGCATTCAGGTTTGACTGCGTAAAAATATACTGCAAGCTGCGATGATCATTATGTAGCTCGATACGATTCCCTAACATGAAATGCCTCCATCTTACAAGGGCATGCACAACTGTGGCTAATTCCAAATCATGCGTGGGGTAATTCAGCTCATGGAAATTGAGCTTGCGGGAATCATATGCAATCACACGACCTTCTTGCATTAAAACAGCTCCCAAACCTTCCAAAGAAGCATCTGTACATACCACGAAATCCCCAGTAGGATTAGGAACTACTAGAATCGGTGCACTGGTCAACTTATCCTTAAGGGTTTGGAATGCTAACTAGCACTACTCTGACCAAAAAAACTTCTTCCCTTTCCTCTGGAGAGAAGTGATGGGATGTGCAATCCTCGAAAAGCCCTGAATGAACCGCTGATAGTAGCCCGCTAAACCCATATAACTATGAATCTCAGGAAAATTCTTGGGTGCTGGCCAATCAAAAATGGCTTGGATCTTTGAAGGATCCACAATGATACCTTCGTGAGAGATGATGTGTCCCACATATTTTACTTTAGTCTTGAAAAACTCACACTTTTCCAGATTAGCATACAACTGATTGTCCCTCAAGCACTGCAACACCTGTCTCAAGTGTTCCTCATGCTCCTCCATTGTTTTCAAGTAGATCAAGATATCATTAAGAAACACAAGAAAAAACCTATTCAAGTAGGTTTGAAAGACTCCATTCATCAGACTCATGAAAACTGATGGTGCATTTGTCAACCCGAACGTCATAACAATGAATTCATAATGCCCACAACGATTGTGAAATGCAATCTTGTGTATATCAGCTTCAGCTATCCACAATTGATGGTATCTCGACTTAAGATAAATCTTGGAGAATACCTGAGCCCCCTTTATCTGATCGAATAGGTTGTCAATTCTTGGAAAAGGATACTAGTTCTTCACTGTCACTTTGTTAAGCTGTCTGCAATCGATGTACAAACGGAGTGAACTGTACTTCTTCACGAATATCATTGGTGATCCCCAAGGGGAAACACTAGGATGGATGAACCCTTTTACTAAAATCTCCTCCAATTACAAACGAAGCTCTTGAAGTTCATGTGTTATCATCTGGTATGGAGCCTAAGATATAGGCTCAGCTTTGGGTACAAGATCAATTTTGAAGTCGATGTCACGCTTTGGTGGCATCCCCATAATTTCACTCAAAAAAACATTAGAGAATTCCTTAAGGAGGGGATAGTCATCTAATGACACCCCTCAACTCTCTCCCAAATCCAAGTCATTGACTGAAACTGCAAATAGCTGACAACCCTGACGGAAACACCTCTTCAATTGCATGGCTGAGATCATTTGTAATGAGATAGGCCTCTGTATACCAACAATCTCAACCTTATTACCGAAATCATCAACACAATGCATCGCCTTGCGGTGACAATCAATTATAGTTCAGTGAGCACTCAGCCAATCCATACCCAAAACAACATCATAGGAACCAAGAGGTAGGATTCGAAGGTCCATCGTAGTCACAAGTGTCCCAATTTTCAAATTGCAACCCTGAACGAGTGACTCAACAGCTACCCTCGCCTTGGAGGCCAATTCGACCTACCACTTAATGCCTTGCCTTGCTGCCACTAGTCTACAATGCTCAACTACTGAAGGAGAGATAAATGAATTTGATGCTCTAGAATCAAAGAGAATGGAAATACTAGTGCCATCGAACACACATAATGTCTCAACTACAGTGCCCTAATGTTTAGCTTGATGGTTGTCAACTGCCACAAAAACTCGGTGCGATCTACCTGCATCACCCACTATCGACTCAGAAGCAGCTAGTCTCTAACTAAAACCTGTAGTGTTCCTCTACGGAAATTGTATGGAAATATGTCCCTATTGATCGTAGGAGAAACAACCTATGCCCCGACCAAAACCTCTGCCACCAGATGGTGCATTTGACTGCTGAAAAACTGCCTCGACTGCTGAAAAACTGCCTCGACTGGGTGTCGACTGTGTACTCTATGCAGGCTAATAAAAATAGTTTTGTTGAGCTTGTTTCCAATTATGATTCTTTCTGGCCTGAGATCTGCCACTTTCCTGAGATTGAGAATTATTGTGCTTAGGCTACGACTGCTACTACTATTGTTGAACACCCTTGGAGGGTGCACGATAGCTTCGGGAAGTGTCTGCAACTTGAGGCTGCCCACCTCGAGAACTAAAACCAGATGTTGGTGCACTATCGATCTAAACTCCTGTGTGACCTCCCAGAGCCATTGCCAAGTTTTTCTCTACAAGGTGAGCCTTTTCAATAGCTACCTCCATCATCTTTGGCTCGAAGACCTAGACTCCTCCACTGATTTGGGCGTTTAAGCCCCTAACAAAGTGTTGAACACGCATAGCCTCATTGTTACCGATTCCCACATACTATTTGAGCTCATAGAAGTAGCACTCATACTACTCAAAAGACATTTCCATTTATCTCAACTCATGGAATTCATCTACCCGACGCTATCTCTAGTGATTAGAAAGGAAACGGGCCCTGAATCTCTCCATAAATAACTCCCAAGCCACCATGCTGATGTCAAGATGCAACTTTTGCTCTTCAAGTCACGACCAAGTGGATGCAAAGCCTCTGAGGTGCATGATGGTGCACCTAGCCTTAGTATTACTACCATAAGGATGCATAACAAAGCATTGGTCTAGATCGATTAGCTATGTTTCTGCCTCTATACCCCCACCAGAACCATAAAATGTGGGAGGTCATGCTCTCAACATGTCTCTCATGTGACCCGCCACTACGACATCCTGCTTTGCTGCTATTTCCCCCCATCTCAGTGATCTATCTCGTTCTCTTTCCACTTGCTCCTTCTCCTCTGGCCTAGGGCCTAAACCACCCAAAATCTCCTCAAGTAGGTGTTGCAACTGACCTTCTTCAAGACCTAGTTGCTCTGGGTTTTAACTACCGCCTCCTAGATTGTTTTGGGAAATTTGATGTAGCTCAAGTTCTAAACCATGGGAACTCTGACGTAGCCGATGCGCGAACCCCAAAGGACACTAAGACAAAAATTACCACATAATTTTTATTTTTTTTAAAGTTAACACATAAGATATGTACATTAAGTTCCATTACACAACATTCAATTAAACAAATAAAATAGCCACCTATGTCCTCTGGGGTACACGTGGAGACATTACGTGACATAAACCCATAACATAATGAAGGAAAACAAAATCCAAGTTAACCATAATAAACCATGTTAAAGCATTCATTAACAAAACCTTGCATCCATTATAATTTCCATCATTAAGAAGCATTCACATGTGAAAACTCAACATGAACAAGATTAACTCTATTTCAATAACCATAACATATATTATAATCATAAAAATACAAAGGAGTGTATTTCCATAGATACAACACATCAAAATGACGAAAACTATAATCACTAATCACAAAAGGAATACAGAGGTACAATTATACATTACATCATTCAAAAACATAGGTTTACATCATTGTTTCCCAAATATATGAGTAATACATCAAATATATGAGTATGACAGAAATATAAATATACATCTACAAATATATTGAACTCTGGAACACTTTGCATCTGTGTAACACTGTGCTACACGAATGTTGATAGGGAACCCAACAAGGTGCATAGCATGTTCCACCCGACCTCGTGGACCTAAAGGTCCACCCCTTGTGCTAGGAGTAGGCAAGAAAGACCCACAACCAAGGCCATCAAGAAGAACAACCACAAGACCAAACCATAGAAAATAAAACAACCAGAACATAACAAATATCAACCTCAATGACAACATACAAAATGACTGCTTCCAGAGAAAGACAATGGTAAGGGGGACTACAGGAGAGTTTCATCGCCTGACCCTATTATGGGTTATCCTAGCTACCTCTCAACAGGCGCTGACCCCCATCTATGGTTATCCTAGCTGCCCCTCACTGGGCATCAGCTGCATAGGGTGACACGTGCGGGATCACTAGCCTCTCTTGAGGACGAGGTAGCGACCTTTCCGACCACGACATTCTTAGTCCACCCTTAGTCTGTGGAAGCTAATGGCGTGGATGAGGTATCTGACTTATCTTTAGTTAAAGTTAACCTACCCAACCCACTAGTGTGTTTTATTAGGCTTTCACTTGTTTAACCAACTCATTCATTGGTTATCCAGGCTACCCCTTTGTGCACTAGCCCTCATGATAAGCCACTCTCCCAGTTAGCCCCAAACAAAGTGCACAACAAGAAGGGGGTGTATCAAAGCATATGAAACACTAAACCACATAAGCCAATAACATGTGCGAGGAACAACCTTCTCACTCAAGCCATAATCCAAGGCAAGAAACCATGAAACAAGGTACACCCATAAAAGAACGAACATAAAATAACCAGCAATCTACAAGGGACTAACCACGTAAAGATTCAACGTACATCACTTTATCTCACAGCCTCTAGAAGTCTAGAAAAGTCAACTACCCGTAACTTCCCAATGAGGGTATTCATACATATCAGTTTCTCGACCAACTTCGAGCATAACTATGTATAAAACCAAACACAAGAAGGAAATCCGCATCAAGGAACCATATCAAAAAATCAACCTTTAACCTATCCATCATAAATGAAATAATAATAAAAAGAGCATTTTAAATGATTCTATTCGTATATCCATAATGAAATTAGTAGATTCCATCTTTTCAATTCCCAAACAAGACTACAAGAAATCGTCACAACAAGACCCTCAATCCAAAATTTCAACGCAAAATAAAACGACCACAAGGGGGACTAGTTAGGTAGATCTTCCGTATATTTAAGGTAATGATTGCAAGGAAAGTTCAATGACCAATTTACACTTTATTTAGACGTGAATTCAATTAATTAAATTTAGAACTCAAATAATCATATCTTATCTCTAATTGCATATTTTATTACCAAAAATTTCTTAACTAAAAACATATATATATATGTAATATAGGGGAATTCACTACTCATGAGTTCTCTTCACTCAGAGAGCCTCATAGGGTGAACTACCCTAAACTACCTCAATGGAACAACGTAGAAGTTCTAGAATCCGAAAGAGCAAGTCATAGAGATTTTATGGACAAACTGACAAGCTCTCAGCCAAAGGACATTATAGCAGAATACAGATGATAGCACGATGCGTTGGCATCCCAGAGGTGTGTTGGTGTCTCGTATGAACCAAAAAGTGAGTTTGTCTCAGAAAGTGCCTAAATGACTACTTCTACTCTGAATGCTAAAAACCATAGAATATAGTAAAATAATAGAAAGTGATAGGACTGAGAAAAAGTAAAGAGTAAATGATAAAGATAAGGAGAAGAAAGGAAATAAATGCTTTCAACCACGTGAGTGATGAAGCCTCCACCAAACGAATTTCTTCAAAACCTGTGTGCACAATATCTAGAGAGAATGTTGGGGATGTATAGGGGTTTTCCTCAGTCAAACCCTCATTTTGGTGTTCCCACCTCCATGGACAGCCAAGAAGATAGAAAGAAAGAGTGGGACGAACAAAGTGTGTGGTGAAAGCAAAACCCACTCAGGAGTAGAACCCACACAACGAAATAAGCGTGTGATAAAAGAAAACCCCTCTCGAGGAGGAGATCCCGTATCAAAAAAGAGGTGATAAAAGCAAACCCCACTCAAGGAGGAGAACCCATATCACCAAGTAAGTATGAAAATAGTAGGGGATATGGAAACCTAGGATTCTCACAAGCATGAAATGAAGGAGATGAAGTTGCAAGAGTGGAGCTAAGAGAGCTTGAGAGAACTTGAAGCTGCTACCACAAGTTGTATTAAGTTTTGCAAGGAAGTGATGGAGTGAGGCTAAAAGCTAGAATGAAGCAAGAAAAGTGCCAACAAGACTTGGAAGAAGTTGGAAGATGCAAGTGGATGGAAAGAATGGGTTAAAAAGGAAGAAAAGAAGCTTCTCAGGCAGTTACAGGGAATCCCAAGCCGTTTCCACCGACAAACTTGGATGACAAGTGGAAAACATGCTTAGAAATGGTTTTCTGAGTGTTGAAATTTCATAGGATGCTATCACGGCATGCAAACATCCGTGCAACACGTTAGTGTCCAAACATGTCACGCTATGAAACAACACATGTAGGAAAAGCAAAAAGTTTAAGGTAAAGTTGGTGCACGAAGGGTGGTTGCTGAAAAGGGGTGTTGGAGCATCCTGAGAGGGAAAGAGGCTGATGCAGGGGCTAAAATGAGCCTACCCAAGATGCTAAGGGAGTGGACACTAAAGTGGATGCAAGAATGTACGTGAAATTGCAAGGGGTGCAATTTTACGCTTATACATTTTTCCCCCACTTTAGCAGGCATATGAATCTACATTAATATGCATGCTAAAGGAAATCTACGAAACACAAATAACATCATATGCCAAAAAGGATATTGTAGAGGAAGCAGATAACTCTTTGAATCATGGAAGCATGCCCCTAGGCTGAAGACCTACAAAACCAATGCATTAGGCAAGGAAAACCTACACTAGATAGCAACATTAGAACATAAAAAGCTAAAGGATTTGAGTTAGCAAAGTAAAGAGACCTCGATGTAGAAGGTTATCTCAGTACTATGCATCATCCCCAAACAATAACACATAGAAGAATTCTGGAGTGAAGAGAAGAAGTGTATATACTCAGGATGAAGAAGATGCAAATCTTCGATCCAACATATACACAAGAAAGAAGAGAGATAAAAATGAAATGAATGCAAGAGTGATAAAAGCAATCCCCGCTCGAGGAGGAAAACCTGTATCATAGAGTAAAAGTGATAAAAGCAATCTCCGCTCAAGGAGGAAAACCTGTATCATAGAGTAAAAGTAATAAAAGCAATCCCTACTCAAGAAGTAAAACTTGTATCACCAAAGCATAGGTGATAAAAGAAATCCCCGCTCAAGGAGGAAAACCCGTATCACCAAAGAGGTGATAAAAGCAAACCCCGCTCAAGGAGGAGAACCCGTATCACCTAGTAAAGATGTAAAGAATCTCTATAGGTTCTTGGTCTTGTAGGGAGGTATCCCCCAAGATTTCTTGCATGGAGGAAACCAAAGGAAGCGGACTCCGCAGAGTTGAAAATCAGTGACACATTGATAGGGAGGTTGGATGAATCAATCACTGATTCAGGCTCTAGGTCTTGTTTGGAAGACCTCTAAGGTGTCTCACTTCACCACTTCAACCTATAGGATCTTCTAGTATTTAGGATCCCCTAGTATAACTTTTCCAACCCCAACTACCAGCATAATTTCTTGCTACCAAGTCAAGACTTGGTGCAATCTTGCAACTCTAACCTTAGCCTTAATTCACCCCAAAGGCTACAAACCTCCAAATTATTGAATTTAACTTTGCAGGGGTGTGGAGGTACTTCAAAAGTCTTAAATCCATCCTACTATGGTTCTTGAAGGTCCACCTGACTCCATTTCTTGGTCGCTTTCACCAAACCCTCATTTAGGTCTTAAAAAGGCTACTAGCCCTAGGAGCCCCAATTAGGCCTCCTTCTCCAAGAAAAAATGTTAGTTCTCCAAATATTTCCAAAGAACCCCCAATCTTTCTTTGAGATTCCTGGTTCATACGAACACCTCACAAATATTTTTTGGGTCTTGGGTCTTAACTGTCCGTATAAAGCCTTAACTTGAAAATGGGCAATACTAGGGTTTTTAAGCCCTTTTTTGGTTTCTCTCAAACTGTCAAGTCCTTTCCCATCTAGATGAATTGATGGAGTTTCCTCTTGATTACTAGGACTTGGCAAGACTCACACCTACCTTCTCCAAAAGGAAATTTTCCAAGAATTTGTCACCCCTGCAAATTATGTGCTTTGCACTCAAGTCTTCCTAGCCGGGCACTTCCCTGGCTCACCTAGGGCAAGACTTCCACAGTGGCTCCTGTGCTTTCACAAAACCTAAATCCTACCATATATACATACATGGAGTCTAGTCACTGTTCCCAAAGGGCCATACAATTTGTATGGTGGGAAAGTGAACTAATACTCCATTTTCTTAAAACTGCCTGGTTCAGACCAACAACAGTGTGGAAACAAAACTATTTACAAACAGTGATTGAAATTGAATAAAGAGACTAATTAATGGCACACAATGCTTTTAGAACTACTACACTACCTCCTGCATAAGTTACAGTGCCATGATTAAGCCATTAAAACCTAACTTCAATGAAAAATCAGAAAAATGCACTTTTAAACACAATTGCTTTTCTTGAATTCATAAAACTTCCAAAAACTTAACAAAGGCTTCCAACCCCACTTCAATGCTAAGGCTTTCCATAAATAGGGTCTCTCTTTCAGTTATGGGCTTTCCTTGGCCGCTTGTAACTCCAATTGAGTATTATTTGCAAAAATTGAAAAGAAACTCCTAAAAGGCCTAAAAGGTCAAAACCTCATTTGCAAAAAGCCTTAAACCTAACCAATGGTCAACATGACCTTCATCAGATGATCAACACCCAATAAAAAATGCCAAAAAGGCTTATATCCAAGTGAACTAAGTTTTATTGCTTAGTTGTCCTAGACAAGACTGTCCTAGATAACCTATGATAACCTATGGGTGCTCCTACACCATTCTCCCCCTCAGCCAAACACTAAGGATTGTGGGGAGAGATCAGAGATAAATCAATACCCTGTTTCTTGAACTAAGCTTCATCCACCCATGTGGCCTCAAATTTTGGTTTGTCTTTCCATTTGATGAGATGTTCCATGTATTCCTTATGCTAGGTAGACTTCTTCACCCTTGATTCTAAGATTCTCTCTGCTTGTAGATTGTCTTTAGGAGGTAAGGCTATGTTACTCACATCCTTCAAGACATCCACACTTTTCTGATCCAAGTCAGTGACTGGTCCTTTATACCTGATCAAATCAGCCACATTAAACATTGGTGAAATGTCTAAGTCTGCAGGTAGCTCCACTTTGTAGGCATTCTTTCTATATTTTGCTAACACCTGACACGGTCCCACTCTCTTCATCTGCAACTTGGTTGATGTTCCTTTCTGCAACCTAGATTTGTTGAGATGGACCATGACATAGTCTCCTACTACAAATTGTAGATCTTTCCTAGACATATCCACCTTAGCTTTCAGCTTGTGAGTAGCCTCTGTGATTGTCTTTTTCACCTGCTCTTGAATCTCCTTCATGGTTTGAGAGAAATCTTCAGCATGGCCACTCCTATGTTCCATAGTTCCTAGGTCTCTAAGTTCACACACACCTCTTGGGTGCATTCCATACACTATTTCAAAAGGACTTCTGCCTATAGTCCGATTCACACTATCATTGTAAGCATATTCAGCTTGTGATATGACCAAGTCCCATGTCTGTCCATACTCCTTGGTGAGGCACCTTAGAAGGTTACCTAACACTCTATTTATTACCTTAGTTTGTCCATTTGTCTGAGGATGGTAAGCTGATCCAAAAGACAAGTTAGTACCTAATCTGCTCCATAGAGTCTTCCAAAAATGACTCATGAACTTCACATCCCTGTCTGAGACAATGCTCAATGGAAATCCATTGATCCTCACAATCTCTTTGAAGAAAAGATGAGCAATATAGATAGCATCATGGGTGGTCTTGCAAGGAATAAAATGACTCATTTTGCTAAACGTATCCACCACCACATAGACACTATCAAACCCTGTCTTAGTTTTAGGGAGTCCTACCACAAAGTCCATGCTAACACATTCCCATGGTCTATTTGGAATGGGTAGAGGTTGATACAAACCTGCATTGCTAGCTCCCCCCTTGGATTTCATACAAACTACACACTGCTCCACATACCTTCTGACATCCCTTGGAAACTTGGGCCAATAATAGAACCTCTGTACTAATTCTATTGTCTTGTTGATACCAAAATGACCACTAAGACTACCATTGTGCTTCTCTTGGATAAGATTCTCTCTCATTGAACCTTTTGGAACACATAACTAATTCCCCTTGAACAAAAGTCCACTCTGCAATGTATACTCTGAGAATTGACTATGAAAGTGATTCTCAAAATCAGAACATACCTTATGTGCCTCCGAGAAGTATTCATCTTCTCCATAGAGATCCTTGAAACTCTCTATCCCAATGCTCTTTATTTGTATCTCTTGCATTGTCAACAACCTCCTACTTAGTGCATCTGCCACCTTATTCAACTATACCTTCTTGTGCTTGATAGTAAATGTGAAAGCTTGGAGGTATTCCATCCATTTCAAATGTCTATTGCTCAACTTCTCTTGTGTGTTGATGTAGCTAAGTGCCTGGTTATCAGTAAACACTACAAACTCTTTAGGTAGGAGATAATGCCTCCACTTTCTAAGTGACTGTACTAGAGCATACATTTCTAGGTCATAGGTAGAATAATTTTTCTTAGCTTCATTGAGCTTTTCACTAAAGAAAGCTATAGGTCTGCCTTCCTGGCTTAGTACTCCTCCTACTGCAATTCCACTGGCATCACATTCCACAGTGAATAACTTATCAAAACTAGGTAACAAAAGGACAGGTTGAGTTGCCACTTCTTGTTTCAGTTTCTCAAAACCCTTCTCAGCTTACAGAGTCCATTTGAATTTAGCTTTTAGGGCACCTTTGATTGTATCAACTACTGGTGCACATATGCCACTAAAATTCCTTATAAACTTCCTATAAAATTGAGCTAACCCATGAAAACTCCTTACCTCTGTCCCTGTGGTTGGTATAGGCCAATTTAGGATAGCTTCCACTTTGCTTGGGTCCATCTTCAATGATCCTTGGGATACTACAAACCCCAAATACACAAGCTCTTGTTTGAAGAACTCACACTTTTCTAGGTTGATGGCTAACCTCTCGTCCGGCAATCTTTTAAGAACCAACTCCACATGTTTTAGATGTTCTTCTACTGTCTTGCTAAAGATGAGTATGTCATCTAGATACACCACCACAAATATATCTATGAAATCCTTAAGTACTTCATTCATGAGCCTCATGAATGTGCTAGGGGAATTTGAGAGATTCTGATATGATGGTATCCACTCTTGAGATCCAACTTGGTGAAATACTGAGCTCCTCCAAGACAGTCCATCAAATCCTCAATCCTAGGAATAGGGAACCTATATCTAATTGTAATTCTATTTATAGCCCTAGAATCAGTGCATAGCCTCCACTTACCACCTTTCTTGGTTGCTAAGACCACTGGTACTGCACACGAACTGATGATCTTCCTAATTAGTCCTTGGTCTAACAACTCCTGCACTTGTCTAGCTACTTCTAGGTTCTGATTTGGTGTAAGCTTGTAAGCTGCTTTGTTTGGAAATGAAGCCCCTGGTATGAAGTCAATCTGATGACTAATGGCTCTCTTTGGAGGTAAGGTTGCTAGTGTTCCATCACTGACTATGTCCTTGAACTTCTTAAGCAACTTCTGGACTGCTCCTGGTATGACTATTTTCTTAGTCTTATCTTCCTCCTTAGGTTGCACCATGACCACATATCCTTCCCCTCCTTATTGTAGAGTGTTGATAAAATCCTTGCCATTATTTAACAAGACACTAGGGGTCTTTGACTGTCCTTCTTCCTCATCTGAAAGTGACTGCAGTTTGAATGTCTTTCCATCCTTCTTGAATGAGATAGTGTTCTCCTTTCCATCATAGATGTCTCCTCTGTCATACTTCCATGGTCTTCCCAATAGAAGATGGCATGCATCCATGGGAAACACATCACAAATCAACTTGTCCTTGTATCCTCCAATGGAGAACTCCACCGTTGTCTGCTCATTTACAAGAACACTCTACCCTTTGTTCAACCATGTCACCTTGTAAGGACTAGTGTGGGGTATCTTCTCCAATTTTAACTTCCTTACTGCCTCCTTAGAAATAATGTTATCAGTAGATCCTAAATCCACTATAACCTTGCACACCTTTCCAAGTATTTTGCATCTTGCCCTGAATAAGGCTCTCCTTTGATTTGTCTCTTCTTTAACTGGTTGTCTGATTAGAACCCTACTTAACATCAAGTTCTCCCCCATTTCTGATTCTATGTGACTAACCTCTGGTGACTTGATACTCATGGTGTCCTCTTGAGCATATGCTACTCTCTTTTCTGTATTTGATGAAGATGCTTTCTCCGGGCACCTATAAGTTGGATGACCTACTTGACCATAGTTGTAACACTTCATACTAGCAAAGTATGAGTTACTTCTGCCTGCTCCTCTTCCTCTATTTGAACCTCCTTGAGGTCCTCTTCCTCTTCCATAACCTCCTCTAGAAGTTGTTTCACTTCCATGCTCTGTGAGTTTAAACTCTCCCTGATTTCTTTTTTCAGTCCCTCTACCTTGGTATCCACCTCTATATCCTCTTTGATCTCTGCCTTTTCCTCTATTCTTAGAAGCCTGGTCTTGTTTCCTCTTACTCCTTTCTTCAATCTTTATAGCCAATTGATAACATTGGTGCACTGTTTTGGGACTTAGAAGAGTCATATCCTCTTGAATGTTCCACTTCAAGCCGTTAAGATACCTAGCCACCTTAAGAATTTCATCCTCAGTTACATTAGACCTCATGCAAAGTTTTTGAAACTCCTCAGTATAAGAATTCACATCTTGATCTCTTTGTCTCAAGCTCTGTCTTTTCTTGTGCAACTGGATTTCATAATCATCTGGCATGTATTCTTCTCTCACTTTGGCAACCATTCCCTTCCAAGTAGAAATAGGCTTCTTGCCTTCCTTTTCTCTCTCTTTTTGAATGAACTTCCACCATGTCAAGGCAGTACCTCTCAATCTTGATTTGGCCACCTTTACCTTCTATGCTTCAGAGACTCCATCACACTCAAAATGGTTTTCCATTCCCTCTATCCAATCCATGACTAGATCAGCTTCCATTTTACCACTAAACAGTGGTATGCCTTCAAGTGCTTTTCCACTCAAAGCCTTCAATGCCTTCAAGAAAGGCTCTTCTTGCAAAACAGGGTCAGGTTCAGGGATCTCGTCTTCCTCTGCAACCTCTTCTTTCTTTGGTACCCTTCCTTCCAACTGCACATTACTCATTACTTGCTCAAGTTGGGCTATTCTTTCCCTCAATAACCTATTGTATTCCTCTTGTTCTTCAACCTTCTTGGTCAATTCTGCATTTGTCACCATGTCAGTAGAACCACTAGACTCAACCTCTGACATATATTATTCTATCCCAAATCTTTTGCTACTCTGATACCAATCTGATAGGGAGGTTGGATGAATCAATCACTGATTCAGGCTCTAGGTCTTGTTTGGAAGACCTCTAAGGTGTCTCACTTCACCACTTCAACCTATAGGATCTTCTAGTATTTAGGATCCCCTGGTCTAACTTTTCCAACCCCAACTACCAGCATAATTTCTTGCTACCAAGTCAAGACTTGGTGCAATCTTGCAACTCTAACCTTAGCCTTAATTCACCCCAAAGGCTACAAACCTCCAAATTATTGAATTTAACTTTGCATGGGTGTGGAGGTACTTCAAAAGTCTTAAATCCATCCTACTATGGTTCTTGAAGGTCCACCTGACTCCATTTCTTGGTCGCTTTCACCAAACCCTCATTTAGGTCTTAAAAAGGCTACTAGCCCTAGGAGCCCCAATTAGGCCTCCTTCTCCGAGAAAATAGGTTAGTTCTCCAAATATTTCCAAAGAACCCCCAATATTTCTTTGAGATTCCTAGTTCATACGAACACCTCACAAATATTTTTTGGGTCTTGGGTCTTAACTATCCGTACAAAGCCTTAACTTGAAAATGGGCAATACTAGGGTTTTTAAGCCCTTTTCTGGTTTCTCTCAAACTGTCAAGTCCTTTACCATCCAGATGAATTGATGGAGTTTCCTCCTGATTACCAAGACTTGGTAAGACTCACACCTACCTTCTCCAAAAGGAAATTTTCCAAGAATTTGTCACCCCTACAAATTATGTGCTCTGCACTTAAGTCTTCCTAGCCGGACACTTCCCTGGCTTGCCTAGGGCAAGACTTCCACAGTGGCTCTTGTGCTTTTACAAACCCTAAATCCTACCATATATACATACATGGAGTCTAGTCACTATTCCCAAAGGGCTGTACAATTTGTACGGTGGGAAAGTGAACTAATACTCCATTTTCTCAAAACTACCTAGTTCAGACTAGCAACAGTGTGGAAACAAAACTATTTACAAACAGTGATTGAAATTGAATAAAGAGACTAATTAATGGCACAAAATTCTTGTAGAACTAATACACTACCTCCTGCACAAGTTACAGTGCCATGATTAAGCCATTAAAACCTAACTTCAATGAAAAATCAGAAAAATGCACTTTTAAACACAATTGCTTTTCTTGAATTCATAAAACTTCCAAAAATTTAACAAGGGCTTCCAACCCCACTTCAATGCTGAGGCTTTCCATAAATAGGGTCTCTCTTTCAGTTATGGGCTTTCCTTGGCCACTTGTAACTCCAATTGAGTATTATTTGCAAAAATTGAAAAGAAACTCCTAAAAGGCCTAAAAGGTCAAAACCTCATTTGCAAAAAGCCTTAAGCCTAACCAATGGTCAATATGACCTTCATCAGATGATCAACACCCAATCAAAAATTCCAAAAAGGCTTATATCCAAGTGAACTAAGTTTTATTGCTTAGTTGTCCTAGACAAGACTATCCTAGACAACCTATGATAACCTATGGGTGCTCTTGCACCACACGTCTACCCGCAAATAGAGCATGTCAAAAAGTGGTTGTGTAGGCAAGTAAGCGGACAGTCGCGTAGACTATCAACAAGTCAAAAAACTTTCAAAGGGGTCCCTTGGGAACCCAGCGTGAAAAAGGGGTCCACCCAAGGGGTGCGCTATTTAAGAATCAAGGTCTAGTCAGGTTTCCCCCAAGCTAGACGCAAAGACATGAAACAGGTCTAGTCAGGCTACCCCCAAGCTAGATGTGAAGATATGGAATAGGTCTAGTCAGGTTGCCCCCAAACTAGACGCGAAAGAATTCATTCAAAATAAATTTTTTCCAAAGAGGTCCCTCGGGGACCCTCCAAAAGAAGAGGGGTTCCACTCAAGGGATGCTTCAATTGAAAGATAGAGAGAAGAAGAGAGGGAGTCCTTTACGAGGGCCACACATCTCCAGAATAAGTTATCACTTCCCCTTGCATATAGGGGAGGAGAATCATGCAAGATTCTTAGAACAGGATAGAGGTGAACCTTGATATCACTTGTCATGCAAAGTAAAGGCAGGTGCATCAATCAAACAGGAGTTTGATGGCACTTGAATCACAAAGTTGTTGTATTTTGTCTTTCAAGGCCTTACATTCACTAGTGGAGTGGCAAAGCACTCGATGGTATGCACAAAAAATATGTTTTTCTTTATCATGTTTATGGAATTTCTTATGTGTAGGAGAAGGAAGAGTGATTAAGCGGGCTTTTAGAAGCCACAACAAAATACACTCTTGCTTAGATAAAGAATGAGGAGCAGGAAGCAAGCCTTTCTCTTGTGGAGGAAAGTTTGACTGCTCACAAGAAGAAGATACAAAGGTAGTAGACAATGGATGATCTACATGAAGAGTATTATTCCAGTAAAGGGGATCATACTCCTTTATGAGATCACCATCATCTTTCCTAATAGGACTACTAACATTAACCTCCTTAACATAAGTGTGATCATCTTCCTCAAAAGGAGGATCAACAACAAGAACATTACAATTTGCATTCACCTTACCCCGTGATACAGAAGAGTAAACATCTTCGATAGCGGGTGTGAATGATGCCATTAAAAATTCTAAGTGGATCGGGTTGACTTTATATTCCTAGATGAAGGAATTTGTAAATTCTAAAGAATCCCAATCATCACCAAGACATGCATTCTTTTGGGTTGAGGTAGGCTTAGGATTTCTTGCTTTATAAGGGTCTTCCTCAAGGACATTTATCTCGAGAGTATCCTTTGTAGTGGGTACTACTAGAGTAAACATCGACACATTGGAAGCTACTGAAGGGATAGACACAACTAAAACTTGACTGGTAGCTGCCATCTCACATAAGTGCATAGAATTAGGGTCAGCCTTGACTGTGACTACTTTATTATTGCAAATGAACTTAATAGATTTATGCAAGGTAGACGGGACTACACCCATAGCATGAATCCATGGTCTACTAAGAAGAAGGTTATATGGTAATTTCTCAGACATAACATATACAAGGGTAGGTACGGTAATGGGTCCCAACCTCAAAGGCAAGACTATCGTGCCTAGAGCTTGTCGACCAACATTATCAAACCCACAAATGATAATAAAAGAATCATTAAGAGAAGATGAGTCAATATTAATCTTAGGAAATAGATTAATACTACACACATTGAGCTAGCGTCAACGAGAGTACGTATAATGCCAATTTTATTAATATTGACTATGATCATTAGAGGGTCCGCTTGCTTCTGTACTTTTGGAGGTGGGAGCTCCTGCAGATAGAATGTGATATTCGATGAATCCACACGAATATACTCCATCAACGCATCAACATCTACCGGCCTAGCAAAAGAATGCAAGAGGATATTTTGCAAAGCTTCCTAAAGCATACCTTGATAAACCAGAGCAGACTGAAGCAAGTCCCACAGTGAGATCTTAGCCAGAGTAACTTGGAGTTGCTCGACAAGATCGTAATCACTAGGTGTTTTAGTTGTATGTTTAGGAGCTAAAGGAAGACTTGGTTGTCTATTCATACTATTCTCATAAGTATGGGCCACCGCTCTATACGAGGGAGCCTTAGAAAGATCAGGAGAACCACCGTCAAATGGAACACCCTCAATAGAACAAACCCTTTTAGGAGAAGGACTAGCTGGAGTCACGTAAATGATCGGTCTGTTAGGCCTTGGAGGGGCAACAAAGACATAGATTACATTTACTGAATCATCAAAACTAGGAGAAAAATTATTTGAATACATATTCTCAACATCAATCCAAACAGGATCAAATGTGGAATAATTATTTGAAGAAACATTCTCAACATCGATCCAGGGAGAATCAGATGTGGAAGGAGGTTCATCATTCACTAATGCATTATCTCTAGAAGAGAATGCATTGGAACAAAGATGAGGTTCATCATTCACCAATGCAATGTTTGTAGAAGAGAGTGCATTGGAAGGTAGGGAAGATTCATCATTCACTAATGCATCATCTCCAGAAGAGAGTGCATTGGAATGGAGAGAGGGTAGAGTAATGTTAAGAAATGTATCAATAATTTCATCTTCTTGTGACAAGATATCCTTTGAAGCAAGAGGAATCTCATGAGAAGGATCAAAGGTACCAAGTGACATAGGCAAGGCCAAGTCACTGTCACATGCATGAAATGGAATATTATTAACATTTTAAACAAAGTTAGGTACAAAACTAATAAAAAAACATATTAAATCCATTACAATTTTTTTGGTATTTTCTATGTTCTAGTAATTCAAGTTTTCATAGGTCTTCTGAGCATAATTTGAGGTCGAAAATTGTGTCAGTCCCTAATTTGACTATCAAAGACACTAGTATTTTAGGGACTAAACATTTCTCTATGAGACCTTTCCAACGGTGCAAACGATTCTGAATTCTGAGCACCGAGTCAAAAGTTATGACCTCGCCAAGTAGGGATAAATAAATTCTTGGTTTTTCAAAGAACACTGTTCTTCACGTCAAGTTCACCAAAATGTAGAAGAGGGGGATTCAATACTCATGAATTCTCTTCACTCAAAGAGCCTCACATGGCGAACTTCCCTAAACCACCTCAATGGAACAACACAAAAATTCTAGAATCCGAAAGAGCAAGTCACTGAGATTTTCTGGACAAACTGACAAGCTCTCAGCCAAAGGACGTCAGTGCAGAATACAAACGACAACGTGGTGTGCTGGCGTCCCAGAGGCGCACTGGTGTCTTGTATGAACTAGAAAGCAATTTTATCTCAAAAAATGCCTAAATGACCACTTCTACTCCGAATGCTAAAAACCACAAAATACATTAAAATAACAGAAAGTGATAGGACTAAGAAAAAGTAAAGAGTAAATGATAAAGATAAGGAGAAGAAAGGAAAGAAATACTTACAACCATGCGAGTGATGAAACCTCCAACAAACGAATGTCTTCAAAACCTGCATGCACAATATCTAGAGAGAATGTTGGGGCTGTATAGGGGTTTTCCTTAGTCAAACCCTCGTTTTGGTGTTCCCACCTCCACAAACAACCAAGAAGATAGAAAGAAAGAGTGGGATGAACAAAGCGCATGGTGAAAGCAAAACCCATTCAGGAGTGGAACTTGCACCACCAAATAAGCATGTGATACAAGCAAACCTCGCTCGAGGAGGAGAACCCATATCACAAAAGAGGTGATAAAAGCAAACCCCGCTCGAGGAGGAGAACCCGTATCACCAAGTAAGTATGTGAATAGTAGGGGATATGGAATACCAAGATGTTCACAAGCATGAAATGAAGGAGATGAAGTTGCAAGAGTGGAGCTAAGAGAGCTTGAAGCTGCTACCAGAAGCTGTATTAAGTTGTGCAAGAAAGTGATGGAGTGAGGTTAAAAGCTAGAATGAAGCAAAAGAAGTGTCAGTAAGACTTGGAAGAAGTTAGAAGATGCAAATGGATAGAAAGAATGGGTTAAAAAGGAAGAAAAGAAGCTTCACGGGCGGTTACAGGGAATCTCGATCCGTTTCCACCAACAAACTTGGTTGACAAGTGGAAAACATGCTTGGAAACGGTTGTCTGAGCGTTGACACATCACAGGACGCTAGCGCGGTGCATATATGTCCGCACGGCATGTTAGTGTCCAAACATGTCACGCTACGAAACAACACATGCAATAAAAGCTGAAAGTTTAAGGTAAAGTTGGTGCACGAAGGGTGGCTACGAAAAAAGGGTGTTGGAGCATCCCGAGAGGGAAAGAGGCTAATGCAGGGGCTAAAATGAGCCTACCCAAGATGCTAAGGGAGTGGACATTGCAGATGCAAGAATGTATGCGAAATTGCAAGGGGTGCAATTTTACGCTTATACAATATATATATATATATAATTACAAATGCACTAAATAATAGACTATCCTGCTATCATAATAAAGTGAATACGAACAAAAATTTAGTTGCAAAAATATACATATATATAAATCTACTCTAAAACATATGGCTGTGAGTAACAACATTCAAGCATAAAGTACTTAAAATCTGAGGTTACATTTTAGACACTAGTGAGCATATCAGACCTACAACATAAGGAGACATAATACAGAGACAATTTTGAATCTACATGAGACAAATGGTGTATCTAAAAAAAATCAATTCTCTCAAGGTTACTATACGCTAAGTTTTGTATAATTTGAAATTGCAGATTTACAACACACCCCTATGCACACCTATATCACAATTTCTACAGTCATAGGCTATGGCGCGACCAACATAACGGCTACGCACAATAGCCTTATGCTACTGTGCAGGACAACCTAGGCAGGGAAATGCATGCAATGTGAAAGTATTTATACCGTTTGCTATAAAAAAGAAAGAACTCCATGCTTTGAGATAGGTATACAATCAAGTCAAACCAAGATCCCATAGGAAATAACATAAGAAAACAGGATAGAAGGAGTGTGCTATAGGCAGCTTGGAGATAGAACAAAGGTCAATTTCCCAACATAAGTGAGGCTACGACTAAGTGTGGCTGTAAACAACATTCAAAGAGAGAAAAGGAGAGGGGCACACAAATTTAAGTCTTCCTTTAGCTTGCGAAAAAATAAAAGAACTTCCTTTAGCTTGCGAAAAAAGAAAAGAACTTCTAACCCATTACACTACATAGCTCGCCAGATGACCCAGGCATCGAGGGAAAAGCAAGGGCAGATTCAAGTGCTGGAGAGATGAACGGGAGAATCAAAACACCTACAATGAAGGACTCACCGAAGGTTGTAGGGTATGATCTTCACCACCCTCAACAAGTTTCAACATAACCACATATATTTTCCAAGTATTCAAATTTCAACACTATCGAGCAACAAACTAAGGGATTCAAAACAATCATCAGGAAGCTATATTTGAAAATTCACATAGAACACATCCTTTAGTAGGTTGAATTCCATCCAACAGGGAGACACCTAAGGACTGGCAAGAAGAAGAGACCGAGAATTGTGCCAGGAGAAATCAAGAACAAAACAAAAATTAATGCACTAAAATGATTAACGTCGCCCCATCAAAATAGACCTCTAGTCTTTTCTAAAAAGGACGCCATGGAAGCAAAGCATTCAAGATTAAGCTAATACTTGGAAATTTTTCAAATACAGAGGAATACGACCATAATACAGAGTTGATTGAAATCGATATCAACAGGGAGAAATCCACCTGAAGGCCAAGCAATTCGGCTGGAAATAAAGATAAAATCAAATATCAAAATTACAACGAGACCAAACCTAGAATTCAACCTTTGTTAACGGAGATGGCGATCCAAAATGATCTCTTACATTGCCTCTTGATCGAGCATCATCTTCCAAAACAGTTTCCACAATACTCCAATGTTATAATTTTTTTATTCCCCAAAGAAGAACAATTCCGAGAAAGAAAAACTCCTTCATAAAATAAAGTTGTCTTTTCTTTTCTTTCTCTTCCCATTTTTTAAAGAAATTTCACTTTTAGTTTTCAAATATAAAAATCAAGCGATAAATCATAAAAACTAAAAAAGACAGTAAGTTGCTCTTTTATATTTATTTTGAATTTCAAGTTTGCAACTACGCATGCTCTTGCATGCCAATTATTTCCATTTTAATTTTCTTTTTATGATTTAACTTTATCTCTAAATTCTCCATTTAAACTCCAATTAATAATTTATTTAAACAACATTATTCAGTATTCAAAATTAAAAAAAATAAACATTATTACAAATTGGAATAATAGTTCATTATATTCCATTAAAATGTTCCTTATTGTATTTAATAAATAATTACTATTGTCCATATAACCCTTTAATAAATGTGATTCCTTACTTACAATTTTAGATTTTCAAAAATAATTTAATTAAATACTTTAATTAATATCGAACAATTAAGACATTAAATCATAATATCACATTTACAAAATAATCATTTAAAGTACAATTAGTATTTTAATACCATTCATTCATTTATTCATCATTTAATTTAAACAACAATATATAATTTATTGAACCATTAAAGCTTAACGAGCTTAATTTAATAATTAAATTAACATCATTCACTTAGTTATTTAATAATTTAATTAAATTAATTCGACACTAAGAACATTGTAGAAATGACTTATTAAACAACATTAATCATCTTAACAAAGAAAACAATAGTCATAACAATTAATTAAAATGACACATAGAAAATGATTAAAATAAACAACCATAAACAAAATGATACCAAACGGAGATGGGGTTGTAGACAAACGACACCGTTAGACACAACGACGGGGTGACAAACTCGAATGGGGACTTTCTTGTCAAATCCGTTTTCAACTTCATACCCGTTGGGATTGTGGGACACACTCAGACCTGACAATGTAGGTGGAGTCGGTGTCCAGTACCTGCATCCTGCATCAAACCAACGTAAAATAGCATATAAATCTCCAGTTACAAGCACACTGTGAAAGGTAGTCGCGACATAGTAGGGTGCTAATGAACGAGCGATGCTACGCTGTCCTTTCACCAAGACTCAACAGAAACACACCATCATGAATATCCAAAAACAAGCATTAAGCTATAACCTCACCACATAGTACCACATGAGAACAATAACATAACCAGATAAAAATGGACACCACATATAATTTTGTCATAAAGTAGTATCATGAACATCTAAACCAACTAAACTACAAATCCACACAAGTCAAACTAGTGAAACCATCACCATCCAAGTCTCAAGTCCACAGTACAACATAATAGAGTATCAACAAAGTAACAACTACAAGAGGGGTATTACATGATTTGATTAATTATTTTTACATTGTTAATAATTCTAACCCTAATAATATTTGATTTCACATAGAAATAAAATTATAAATTAAAATACTTATTTTGTTTTATATATTTATCAAGAAATTGATTAAATAATTAAGGTTTAGGTTAGGATTAGGGTTAGTGTTAGGGTTAGAGATAGATTTAGGGTTAGGCATATGATTACAATTAACGTTAAAATTCTAACCCTAAACCCTAACCATAACTCTAATCCTAACCCTAATTCTAAAGCTAACACTAATTCTAGTTGTAAATTTAACATTGAACCTATTTATAATCATAACCCTAACCCTATTTCTATCTATAACAAATGTTAAATCTAAAGTAAACCAAATTGTAACACTAATTGTAACTCTAACCGTAACCCTAACCCAATCCTAAAGCTAACACTAATTATAACTAATGCTAACTCTAAATCTAATCCCAACTCTAACCTTAGCCCTAACTCTAATTTTAACCCTAATCTTAATCCTAACCCCAACTCTAAAACCAACACTAATACTAACTCTAACTTTTACAAAAAAATATCTCTAACCGAACCCTAACCCTAACCCTCCAAAATAACCCTAATTAAAATCCAAACCCTAACCCTGATTGAAACCAAAACCCTAACCATACCCATAACCCTACCGTTAACCCTAATTCTATCTCTAACCTTAACCCTATCCTTAATCTAAATCTTAAGCGTAACCCTAACCCTTACACTATTGCTAACCCTAGCCCCAATCTTAACCCTAAACCCAACTCCAACCCTAACACCAACCCCAACCCTAACCCTAAACATAAATATAACTCAAACCTTAATTTTATATCTTACCCTAATCCTAGTTGTAATCCTAATCCTACTATATCATGAACCCTAACTCTAATTCTAATCCTAACCATAAGGCTAACCCTTTTTTTCTCTAACCATAACCCTTACCCTATTCGTAACCATAAGCCTAACCCTAACCTTAATTTTATTTTTAATCCTAACCCTAATTGCAAACCTAAACCTAACCTTAATCCTAAAACTAAGTCTAACCCTATTTCTGTTTCTTACCTGAACCCTTACCCTAAAAGTATCTCTAACCTTAACCTTAACCCTAACCCTATCCTCAACCCTAACTTTAATTTTAATGCTAATTCTAATCATATTCCTAAACCTAAATCTACCTCTAACCCTAACACTAATCCTAATCCTAACCTTAACCCTAATTATTTAATCAATTTCTGAGGGTTCCTAATTTTTTTATCAAATTCTTAAATAAAAGTGCACTAGGCTCCTCAAGAAGGACATCTCTTTGCATATTTAGTGTTCATTTAGGGTTAGTTTTAGGGGTAGGGTTCAACTAGGATAAAGGTTATGGTTAGAGTGTAATTAGGATTATGGTTTGGGTTCAATTATGGTTAAGGGTTCAACTAGGATAAGGATTAGGGTTAGAGTGTAATTATGATTAGATTTGGGTTCAATTAGGGTTATAAGATAAATATTTTAGGTTAGATGTATGGTTAGGGTTAAATTAGCATTAGGTTAGAATTAGGTTTAGCATTAGGATTATGGTTAAGGCTCACTTAGGGTTAGGGTTAGGGTTCGATTGTAGTAGGGCTAAGGTTATGGTTTAATTAGGATCAAGGTTCAATTATGGTCAAGGTTAGGGATAATGTATAATTATCATTAGGGTTAGTGTTAGTGTTATGGTATAACTAGGGTTAAGGTTAGGGTTAGGGTTAGGGTTGAGGGTTAGGCAGTGAAAGAAATGGGGTTAGCAATAGGCTTATGGTTAAGGTTAGGGCTAACATTAGTGTTAGGGCCTGGGTTATATTTATGGTTAGGGTTAGAATTAGTGTTAGGGTTAGGGTTAGCATTAGGTTTAGTGTTAGGGTTAAGGTTAGGGTTAGGGTTGAGGTTAGGGTTATGGTTCTACATTAAAACTTAGGGTTAAGGATAAAATAAGGGTTGACATTATGGTTACAATTCAAATATGGGATTAAGTTCAATTAGGATTCATGTTCAATTATGGCTAGGGTTGGGGATCAATTATAACCCTTATATTGATTCTATCAAAAAATTGTAACCCTAACTATAATTTAAAAACATAAACCTAACCCTAACCCTACTCTTGAACAAAATATCTCTAATTCTAACCATAACCCTATTCCTAAAGCTAACCCCAACCTTAACTATAATTTTGTCTTCCATGTCACGCTACGAATGCTACTAGCATATATATATCATTTATTAATAATATTTATAAAAAATCTGAGAGATATCCTTCTCGAGGCACCTATTTTTTAATCAATTTGTCACATAACAATGCATAACTGCCTCAAGATGGATATCTCTCATCTTTTTTGATGTGTTGTAATGGCTGATCAACACTAGTTGTTTGATCAGCTGTGCAAAGAGAACTTGAGCATATTCAAGAGTCAGTTGCTGGACATTCTTGATGGGTTGAAGTATGAGATTTTGAATATGGTAGAGAAAGAACTTCAAGGTTCTTCAAACATTGTGAGAACCAATGGAATTGATTTCTCAATGATTAAAGGATTTTTTTTTGCAAGGGAGTTGCCAACAATGAGCAACACAAAAGTTGAAATTTTTTATCAGAAGTGGAAAACATAACTTATTGAGATGGAAGTTGCTTCCAAACATTTAGCATTATTGCAAGAAGAGTACCAAGTAAGCTTGGAAAAGCTTCACCATAAGTAGATTTTTTGCATTGCTATGTCAGAATGTTGTAGTATCAGATTGCAGCTGACCTTATTTGGATTGAATGGTTGGTAACTTAGTAGCTCGTACTTGTGGATTTCTGTAACTTATGATAAAATGCTTGTTTTTATTATTATGCTTCCAAACATTTAGCATTATTGCAAGAAGAGTACCAAGTACGCTTGGAAAAGCTTTACCATAAGTAGATTTTTTGCATTGCTATGTTAGAATGTTATAGTATCAGATTGTAGTTGACCTTATTTAGATTGAATGGTTGGTAACTTGGTAGCTCGTACTTGTGGATTTCTATAACTTATGATAAAAGGATTATTTTTATTATTATGCTTCCAAACATTTAGCATTATTGCAAGAAGAGTGCTAACTACACTTGGAAAAGCTTCGTCATAAGTAGATTTCTTGCATTGCTATGTTAGAAAATTGTAGTATTAGATTGCAACTAAAATTATTTATATTGAATGGTTGGTATCTTGGTACTTGGTAGCTCATAATTGTGGAAAAGATGGAGTGAAGCTAATAATAAGATAAAAAAATTATCCTAATGTTAAGTAGTTAAGTGTTATTCTGATGTGAAACATAAGAAAATATTTAATAAATAAATAAATATATACTTCTTTTTCCATGCCCGAGGAACCATATTTTGAGGACAACACAAATGAACGGTCAAAGTTAATGCAATCATCTTGCATCCTAGTCAGAGGAAGAATTAGGGTTTCCAATTTTCTAGGAGGCTTCTTTTGTGGATTTAGGGGTTCACATGTAGGAGTTTGACAGTGTGTTTTCTAGATCTTTTTGGGTTTTCAGAAAGCTTCAGAGAGATGTGACATGCATTTAATTAAAGTGACATGCATTTCAATTAGGAATTTGCATGCAGGATTGGTTTCTAGATTCTTTCTGGGTCTTTAGAGAGCTTCACAATGGTGTGATATGCATCTGCATCTGACAACCTTTTTTAGAGTTACTATTTTTAGTAAGTTGTGATGGCTACCCAGTTTGTGCTCAAAATGTGTTTAAAGTCACTTACTATTTTTAGCAGTCTACTATTTATAGTAAGTTTTATTTTTCACAGTGCTATTTTTAGCAACAGCTCTATGACTCAGTGCAGTGTATTTCTGGCAAGATAGTATTGGCAGTTTGATCTCCAACATTTTTGGAAATTGTCCCTCTTGCTTCTGGTATGGCTGTTGGAGGGGTTTGAGGTTCTTTCTTGGGTAGAGCAGCTTCATGTTTTTATTCTGAAGGCTTAAATTTCTTTGGGTTTTGTTTGGTTAGCTGAAGTGTGTTTCCTTTTCCTGTACTCTGTTATGCCAAAAGAGGATATGCTGGTCTAGCTTTCTAAAGTCTTTGCGCTCTCTCTGGATCTACAAGTGGGGTCTTATATGGAGGTGGAGACTTCTCCCATTGAGGCAGATCCCTCTTCTATCGAGGTGGAGATGCTTGTTGTAGATTTGGTGGAGTTTCTGGTAAGCTTGTTCCTATCGAGGTGGAGCTTGTTTGGGTAGTTGTATGAAGGATTTGGAGGATGGCGCTCTCATCTCTTCTTCTCTTTTAGAGGGGAGCTCCCTCCTATTGAGGTGGAGGTGGGATTGGCTCTGGTGGGGTGCTACTACATGAAGATGGATGTGCTTCAGTGTTTTGGTGTGCTCTCCAACTCCCTTATTGAGGCGGGGTTCTTAGATTTGCTGGTGTTTTTGGTTTTGGGTTTGGGGTTGATGGTGTTCTCAACCAATAAGTTGTCATGTTCTCTAGGCTCAGTGATGTTTCTCTTGAGAAAATGGGTTGTTGATTCCTGGTTGATGCTACAGGCGGGTTCTATATTTACTTATGGTTTCCAGGTCCTGGTTAAAATCTTACTGTTTAGGGATCTAGTCCCTATGTTGTTCTCTTTTGCAGCATATGTAGTCATGCCTTCTTGTTAATTGCTACTGTTGTTTTTCTGCTAACTATATGTGATTTATCTTTTCTCTAGCTTGTCTGCCTTGGACAAGGTTACAAAGCATTTCAAAACTGGTTGTATTAGGTTTTGAGGCCCCATCAAAATGTGTTTTACCTCTAATGAAAAACATTCTTGGAGCCTGTTTTGGTAGGTCATGGCTTAAGTGATTTTCAAATATGGATGCCTTAGTTAGAAATTTTTAAGTTAAATATTTACTGAGGCTAAATAGGACATCACTTTTGGAGAGATAAGTGATCTTTATAAATTTTATTACTTAAGTAATTTTTAACGACTAACTTATTGAGTTATTTGCATTTTATAAAGTTTATTGGCTTAAGTCTATTTGGACGTCTAAAGTAGAAATATATTTAATTTTTATAAAGTTTAAATTGCTAAGGAATGTTGGGCGGCCCAAGTCAAGTCAAATGCAATTTAAATGAATATAATATTCCCTTCTTCTTGGGAATCCCTTTTGGAGGGAAAAAAGGTAATTCAAAACTTAAAGTTTCCCTAATTCCCTCTCACTCAATATAAAACATCATTTTGGCTCTCTTTTGGACATCTTTATTTGGCAACATAACAAAATGTTGTTGGGTTTCTTTTGGATTTCTTGGGCTGTGAACTGAGGATGGAAACCCTCGTCGCTTGGGCTGATTTTGGTGGTTAAATATCCACCCTAGTAAGATTGTGAGTGATTCCACAACAGGGATCACATAGAGCTTAGTAGAGTTTAGTTTTCAGGAAGATTTGGTGATTGGAAATAAAAAAAATTCCAATTCTTTTGAAGAGTTTTTTGGTGTGGATTGTTTAGCTTTCAATTTGCTGCACAATTTTATGAAGGTTTTTGTGTGTTTCAAATCATTTTCTAGGAAATAATTTTTTGGACCTGAGCCCACGTTTTTCCTCATAGCTTCGTGATGGCTTGATGAAACGAAATGGGTATTGATTCATTGGATAACCTTTCTCACAGTGATTCTATAAAGTGTTAATTTTCATTTTTTGGTGAAAGATTGGAATTTCTAGAGTAGATAAAAATTCTTAGTGGGACACCCTTATCTACCAAACAATGAGGAGAATGTGGTGCATCATATTTCTAATGACATGGTAAATGGAACCTCATGTGTTGTAACGACTGATCAACACCAACTATTTGATCAACTATGCAAAGAGAACTTGAGCATATTCAATAATTAGTTGTTGGACATTCTTGATGGGTTCAAGTATGAGACTATGAATATGGTAAAGAAACAACTTCAAGGTTCTTCAAACACTACGAGAACCACTAGTGGAATTCATTTCTCAATGATTTAAGGATATTGTTATGCATGGGAGCTGCCAACACTAAGCGGCACAGAAGTTGAAATGCTTAATCAAAAGTGGCAAACACAACATCTTATTGAGATGGAAGTTGCTTCCAAACATTTAGCATTATTGCAAGAAGAGTACCAAGTATGCGTGGCAAAGCTTCGCCATAAGTAGATTTTTTGTATTGCTATGTCAGAATGTTGTAGTATCAGATTGCAGCTAACCTTATTTAGATTGAGTAGTTGGTAACTTGGTAGCTCGTACTTGTGGATTTTTGTAACTTATGACAAAACACTTGTTTTTATTATTATGCTTCCAGCAAATTTAACGTTATTGCAAGAAGAGTACCAAGTACACTTGGCAAAGCTTCACCATAAGTAGATTTTTTGCATTGCTATGTAAAAATGTTGTAGTATCAGATTGCAACTAACCTTATTTGGATTGAATGGTTGATAACTTGGTAGCTCATACTTGTGGATTTTTTTTAACTTATGATAAAATGATTGTTTTTATTATTATGCTTCCAAACACTTATCATTATTGTAAGAAGAGTTCCAACTACGCTTGGAAAAGCTTCACCATAAGTAGATTTATTGCATTTCTATGTTAGAACATTGTAGTATCAGATCACAACTGACCTTATTTAGATTGAATGGTTGGTAACTTAGTACTTGGTAGCTCATACTTGTGGAAAAGATGGAGTGAAGCTAATAATAAGATAAAATTTTTATCCTAATGTTAAGTAGTTAAGCATTATTCTGATGTGAAACATAAGACAATATTTTTAAATAAAAATAAATATACACTTCTTTTTCCATACCCGAGGAACCATATTTCCCTTCACAACTTAAATTTTCGGTGATCGCTGCATGAAAAATTGGGTAAAGGTAGTTGTCACATTTGACCAATGGCACAAGCTTGCAAGATTTTCTCAGAAAGAGCTAGTAGCATAAAAAGGATTGATGGAGGAAATTTTGAGGGCAACAAAAATGAATGGTCAAAGTTAATGCAATCATCTTGCATCCTAGTCAGAGGAAGCACTAGGGTTTCCTATTTTCTAGGAGGCTTCTTTTATGGATTCAGGGGTTTGCATGCAAAATTTTTGGTAGTTTGTTTTCTGGATCTTTTTGGGTTTTTAGAAAGCTTCAGAGAGATGTGACATGCATTTCAATCAGGAGTTTGCATGTAGGATTGGTTTATGGATTCTTTCTAGGTTTTTAGAGATCTTTGCAATGGTGTGACATGCATCTGCATCTAAAAACCTTTTTCAGACTTACTATTTTTAGTAAGTTGCAACGACTGCCTGGTTTGTGCTCAAAATGTGTTTGAAATCATTTACTATTTTTAGTAGTATGCTATTTATAGTAAGTTCTATTTTTGGCAGTGCTATTTTTAGTAGCAGCTCTGCAACTCAGTGCAGTGTCCATTTCTGGCAAGGTAGTATTGGCAGTTTGATCTCCACCATTCTTGGAGCTTGCTTTGGTAGGTCATGGCTTAAGTTATTTTCAAATATGGACACCTTAGTTAGAAATTTTTAAGTTAAATATTTACTAAGGCTAAATGGGACATCACTTTTGGAGATATAAGTGATCTTCATAAAGTTTATTACTTAAGTCATTTTGGACGCCTAACATAATGAGTTATTTGCATTTTATAAATTTTATTGGCTTAAGTCTATTTGGATGTCCAAAGTAGAAATATATTTGATTTTTACAAAGTTTAAATTGCTAAGGCATGTTGGGCGCACCAAGTCAAGTCAAATGCAATTTAAATGAATATAATATTCCCTTCTTCTTGGGCATCCCTTTTGGAGGGAAAAAAGAAAATTCAAAACTTAAAGTCACCATAATTCCCTCTCACTCAATATAAAATATCATTTTGGCTCTCTTTTGGACATCTTCACTTTGGAAACATAACAGAATGCTGTTGAATTTCTTCTAGATTGCTTCTGATGTGAACTAAGGATGGAAACCCTCATCTCTTTGGCTGATTTTGGTGGTTAAATATCCTCCCTAGTCAGATTGTGAGTGATTCCGTAGTAGGGAGCATATAGAGCTTAACAGAGTTTAGTTTTTAGGGAGATTTGGTGATTGAAAATAAAGAATTTTCCAGTTCTTTTGTAGAGTTTTTTGGTGTGGATTGTTTAGCTTTCAGTTTGGTGTCATTTTATGAAGGTTTTGATGTGTTTCAAATAATTTTCTAGGAAATACTTTTTGAATCATAGAGTTTTGGCACCCTAGTTCATTTCTAGCACTTCTAGGGTTTTTCACCTAAAAGGAGAAAGTAGGGCCAAAAGATCTAGCTAGGTTCACTCAAATTATGTAATGTATGATGTTATTTGAACTAAATGGAATGATCTAAGTGCAGTTATATGAACTAATTGACTAATTATGCATACAAAACCTAAGATTTATGTAATGTTTAAAAACACAATGATGTTCACAAACAATGAACTATGAATGAACAAATGCAAAACAAGACAGAAAGAGGTTGAATCAGAGTGCACCTGGGTAGAGATTGGAGAATCTAGAATCTTCTGAATGTTGTCTGAAATTAAAGAAAATCACCAGTGGGACTCATTTGCCACTGATGGCGAATCAGTCCTGCTTTTGATGAAAACTGTCGGGAACATGTTTCTGAGTGTTGGGATCCAGAAAATGATAAAACTTAGATTTCTAGCCTAAAGGTGGGACTCATTCACCACTGATGGAGAATCAATCCTCTCCCAAAATTCTGAGAAATCAAGGGACAATTCTGTAGCACCAGATCTGAGATTGTCTACTTGTCGGGTTGTCGAAGTCAAATCTGTAGAAAACGGACAAAATGTCTTCTCCAAGCTTGAAATAAGATGTTGTTGACTTGAAACACTTTGTTGACTTCTTGTCCACTTTTCAACACCTAAATGATTATCAAATTTGCATACACAAGTCTACAAACACACATGCAAAAGGGGAAAAATGGTTAAGGGTTAGGATATAGGGATTTTCCTTGGTCAAATCCCACTTTGGTAATCAAACCCTTAATGAAATAATGAAATGAGGGAGAATGATAAACAAATAGCATGCAAATGCTATCAACTTACCAAACCCTTGTTGAAGAAAATCTGAAGATATGTCAATGGCTGCTCTTGAATGCTTGATTGATGCTTGATTATAGGATGCAAAGTGCTCAAATGCTAGTTGAATGCTTGAATGAGTTAGAAGATTGTAGGAGATGTAAAATGAGGAGAAAAAAACTTATTTATACATTCTTGTGCCTTAGTAACCCATTAATACCTCATCACAGGCCGACACCAAGTAATTTTGAATAAAAACCCAAAAGGAAATTTGAAATATTTTGAATTTAGAGCCAAGAGGGACTCATTCGCCACCCATGGCGAATGGGTCCCACCTTAGGCTTGAAAGTGGGTGTCAGGAATTAAGTCACATTTAATGTTATTTGTCGGGTTTACATTAAAAAATACACTTAATTAAGCCTTATAAGGGCATAAAGGGGCCAAATAAAGCATAAGAAACGTGTAAATAGTGAAATTATGCCTAGAAAAGCATGAAATCTTGTTACAAGACTTTACAACACTTCAAAATAGGACTTGATTAGTGATGAAAAGGTGATTATTAGGTGAATTGTAATGAATAGATTCCAGAAAAGTGTAGAAATGTTTTACAACACTTCACAACACCTTCACAAGATGTCATAATTTGAATTTGAATTTCTTAATGTGACTGTTCAAGCCACATTACATCAATAAATAAGAGCAAAAATGGACCAAACATAGTGAAGAAAGGCCTAAAAGACCATGAAAATGACAAGGGGCCATTTTTCTATGGTGCACTTTTTTGGACCTGAACCCATGTTTTTGCTAATAAATCGGTGATGGCTTGATGAAACAAAACATTTGGGTATTGATTCATTGGATAACTTTCTCATGGAAATTCTATCAAGTGCTATTTGCATTTTTTGGTGAAAGATTGGATTTTCTAGAGTAGATCAAACTTCTTAGTGGGATGCCCTTATCTACCAAACAATGAGGAGAATGTGGTGCATCATGTTTCTAATGACATGGTAAATGGAACCTCATGCACTGTAACACTGAGTGACACAAAAGTTGAAATGCTTGATCAGAAGTGGCGAACACAGTAGCTTATTAAGATGGAAGCTGCTTCCAAAAATTTAGCATTATTGGAAGAAGAGTACCAAGTATGCTTGGCAAAACTTCACCATAAGTAGATTTTTTGCATTGCTATTTTAGAATGTTGTAGTATCAGATTGCAGATGACCTTATTTAGATTGAATGGTTGGTAACTTGGTAGCTCATACTTGTGGATTTCTATAACTTATGATAAAACTCTTGTTTTTATTATTATGATTCCAAACATTTAGCATTATTGCAAGAAGAGTACCAATGTAAAGACCCAATTAATTCTAACTAAAAACACCACTATTTTTTTTTTTGAGTTCAAGTAGTCCTTCACAAGTATACTTGAGAACTTCTATCCATACATGATAGGTATATCATCCGTTCATACGAAACATGAATTCACTTCATCTATTCATATGGAATAGGAATACATCTATTCATTTAATCAGAATAGGCATCTGCCTAAATGAGGCAGGCATCTATCATATGATAGGTATGTGCTCTGGCTAGAGTCTTGGACTCATTAGGATCATCCGAATCCTGAGTTGCTTCCCTAATGACCACACTTTCTATTAAAAGTGCACTGAGGTCATCATCCTCAGGGGTATGTAAATTGTAATTCTAAGCTTGAAACCCGCCTCAGAATTTGGCCTAAGGGCCTCAGGGAATCAAGCGATCCATGCAGGATTCTTCCAAGTATAGTTGTATATATTTTAGTTGATTATCTCTTATAACTATTTTTGTGATAAATCTCTAACTCTAAACCCCGTTCCCGAACGCCTGAGTATTGGGAGCATCCTTTGTTTCCTAGACTGCCTACATACCCTGCTTCCAAATGGGATCAAGGCGTAAAATATGTAATTATTTTTTCTAGACTATGTTTATGTGAACTGTTATAAAGCGAGTACACAACCCTTTCTAGGGTTTTTATTTCCCCCAGATAGTTCCTCTGCAGTTTCTACCCCCGAAGGGAAGCATTAATAAATGATCATCTTGACCATTGGTTGTTTACCTAATAACAATCATCTAACCCTACTCCCTAATGAAGTTCGTCTCCCTTGACCCGTTTAAATGATTTCCTAATAAATTATCCACATGATTATATCTTCGAGTTAGAATTACATTTGCACCATAGAAAATTTGTAAGTTTCAATTTTCTAGGTTGTCACTAGCGGATTTGATTCATTTTCATTTTATCTTTTTAGATTATCGATCCAAAGGGGATTTCCCTCCCTTTGGATTTTAATCAACCCATGTTCCTTATTTCTCCTCGACAATTTATAGGGACGATGCCACATATTCCGTTATTGCAGCTATGTTAAGTGATAGGTGCAGTAGCTCAAGCATGATGGCATTACCCGTAAACATGAGCCAAAGGCACTGTGAATACCAAAAATTGTTAGTTTTTTTTCCTTTATTTGATTAGGTTTCCAACATAATTAAACTTTCATAAGAAAGGAGCCCATAAGAAGGATTTTTTTTTATAAAGTATGACAATTTTTTACAACATTTAAAGAATAACATTTTCCCAAGATAATTTAGTAAATCGTCAAGCATTGTTCAATAATTTACAATATGTTTTTAAAGAGCCATTCCATCATAACCATTGAATAAAGAAGATAACTAGACAATAACCATTCATAGAAAATATTACCATACGACACAATAAAATGAGATTTTTAAGATTTTCTACATGGCAATATCTATTGCCAAAACACAAGAAGAGTTATTTTTGACAATTCTACAATTTATGATCTTCGAGCACTCTTATTCTAACATATTTGGAAGGGCAAGGAAAATATTGCTTGGGGAAAAGTTGTCAAGATTTTCTAAACTAATTCTTCCAAGTTTGAGACCGTGAACATACATTTCATAAATTTTTCTAAGAACATGACTTAAGCAATCTTTCTTTAAGACAAGTTTTGAGAAAACTTAATAATCTAGGTTTTATTGGGAATTCATATAGAACTTTTAAACTATCCCAAGTCCAGGAGTGTATCAAGATTAAGAACCTTATGTACAAATAGAATTTCCAAAATGCATGTTGCATGTCTAAGATATTCATTCATATTGAAATAATCATTTTTTTCAATCAAGACTATATTTTGTAATCTATTTCCATTATGTTTATAAATATTACATTAATATTCTTACAAGACAAGTAGGAGTAAACTTGTTACAAGTAATTACAACCAATGGGCCTCATGGTATGAGAATCAAAAGCTATAATAAAAATGGTAGTATCTTATTTATTCACTAGGAAAAATGATTCTATACAAGTTTAATGAAATTTCCTACTGACTATATACTAAACTAGATTTTAATCAAATCTTTAATATGATTAGAGGAATTTTATAGAACTTCTAATATTCATTTCCTTGAATTCATTTCGATAATCACAGTGTTATTAGTTTTATGTAGATGATTATATCTAAATATTTTTCCTAAAACTCAATATTGTACTTTGGATAAGGATTAAAATTATGTTCATTTATTTATGGCTAAAATAATCATTCTTTAGTGAATTTAAAAAAAAAACACTTTGAAGGTTAAAATTTCCTACTTTACTAAGAGCAAGAATAGGATAATACACAGTGAATAATAAATGCTAATCTATATTAGAAAAATACATTTTTGAGTCATATGCTTTCTTTTAAATTTTTTTCCAGAATATTCATGGAGCTCAACACAATATTTGTAGCTTTTCCAGATAATTTATAAATATGTTGCTGCTAATTTCTAGTATGCATTTATTAAGGGAAAATGGTGCCAAAGTTAAGAGGACTGTTCAGATTTTAAAATCAGCATAAAACCATTAAGAGGATTATCTGCATTATACTAAATTTATGCACTTTTTCGTATTGATTAAGGTACCAAAGTTGAACAACTATTAGTTTATCCAAACATAAGCAAAGTGTGAAGCTAAAAGGGCTGTGGCATGACAAATTGAGGGGCGCCAAGTTTTCTTAAGGCTGCAGATTTCATAGAACAGATCACTCTATTTTGTTTTCAATCATTTGAACAAGGGAAGTAAGATCTATTTTATATTGTTTTCCAAAGTTTTGATCTGGATTGAAACCAATGCTTTAATCAAATCAAACTTACTATAGACCCCTCCACAAAATTTTAGTTACTATATTATGAATTCAAGCATCCATGTAAATGATTCTGAAACAATTTGAAGAGTTCCAACATTAAGATATGACTGCAAGGATTAAAGTTTTATTTTTTATTTTTTTAGTCTGATTTTTTATTAACCACGAGATTTCATAAGGAAAATGTATATGTAATGATTTGAAATATATCTTAGGTTCCATATACCAGATTTGACTGTAATTATTTAGGAAATCACAACTTCCTTCTAAATTGAATCTATGGAACTACTGTGGATCGCTATTATTCTGTGGATTCAAAATCATTATTTGGCTAGTACAAAGATCCTTTTCCCAGCTGTGAGACTATGTTACTATGAATCTATTATATCTAACTCCCACTTTATGAAATGCTCACTGAAATGAAGAAAACAATAGGCAATGTGAAAACCTACCTGTAGCACTGATTCCAGGAAGAGATCCACGGTGAAAAATATGCTCAGGTCGACACTTCCCTCCTAAACACCCCTCTGGAGTTTCTTACAAAATGTAGAACTGGAGTGCTCTGAAACGTAGGCCCATCTATTTGTTTTATAGATAGGAAAGCATTAAATTCATTTCCACTGTAGCTTGTGAATTAGCTCTGCAATTTATTGAGAGTAGTTGAAAATATAAGCCATGTGAATAATATGGATGCATTGAGGTGATTGAATTTGGTGTTGGGCGGATGGACTTGGTGTGCCCAAGCTTGGTCGGCAGTTTCTGCACGTTGGGTTTTAATGTAATGTTTATCCTCTGACTTCGAAACTTCTAACCTTTAAGTTTGATAGGTTTCAATTTAATGATAAGTGATTCACATTCTGATTGAAAAGACTTGGGAGATGTGAGAGAAAGTGTCTCAGTTTTATGAGCATCTAATTCGTGTACTTGCCTAAATATCACTACTTTTGAATATGTAACCATTTACTTGTTGTATTGTGAATAAATCCATCATTGGGTTATTGTTATTTTGATTTGATTCCCAAATTGGTGATATTAGTTTACTAAAATTTAAATTTGACATGCATGAATAAGAGAGAAACTTCAAATAGTAGTAGTAATTAGAATGATAAAGGAGGTTGTGACAACCAAGTACGCTTGGAAAAGCTTCTCCATAAGTAGATTTTTTGCATTACTATGTCCAAATGTTGTAGTATTAGATTGCAGTTGACTTGATTTAGATTGAATGGTTTGTAACTTGGTAGCTCATACTTGTGGATTTCTGTAACTTATGATAAAACGCTTGTTTTTATTATTATGCTTCCAAACATTTAGCATTATTGCAAGAAGAGTACCAACTACGCTTGGAAAAGCTTCACCATAAGTAGATTTCTTTCATTGGTATGTCAGAACATTGTAGTATCAGATTGCAACTGACCTTATTTAGATTGAATGGTTGGTAACTTGGTACTTAGTAGCTCATACTTGTGGAAAAGATGGAGTGAATCTAATAATAAAATAAAAAAATTATCCTAATGTTAAGTAGTTAAGCGTTATTCTGATGTGAAATAGAAGACAATATTTTAAGTAAAAATAAATATATACTTCTTTTTCAATGCCTGAGGAACCATATTTTGCTTCACTGCTTAACTTTCTGGTGATTGTTACACGGAAAATTTAGGAAAGGTAGCTATCACATTTGACTGACGACACGTCCTTTCAAGATTTTCTTGGAAAAAGCTAGTAGCAGAAAAATGATTGAGAAAGGAAATCTTGATGGCAACAAAAATGAATGGTCAAAGTTAATGCAATCATCTTGCATCCTAGTTAGAGGAAACATTAGGGTTTCCTATTTTCTAGGAGGCTTCTTTTGTGGATTCAAGGGCTTGCATGCAAGAGTTTTGGTAGTGTGTTTTCTAGATCTTTTTGGGTTTTCAGAAAGCTTCGAAGAGATGTGACATGCATTTAATGAAAGTGACATGCATTTCAATCAGGAGTTTGCATGTAGGATTGGTTTTTAGATTCTTTCTGGGTTTTTAGAGAGCTTTGTAATGGTGTGACATGCATTTGCATCTAAAAACCTTTTCTAGACTTACTATTTTTAGTAATTTGCGATGGCTGCTTGGTTTGTGCTCAAAATGCGTTTAAAGTCACTATTTTTAGCAGTATGCTATTTATAGTACTTGTTCTATTTTTGGAAATGCTATTCTTAGCAGTAGCTCTACGGCTCAGTGCCGTGTCAATTTCTGGCAAGGTAGTATTGGCAGTTTGATCTCCAACATTTATGGATTCTATTTTGGCAAGTCATGGCTTAAGTGATTTTCAAATATGGATGCCTTAGTTGGAAATTTAAGTTAAATATTTACTGAGGCTAAATGGGTCGCTATTTTTGGAGAGATAAGTGATCTTTATAAAGTTTATTACTTAAGTCGTTTTGGACACCTAACTTAATGAGTTATTTTCATTTTATAAAGTTTATTCGCTTAAGTCTATTTGGACGTCCAAAGTAGAAATATATTTGATTTTTATAAAGTTTAAATTGCTAAGGCATGTTGGGCACACCAAGTCAAGTCAAATGCAATTTAAATGAATATAATATTCCCTTCTTCTTAGGTGTCCCTTTTGGAGGGAAAAAAATGCAATTCAAAACATAAAGTCACCCTAATTCCCTCTCACTCAATATAAAACATCATTTTGGCTATCTTTTGGACATCTTCACTTTGGCAACATAACAAAATGCTGCTTGATTTCTTCTAGATTGCTTCGGCTACGAATTGAGGATGGAAATTCTCCTTGCTTGGGCTGATTTTGGTGGTGAAATATTTACCCTAGTCGGATTGTGAGTGATTCCAAGGATCATAAAGAGCTTAACAAAGTTCAATTTTTAGGGAGATTTGATGATCGAAAATGAAGATTTTTCAAGTTCTTTTGAAGAGTATTTTGGTGTTAATTGTTTAGCTTTCAGTTTAGTGTGATTTTATGAAGGTTTTGGTGTGTTTCAAATCATTTTTTGGGAAATACTTTTCTAGACCTGAACCCATGTTTTTTTTGATAGCTCAGGGATGGCTTGATGAAACGAAGTGGGTATTGATTCATTGGATGATCTCATGGTGATTGTATCAAGTGATAATTTTCATTTTTTGGTGAAAGGTTAGATTTTCTAGAGTAGATCAAAATTCTTAGTGGGACTCTCTTATCTACCAAACAATGAGGAGAATGTGGTGCATCATGTTTCTAATTGCATGGTAAATGGAACCTCATGCATTGTAACGACTAATTAACACCAACTATTTGATCATCTATGCAAAGAGAACTTGAGCATATTCAAGAGTCAGTTGATGTACATTCTTGATGGGTTCAAGTATGAGATTGTGAATATGGTAAAGAAATAACTTCAAGGTTCTTTAAACATTGTGAGAACCATTGGCATTGATTTCTCAATGATTAAAGGATTTTCTTCTGCAAGGGAGCTACCAACACTGAGCAACACAAAAGTTGAAATGCTTGATCAAAAGTGGCAAACACAACTTGACTTATTGAGATGGAAGTTGCTTCCAAACATTTAGAATTTTTGCAAGAAGAGTACCAAGTACACTTGGCAAAGATTTTCCATAAGTAGATTTTTTGCAATGCTATGTCAGAATGTTGTAGTATTGAAGATTGTAACTGAGCTTATTTAGATTGAATGGTTGGTAACATGGTAGCTCGTACTTTTGGATTTTGGTAACTTATGATAAAATGCTTATTTTTATTGTTATGCTTTTGAACATTTAGCATTAATGCGAGAAGAGTACCAAGTATGCTTTGCAAAGCTTCACCATAAGTAGAGTTTTTGCATTGCTATATTAGAATGTTGTAGTACCAAATTGCAGCTGACCTTATTTAGATTGAATACTTGGTAACTTGGCAGCTCGTACTAGTGGATTTCTATTAATTATGATAATTTTTATTATTATTATTATGCTTCCAAACATTTAGCATTATTGCAAGAAGAGTACCAAGTACGCTTGGCAAAGCTTCGCCATAAGTAGATTTTTTGCATGTCTATGTTAGAATGTTGTAGTATTGGATTGTAGCTAACCTTATTTAGATTGAATGGTTGGTAACTTGGTAGCTCGTACTTGTGGATTTCTGTAACTTATGATAAAAGGATTGTTTTTATTATTATGCTTCCAAACATTTAACATTATTGCAAGAAGATTACCAACTATACTCGACAAAGCTTCTCCATAAGTAGATTTCTTGCATTGCTATGTCAGAACATTGTAGTATTAGATTGCTACTGACCTTATTTAGATTGAATGGTTAGTAACTCGGTACTGAGTAGCTCATACTTGTGGAAAAAATGGAGGGAAGCTAATAATAAGATAAATTTTTTTTCCTATTGTTAAGCAATTAAGCATTATTCTGATGTGAAATAGAAGACAATATTTTAAATAAAAGTAAATATATACTTCTTTTTCCATGCCCGAGGAACCACATTTTTTTTCATTTCATAACTTTCTGATGATCGTTGCATAGAAAACTAGGGAAAGGTAGTTGTCACATTTGATTGACGACACAAGCTTGCAAGATTTTCTCAGAAAAAGCTAGTAGCAGAATAAAGATTTGTGGAGGAAATTTTGAGGGCAACAAAAATGAACAGTCAAAGTTAATGCAATCATCTTGCATCCTAGTTAGAGGTAGAATTAGGGTTTCCTATTTTCTATGAGGCTTCTTTTGTGGATTCAAGTGTTTGCATGCAAGAGTTTTGGTAGTGTTTTTTTTGGATCTTTGTAGGTTTTTTGAAAGCTTTAGAGAGATGTGACATGCATTTACTGAAAGTGACATGCATTTCAATTAGGAGTTTGCATGTAGGATTGGTTTTTGGATTCTTTTTGGGTTTTCAGTCATCTTCACAATGGTGTGACATGCATCTGCATCTAACAACCTTTTTTTGACTTACTATTTTTAGTAAGTTGCGACAGCTTCCCAGTATTTGCTCAAAATGCATTTGAAGTCACTTACTATTTGTAGCGGTATGCTATTTATAGAAAGTTCTATTTTTGGTAGTGCTATTTTTAGCAATAGCTCTGTGGCTCAGTGCAGTGTCTATTTTGGGCGAGGTAGTATTGGTAGTTTGATCTCCAACATTCTTGGAGCCTTTTTTGGCAGGTCATGGCTTAAGTGATTTTCAAATATGAACACCTTAGTTGGAAATTTTTAAGTTAAATATTTATTGAGGCTAAATGGTACATCACTTTTGGAGAGATAAGTGATCTTTATAAATTTTATTACTTAAGTCATTTTGGACGCCTAACTTATTGAGTTATTTGCATTTTATAAAGTTTATTGGCTTAAGTCTATTTGGATGCCCAAAGTAGAAATATATTTTATTTTTACAAAGTTTAAATTACTAAGGCATGTTGGGTGCCCCAAGTCAAGTGAAATGCAATTTAAATGAATATAATATCCCCTTCTTCTTGTGCATCCCTTCTAGAGGGAAAAAAATAAAATTCAAAACTTAAAGTCATCCTAATTCCCTCACTCAATATAAAGCATCATTTTGGCTCTCTTTTGGACATCTTCACTTTGGCGACATAACAAAATGCTGCTGGATTTCTTCCAGATTGCTTGGGCTACAAACTGAGGATGGACACCCTCATCGCTTGGGCTGATTTATGTGGTGAAATATCCACCCTAGTCAGATTGTGAGTAATTTCGTAGCAAGGATCATATAAAGCTTAATAGAGTTCAGTTTTCAGGGAGATTTGGTGATTGAAAATGAAGATTTTTTTAGTTCTTTTGAACAAATTTTTTTGGTGTGGATTGTTTAGCTTTCAGTTTGGTGTGATTTTATGAATGTTTTGGTGTGTTTCAAATCATTTTCTAGGCAATACTTTTTTGGATTTGAACCCACGTTTTTACTCAGCTTCGTGATGGCTTCATGAAATGAAATGGGTATTGATTCATTGGATGACCTTTCTCATGGTGATTCTATCAAGTGCTAATTTGCATTTTTTGGTGAAAGATTGGATTTTCTAGAGCATATCAAACTTCTTAGTGGGACACCCTTATCTACCAAAAAATGAGGAGAATGTGGTGCATCATGTTTCTAATGACATGGTAAATGGAACCTCATGTGCTATAACGTCAAATCAACACCAACTGTTTGATCAGCTTTGTGAAGAGAACTTGAGCATATTCAAGAATAAGTTGTTGAACATTCTTGATGGGTTCAAGTATGAGATTGTGAATAAGGTAAATAAATAAATTCAAGGTTCTTCAAACAATGCAAGAACCACTGGCATTGATTTCTCAATTATTAAAGGATTTTATTCTACAAGGGAGCTGCCAACACTAAGCGACATAGAGGTTGAAATTCTTGATCAAAAGTGGCAAACACAACAACTTATTGAGATGGAAGCTGCTTGCAAAAACTTAACATTATTGCAAGAAGAGTACCTAGTATGCTTGGCAAAGATTCACCATATGTAGATTTTTTGCATTGCTATGTTAGAATGTTGTGGTATCAGATTGCAACTGAACTTACTTAGATTGAATGGTTAGTAACTTGGTAGCTCGTACTTGTGGATTTCTGTAACTTATGATAAAACACTTGTTTTTATTATTATGCTTCCAAAGATTTAGCATTATTGCAAGAAGAGTACCAAGTACGCTTGGCAAAGCTTCGCCATAAGTAGATTTTTTGCATTGCTATGTCAGAATGTTGTAGTATCAAATTGTAACTAACCTTATTTAGATTTAATGGTTGGTAAATTGGTAGCTCGTACTTGTGAATTTCTGTAACTTATGGCTAAAGGCTTGTTTTTATTGTTATGCTTCCAAACATTTAGCATTATTGCAAAAAGAGTACCGACTATGCTTGGAAAAGCTTCGCCATAAGTAGATTTCTTGCATTGCTATGTTAGAACATTGTAGTATCAAATTGCAACTGACCTTATTTAGATTGAATGGTTGGTAACTTGGTACTTGGTAGCTCATACTTGTGGAAAAGATAGAGTGAAGCTAATAATAAGATAAAAAATTTATCCCAATGTTAAGCAGTTAAGCATTATTCTGATGTGAAACAAAAAAACAATATTTTAAATAAAAATAAATATATACTTCTTTTTCCATGCCTGAGGAACTATATTTACCTTCATTACTTAAATTTGTAGTGATCGTTGCATGAAAAATTGGGGAAAGGTAGCTGTCACATTTGACTGATGGAACAAGCTTGCAAGATTTTCTAGAAAAAAGCTAGCATCAGAAAAAAGATTGATTGAGGAAATTTCAAGGGAAACAAAAATGAATGGTCAAAGTTAATGCAATCATCTTGCATCCTATTCAGAAGTAGAATTAGGGTTTCCTATTTTCTAGGAGGCTTCTTTTGTGGATTTAGGGGTTTGCATGGAGTAGTTTTGGTAGTGTGTTTTCTTGATTGTTTTGGGTTTTTAAAAGCTTCAGAGAGATGTGACATGCATTTAATAAAAGTGACATGCATTTCAATCAGGAGTTTGCATGCAGGATTGGTTTTTGGATTCTTTTCGGGTTTTCAGAGAGCTTCACAATGGTGTGAAATGCATCTGCATCTGACTTGTTTTAGACTTACTATTTTTAGTAAGTTGTGACTACTGCCCAATTTGTGCTCAAAATGTGTTTGATGTCACTTACTATTTTTAGTAGTATGCTATTTATAGTAAGTACTATTTTTGGTAGTGCTATTTTTAGCAACAGCTCTGCGGCTCAATGCAGTGTCTATTTCTAGCAAGGTAGTATTGGTAGTTTGGTATCCATCATTCTTGGAGCCTGTTTTGGTAGGTCATGACTTAAGTGATTTTCAAAAATGGACGCCTTAGTTGGAAATTTTTAAGTTAAATATTTATTGAGGCTAAATGAGATGTCACTTTTGGAGAGATAACCGATCTTTATAAATTTTATTACTTAAGTCATTTTGGATGCCTAATTTAATGAGTTATTTGCATTTTATAAAATTTATTGGCTTAAGTCTATTTGGATGCAATTTAAATGAATATAATGTTCCCTTCTTCTTGGGCATCACTTTTGGAGGGAAAAAAAGGAAATTCAAAACTTTAAGTCACCCTAATTCCCTCTCACTCAATATAAAACATCATTTTGGCTCTCTTTTGGACATCTTCACTTTGACAACATAATAGAATGTTGCTGGATTTCTTCTATATTTCTTGGGATGTGAACTAAGGATGGAAGCCCTCGTCGCTTGGGCTGATTTCAATGGTGAAATATCCACCCTAGTCAGGTTGTGAGGGATTCTACAGTAGGTATCATATAGAACTTAACAGAGTTCAGTTTTTAGGGAGATTTGGTGATTGAAAATGAAGATTTTTCCAGTTCTTTTGAAGAATTTTTTGGTGTGGATTGTTTATTTTTAGTTTGGAGTGATTTTATGAAGGTTTTGGTGTGTTTCAAATCATTTTTTGGGCAATACTTTTTTGTACCTGAACTCACGTTTTTGCTCATAGCTTTGTAATGGATTGATGAAACAAAATGATTATTGATTCATTGGATGACCTTTCTCATGGCAATTCTATCAAGTGCTAATTTTCATTTTTTAGTGAAAGATTGGATTTTGTAGAGCAGATCAAACTTCTTAGTGGGATGTTGTTATCTACCAAAAAATGAGAAGAATATGGTGCATCATGTTTCTAATGACATGGTAAATGGAACCTCATGCGCTGTAACAACCAATCAACACCAATTGTTTGATCAGCTGTGCAAAGAGAATTTGAGCATATTCAAGAGTCAGTTGTTGAACATTCTTGATGGGTTCAAGTATGAGATTGTGAATGTGGTAAAGATAGAACTTCAAGGTTCTTCAAACACTGCGAGAATAACTGGCATTGATTTCTCAATGATTAAAGAATTTTCTTATGCAAGGGAGTTGCCAACACTTAGAGACACAAAAGTTGAAATGATTGATCAGAAGTGGAAAACACAATAGCCTATTGAGATGGAAGCTGCTTCCAAACATTTAGCATTATTGCAAGAAGAGTACCAAGTACACTTGGCAAAGCTTCACAATAAGTAGATTTTTTGCATTGCTATGTTAGAATGTTGTAGTATTAGATTGCAACTGACCTTATTTAGATTGAATGGTTGGTAACTTGGTAGTTCGTACTTGTGGATTTCTGTAACATGATAAAACACTTATTTTTATTATTATGCTTCCAAAAATTTAGCATTTTTGCAAGAAGAGTACCAAGTACACTTGGCAAAGCTTCACCATAAGTAGTTTTTTTGCATTGCAACACATGGTCAAAATGTTGCAGTATCAGATTGTAGCTGGCCTTATTTAGATTGAATGGTTTGTAACTTGGTAGCTCGTACATGTGGATTTATGTAACCTATGATAAACGGCTTGGTTTTATTATTATGCTTCCAAACATTTAGGATTATTGCAAGAAGAGTATGAACTACACTTGGAAAAGCTTTCCCATAAGTAGATTTCTTGCATTGCTATGTCAGAAAATTGTAGTATTAGAGTGCTACTGACCTTATTTAGATTGAATGGCTGGTAACTTTGTACTTGGTAGTGTGTTTTCTGGATCTTTCTAGGTGTTCAGAAAACTTCAAAGAGATGTGACATGCATTTAATGAAAGTGACATGTGCATTTCAATCAGGAGTTTTCATGTAGGATTGGTTTCTGGATTCTTTTTGAGTTTTCAGAGAGCTTCACAATGGTGTGACATGCATTTGTGTCTAACAACCTTTTATGGACTTACTATTTTATGTAAGTTACGACAACTACTTAGTTTGTGCTCAAGATGTGTTTGAAGTCACTTACTCTTTTTAGTAGTATGCTATTTATAGTAAGTTCTATTTTTGGTAGTGCTATTTTTAGCAACAACTCTATGGCTCAGTGCAATGTCTATTTATGGCAAGGTAGTATTGGTAGTTTGATCTCCAACATTCTTGGAGCCTGTTTTGGCAGATCATGGCTTAAGTGATTTTCAAATATGGATGCCTTAGTTGGAAATTTTTAAGTTAAATATTTATTGAGGCTAAATGGGACGCCACTTTTGGAGAGATAAGAGATCTTTATAAAGTTTATTACTTAAGTCATTTTGGATGCCTAACTTAATGAGTTATTTGTATTTTATAAAGTTTATTGGATTAAGTCTATTTGGATGTCCAAAGTAGAAATATATTTGATTTTTATAAAGTTTAAATTGCTAAGGCATGTTGGGCGCCCCAAGTCAAGTCAAATGCAATTTAAAGAATATAATATTCCATTCTTCTTGGGCGTCCCTTTTGGAGGGAAAAAAAGGCAATTGAAAATTTAAAGTCTCCCTAATTCCATCTCACTCAATATAAAACATCATTTTGGCTCTCTTTTGGAAATCTTCACTTTGGCAACATAACATAATGCTACTAGATTTCTTCCAGATTGCTTGGGCTGTGAAGTGAGGACAAAAACCCTCGTCACTTGGGCTCATTTCGGTGGTGAAATGTCCACCCTAGTGAGATTGCAAGTGATTCCATACTAGGGATCATATAGAGCTTAACATTTGAAGTTTAGTTTTTAGGGAGATTTGGTGATTGAAAATGAAGATTTTTCGAGTCCTTTTGAAGAGTTTTTTGGTGTGGATTATTTAGCTTTCAGTTTGGTGTGATTTTATGAAGGTTTTGGTGTGTTTCAAATCATTTTCTGGGCAATACTTTTCTAGACCTGAACCCACATTTTTTCTCATAGCTCCGAGATAGCTTGATGAAACGAAATGGGTATTGATTCATTGGAAAACCTTTCTCATGGTGATTCTATCAAGTGCTAATTTACATTTTTTGGTGAAAGATTGGATTTTCTAGAGAAGATCGAACTTCTTAGTGGGATTCCCTTATCTACCAAACAATGAGGAGAATGTGGTGCATCATGTTTCTAATGACATGGTAAATGGAACCTTATGTGTTGTAACAACTTATCAACACTAGCTCTTTGATTAGTTGTGCAAAGAGAACTTGAGCATATTCAAGAGTCAATTGTTGGACATTCTTGATGGGTTCAAGTATGAGATTGTGAATATGGTAAAGAAATAACTTCAAGGTTCTTCAAACAATACGAGAACCACTGGCATTGATTTCTCAATGATGGAAGTTGAGATGGAAGCTACTTCCAAACATTTAGCATTATTGCAAGAAGAGTACTGGAAGTACACTTGGAAAAGCTTTGCCATAAGTAGATTTTTGGCATTGCTATGTCAGAATATTGTAGTATCAGATTGCAGTTGACTTTCTTTAGATTGAATGGTTGGTAACTTGGTAGCTCGTACTTGTGGATTTATGTAACTTATGATAAAACACTTGTTTTTATTATTATGCTTCCAAACATTTATCATTATTGCAAGAAGAGTATCAAGTATGCTTGGAAAAGCTTTTCCATAAGTAGATTTTTTGCATTGCTATGATAGAATGTTGTAGTATCATATTGCATCTGACCTTATTTGGATTGAACGATTGGTAACTTGGTAGCTCGTACTTGTGGATTTTTGTAAATGATAAAAGGCTTGTTTTTATTATTTTCCTTCCAAACATTTAACATTATTGCAAGAAGAGTACCAAGTACGCTTGGCAAAGCTTCGCCATAAGTAGATTTTTTGCATTGTTATGTCCGAATATTTTAGTATCAGATTGCAGCTAACCTTATTTAGATTGAATGGATTGTAACTTGGTAGCTTGTACTTGTGGATTTCTATAACTTATGATAAAAAAGTCTTGTTTTTATTATTATGCTTCCAAACATTTAGCATTATTGCAAGAAGAGTACCAACTATGCTTGGAAAAGCTTTGCCATAAGTAGATTTCTTGCAATGCTATGTCAGAACATTGTAGTATTAGATTGCAATTGGCCTTATTCAGATTGAATGGTTGGTGACTTGGTACTTGGTAGCTCATACTTATGGAAAAGATGGATTGAAGCTAATAATAAGATAAAAAAATTATCCTAATGTTAAGCTGTTAAGCGTTATTCAGATGTGGAACAAAATACAATATTTTAAATAAAAATAAATATATACTTCTTTTTCCATGCCCGAGGAATCATATTTCCCTTCACTACTTAACTTTTTGGCGATCACTGCATGGAAAATTGGGGAAAGGTAGTTGCCACATTTGATTGACGACACAAGCTTGCAAGATTTTCTCAATAAAAGATAGCAATAGAAAAAAGATTGATGGAGGAAATTTTGAGGGAAATAAAAATGAACGGTCAAAGTTAATACAATCATCTTGCATGCTAGTCAGTGGCAGAATTAGGGCTTCTTATTTTATCAGAGGCTTCTTTTGTGGATTCAGTGGTTTTCATGTAGGAGTTTTGGTAGTGTGTTTTCTGGATCTTTCTAGGTTTTCAGAAAGCTTCAGAGAGATGTGACATGCATTCAATGAAAGTGACATCCATTTCAATCAGGAGTTTGCATGCAGGATTTGTTTCTCAATTCTTTCTAGGTTTCCAAAGAGCTTCTCTATGGTGTGACATGCATATGCATCTTGTGTGATAGATTTTATGCATGTTAAATATGTAAACAAATGAATCAAACACACCAATAAGACATTATATAAAAAAAAATAGAATATTAAAATAATAGAGATGCAAACTCAGTATCCTATTATCGATGTTGTCCTATCATCCTATATCTCCAGTATTTTCATTGATTCCAGCTGGCTCTCAGATTGTATGCTAGGCTCAACGAACAGTCTTCCTAAAGAACGAGATTGAATATGAAATGCCTGTAATGCTAAAACATGATTGCTAAAATGAAATATTACGATAATGTTATGAATAATAAAACTATAATTATAATGCTAGAATGCTAGAATGCTAGAATGCCATTAATCTCTAATTCATCTATTGTGTGTTGTAACCATTGCTTGGATTGGTAGTGTTATTTATAAATTTTTTCCAAAGATTTTGATTGGCTGATATGATCAACGATTGTGAAAATTCCTTGATAGGGACAGGGGGTGATCAAGACAATCATTGTCTCAATGCCCCAGCTCTCACCTTGATGAACCCCTTTTGGTGTCACCTTCCACCACTCAACCTATAGGTCCTATGCTATTTAGGCACCCCTAGTTCTTCTGGCCAACCATGCTATCATTTCAAAATCCATCAACCAAGCAAATCTTGGTGCTTCACCATGTTCTCTCCTTTGGCCCTTAATCTGCCCTAAAGGCCAAATGACCTCAACATTCTTCAAGGTTCTTGCAGGAGTTTGTAGGTGTTTCAAAAACCTAAAAATGACCAATCTAAGGTCCTTGTGCAACCACAAACCTCCAAATTTCCATCGCTTCCTCAAGGTTGCTTCCCTAAGGTTTGAAAGGCTAGTAGCCTTGAGCCCCCTATTAGGTCTCTAAACAGGGGTAATTTTCTTTTCCCTCCTAAACCCACCAAAGAAATGTGGTTCTTGGCTTAGGAAATGTGTTTCCCCTACCTACACCTTCAATATTTCTAGGGTCCTGGCTCTGTCCAAGCCATACTCTGCCCTCATGCAAATACTGCCCAAAAACTAGGGTTTCTAACTGCTCAGAACTAGTTTTAGGACTGGTGAAAATTTCTCCTCCTAAATGGATTGCTGGGATCGCCTCCTTATCACCATAAGTTTCCAAGACCTTCCCCTAAATTCACAAGAAATAATCTCTCAAATTTCTCTTTTCCCCTGCAAGATATGTCACTTTTTCTTCAAGACTGCCCCAACCGGGCCTGCTCTGGCTCTCCTAGGGCATCCATTTGCTAGCACCTCCTGGACGGTCACAAACCCTAATAGCTATCATATATACATGCATGGAGTCTAGGCCCACTTCCCAAAATTCCATACAAAGTGTATGGAGGAAAGATGGTCTAGATTTCCATTTTCTCCAGGCTGCCTGGTTCAGACCAGCAACAGGCTGGGTTTAAACTATTTACAAATAACAAAGAAAAATGAATAAATAAAGCTACCAAATGTTACAAAAAAATTATACACAACCTCTAATACCTCCTACAACAAGAAAAAAAGTACATCTAATCCATTTAAATGCTGTAAATGAACAAAAACCAGGAAATAATAACAAGAACGTTATTTTTCTTCAATTTCTGAAAACACAGTCCGTACAATTAAACTTCCAACCAACCAAAAGGTCGTGGCATGCCTTAAATATGCCTCCAAAACAACTTAGGTGCTTGGGTCGAACTCAAAAAGACCTAAAAAATAAAATATAAAACCTCATGTGTTTTCAAACACTTTGGCTAGATTGGTAAAGATGACAAGTTGGGCTTCAAAACCCAAACAAGATTGCCACCTCCCAATCCATTGATCATGGATAGATCAAGTTTTATTCAAAACAACAACACCAAGCAAGATGGTCAACATGACCTCAAAAAGAACACATCAAAACATAGACTTCCTTCAAGGCTCCAGGAAAACCCAAGTTTCCCAGGTGCTCCTGCACCATTCTCCCCCTCTCAGCCCAAACAACTAAGGAGAGGAAGGAGAGACCACTGTCAGGTCAATGCCAAGTCTCTTGAACTAATCTTCCTGTATCCAAGTGGCTTCTGATTCTGGTTTTTTCTTCCACTTGATAAGGTGCTCCATGTACACCTTATGTCTTGTAGCTTTCTACACTCTTGACTACAAGATCTTCTCTGCTTGAAGGTTATCTTGTTGAGGAAGGGTCACATTACTGATGTCCTTGAATATTTCCTTGCTATTTTGATCCTCATCATTGACTGATCCCTTGTACTTGATTAAATCAGCAACATTGAAAACTGGAGAGATGCCCAAATCTGATGGTAATTCCACCTTATATGCATTTTTGCCATATTTGGTCAACACCTTGCATGGAACCACTCTCTTCATTTGTAACTTGGTTGACATCCCCTTCTGCAACCTTGAATTGTTAAGGTGGACCATAACATAGTCCTCTACTTGAAACTTCACATCTTTCCTTGACAGATCAACTTTCTCCTTCAACTTGTGGGTTGCTACTGTGACTGTGTGCTTGACCTGCTCATGAATCTCCTTCATGGTCTAAGTGAAGTCCTCTGCATGTCCACTCCTGTTCTCCATAGATCCAAGGTCTCTGAGCTCACAAATGCCTCTTGGGTGCATCCCATACACAACCTCAAAAGGACTTTTCCCTGTAGTTCTATTGATGTTGTCATTATAGGCATATTCAGCTTGGGAAATCACCATATCCCATGTCTGTCCATATTCTTTAGTCAAGCACCTTAAAAGATTACCCAACACTCTGTTAACCACCTTTGTTTGACCATCGGTCTAAGGATGGTAAGCTGATCCAAATGACAGATTTGTACCCAATCTGCTCCATAGAGTCTTCCAAAAATGACTCATGAACTTCACATCTCTGTCAGAAACAATGCTTAGAGGCAAGCCATGGATCCTAACAACCTCCTTGAAGAAAAGATGAGCTATGTAGCTTGCATCATGGGTAGTTTTGCAAGGAATGAAGTGACTCATCTTGCTAAATCTGTCCACTACTACATACACACTGTCAAAACCAGTCTTGGTCTTAGGAAGACCTACCACAAAATCCATGCTCACACACTCCCATGGTCTGTTAGGAATAGGCAGGGGTTGATACAAACCAGCATTGCTAGCTCCTCCCTTAGCTTTCATGCATACAACACACTGTTTCACATATTTTCTAACATCTCTTGCTAACTTAGGCCAGTAATAGAACCTTTGAACTAGCTCTAAAGTTTTATTAATACCTAAATGCCCACTAAGGCTACCATTATGCTTTTCTTGAATAAGATTTTCCCTCATTGACCCTCTTGGAACACATAACTGATTGCCCTTAAATAACAGTCCATTTTGCAATGTATACTCAGCATATTGGCTATGAAAATGATTCTCAAAATCGGTACATACCTTGTAAGCTTCTGAGAAGTCTTCATCTTCACCATAGAGATCTTTGAAACTCTCTAATCCAATGCTCTTCAACTGTATCTCTTGGACTGTCAACAACCTTCTGCTTAATGCATCTGCCACCTTGTTCATTTTCCCTTTCTTGTGCTTGATGGTAAAAGTAAAAGCTTGGATGTATTCCATCCATTTCAAATGCCTATTACTTAGTTTTTCTTGGGTGTTAATATAACTAAGTGCCTGGTTATCCATGAAGACCACAAACTCTTTGGGCAACAAATAATGCCTCCACTTCCTAAGGGACTGCACTAAAGCATATAACTCAAGATCATAGGTAGTGTAGTTTTGCTTGGCTTCATTGAGCTTTTCACTAAATAAGGCTATAGGCCTACCTTCTTGACTAAGTAATCCTCCTACTGCTACTCCACTTGCATCACACTCAACTGTGAACAACTTGTCAAAACTAGGCAACAACAGAATTGGTTGAGTTGCTACTTCTTGTTTCAATTTTTCAAACCCTTTATCAGCCTCTTGAGTCCATTTAAACTTTGTTTTTAGACCACCTTTAATAGTATCTAAGACTGGTGCACATATGCCACTAAAATTCCTTATGAATTTTCTATAGAATTGAGCTAAACCATGAAAACTCCTTACCTATGTTGCTATGGTTGGTGTGGGCCAGTTTAGGATGGCTTCCACCTTGCTTGAATCCATCTTCAACGTTCCTTGGAATACTACAAAGCCTAGATACACAAGTTCTTGTTTGAAGAACTCACACTTCTCAAGGTTAATTTCCAATTGCTCTTCTTGCAACCTTTTAAGAACCATCTCCACATGCTTCAAATGTTCTTCTACTATCTTACTAAAAATCAGTATGTCATCAAGATAGACTACTACAAAGATTCCTGTGAAATCCTTAAGCACCTCATTCATTAGTCTCATGAACGTGCTAGGGGCATTTGAGAGGCCAAATGGCATTACTTTCCAATCATATAAGCCATCATTGGTCTTAAAAGTTGTCTTCCACTCATCACCTTCCTTAATTCTAATATGATGGTAGCCACTCTTGAGGTCCAACTTAGTGAAATACTGTGCTCCTCCAAGGCAATCCATTAAATCTTTGATTCTAGGGATAGGGAATCTATATCTGATTGTAATCCTATTGATTGCTCTAGAATCAATACAAAGTCTCCACTTACCTCCTTTCTTAGTTTCCAAAACCACCGGGACTGCACATGGGCTGATGCTCTTTTGAATCAGACCTTGATTCAACAATTCTTCCACTTGCCTAGCCACCTCTAGGTTCTGCTCAGGAGTGAGCTTGTATTCTGCTTTGTTAGGCAATGAGGCTCCAGGTATGAAGTCAATTTGATGACTTATTTCTCTCTTTGGTGGTAGAGTTGCAGGTGTTCCATCACTGACTATACTCTTGTATCTATCAAGCAATTTTTGGACTGCTTCTGGTAAGACTGTCCTTTCAGCCTTTTCTACCTCTTTGGACTGCATTATGATCACATATCCTTCATTCCCTTGGTGTAGGTCCTTAAGGAACTCCTTGCCACTGCTCAACATGATGTTAGGTACCTTTGACTGTCCCTCATCTTCCTCTATCAATGACTGCAGCTTGAAGGTTCTTCCATCTTTCTTGAATGAGATGGTGTTCTCTTTCCCATCATAGATGACACTTCTGTCATATTGCCATGGTCTACCTAGTAACAGATGGCATGCATCCATGGGTAACACATCACAAACTAACTTATCTTTGTAGCCTCCAATTGAAAATTCCACTGTTACTTGCTCATTAACCAAAACACTCTGCCCTTTATTCAGCCATGTGACCTTGTAGGGGTTAGTATGAGGTACCTTCTGCAATTTCAGCTTAGTTATTGCCTCCTTTGAGATTATATTATCTGTAGAACCAAAATCTACAATGACCTTGCATACTTTACCAAGTATTTTACACCTTACTCTAAAAAGAGCTCTTCTTTGCTTAGGTTCCTCTTTGACTGGCTGCCTGATCAGAACTCTGTTAAACATCAGATTCTCTCCTACTTCAGACTCTATATGACTGATTTTAGATGCCTTAGGACTCATGGTGTCCTCTTGTGCATAGGCAACTCTTTTCTCATTGCTAGAAGAGGATGCTTTCTTCGGGCACCTATAAGCAGGGTGGCCTAGTTGGTTACAATGATAACACTTCATTTTTGCAAAGTAAGAATTACTCCTACCTGCTCCTCTTCCTCTGTTTGAACCTCCTTGAGCTCCTCTTCCTCTGTTAAATCCTCCTCTTGAAGATATTTCACCTCCATGCTTAGTGAGCTTAGATTCTCCTTGGTTTCTTTGATCATTACCTCTACCTTGGTAACCACCACACTGTCCTCTTTGATCTCTGCCTTTGCCTCTGCCCTTAGAAGACTGATCATGCTTTCTTTTGTTCCTTTCCTCAATCTTTATGGCCAACTGATAACATTGGTGGACTGTCTTGGGACTTAGTAAAGCCATCTCTTCCTGAATGTTCCACTTCAAGCCATTAAGGCACCTAGCCACTTTTAGGCTCTCATCCTCTGTCACATTTGATCTCAAGCAAAGCTTCTGAAACTCTTCAGTATAGGTGTTGACATCTTGGTCTTTCTGCCTTAGACTTTTCCTCTTCTTGTGAAGTTGGATCTCATAATCATCTGGCATATAGGCTTCCTTTACCTTAGCAACCATTCCTTTCCAAGTTGATATGGGCTGTTTGCCTTCTTTTTACCTTTCAGTCTGAACAAATTTCCACCATGTCAAGGTTGATCCTCTCAACCTTGATTTAGCAACCTTCACCTTTTGTGCCTTAGTGACTCCATCACACTCAAAGTGATTCACCATGCCTTCTATCCAATCCATGACCAAATCAGGATCCATTTTTCCACTGAACAATGGTATGCCCTCAAGTCCTTTTCCACTCAAGGCTTTCAATGCCTTCAAGAAAGGCTCCTCCTCCAAAACAGGGTCAGGTTCAGGGACCTTGTCTTCTTCTGCAACCTCTTCTTCCTTTGGTACCGTTCCTTCCAACCTTGCATTGTTCAATGCTTTCTCAAGTTGCTCTATTCTTTCTTTTAAGGACTTGTTGTCCTCTTCTTGTTCTTCAACCCTCTTGGCTAATTGTGCATTTGTCACCATGGCGGGAGTTTCACTTGACTCAACTTCTGACATATAAGCTACTTTCCCAAATCTTTTGCTCGCTCTGATACCAATCTGATAGGGACAGGGTTGGATCAAGACAATCACTGTCTCAATGCCCCAGGTCTCACCTTGATGAACCCCTTTTGGTGTAACCTTCCACCACTCAACCTATAGGTCCTATGCTATTTAGGCACCCCTGGTTCTTCTGGCCAACCCTGCTATCATTTCAAAATCCATCAACCAAGCAAATCTTGGTGCTTCACCATGTTCTCTCCTTTGGCCCTTAATCTGCCCTAAAGGCCAAATGACCTCAACATTCTTCAAGGTTCTTGCAGGAGTTTGTAGGTGTTTCAAAAACTTAAAAATGACCAATCTAGGGTCCTTGTGCAACCACAAACCTCCAACTTTACATCGCTTCTCAAGGTTGCTTCCCTAGGGTTTGAAAGGCTAGTAGCCTTAAGCCCCCTATTAGGTCTCTAAACAGGGGTAATTTACTTTTCCCTCCTAAACCCACCAAAGAAACGTGGTTCTTGGCTTAGGAAATGTGTTTCCCCTGCCTACACCTTCAAGATTTCTAGGGTCCTGGCTCTGTCCAAGCCGTACTCTACCCTCATGCAAATACTGCCCAAAAACTAGGTTTTCTAACTGCTCAGAACCAGTTTTAGGACTGGTGAAAAGTTCTCCTAAACGGATTGCTGGGCTCTCCTCCTTATCACCATAAGTTTCCAAGACCTTCCCCTAAATTCACAAGAAAGAATCTCTCAAAGTTCTCTTTTCCCCTGCAAGATATGTCACTTTTTCTTCAAGACTGCCCCAACCGGGCCTGCTCTGGCTCGCCTAGGGCATCCATTTGCTAGCACCTCCTGCACGGCCACAAACCTTAATAGCTATCATATATACAAGCATGGAGTCTAGTCCCACTTCCCAAAAGTCCGTACAAAGTGTACGGAGGAAAGATGGTCTAGACTTCCATTTTCTCCAGACTGCCTGGTTCAGACCAGCAACAGGCTGGGTTTAAACTATTTACAAATAACAAAGAAAAATGAATAAATAAAGCTACCAAATGTTACAAAAAACTTATACAAAACCTCTACTACCTCCTACAACAAGAACAAAAGTACATCTAATCCATTTAAACGTTGTAAATGAACAAAAACTAGGAAATAATAACAAGAACGCTGTTTTTCTTCAATTTCTGAAAACACAGTCCGTACAATGAAACTTCCAACCAACCAAAAGGTCGTGGCATGCCTTAAATATTCCTCCACAACAACTTAGGTGCTTGGGTCGAACTCAAAAATGACCTAAAAAATAAAATATAAAACCTCATGTGTTTTCAAACACTTTGGCTAGATTGGTAAAGATGACAAGTTGGGCTTCAAAACCCAAACAAGATTGCCACCTCCCAATCCATTGATCATGGCTAGATCAAGTTTTATTCAAAACAACACCAAGCAAGATGGTCAACATGACCTCAAAAAGAACACAACAAAACATAGACTTCCTTCAAGGCTCCAGGAAAACCCAAGTTTCCCAGGTGCTCCTGCACCATTCCTGGTAGACCAAATGATTGAGGATGGATAAGACTGAAGAAAAATAGAAGAAAACAAAAAGCAAGATTTGTTTTCTTTTCTATAAAAGAGGTAAAATAAGATGATAAAGATGAATTGTAAAAAATCATCTTTTTATGAGATTATGGAAAGATTTTGAAGAAGATAAATAATGAATTATTAAAATCAATTATTCATTTATGGGTGACATGGAGATTTTTCTTAAAATAGAATATTTACCCCAGATTTGAAGAATAATGGAAGATTTCATAATTAAATAAAATATTTAATTATGATTTTGAAAAGATATGGAATATATTTAATTAAACTTTGTAAGAAATGGTATGTAAATGAAATTAATTAAATAAGATATTTAATTAATTAGAAGAAGAATTTTGAAGAGAAATACCTAAATTTAATTAAATCAAAAAGACTTAATTAAATTTAAAAATGATAATTAATTAAAATAAATAAAGTGTATTTATTTAATTAATCAAGTGGACATATGAATGTGAAATAATTAAATAAAAATTGATTTATTTAATCATGATAGAAGAATAAATTGAATGAACAATATAATTAAATTAATTAAATTTAATCATATGTAGAAGACTTTAGAAAAATTAAAATTTTAAATAATAAATATTTAATTAAATGCCAAGATTAATCAAATATGACCGATTTTATGCATCTACATTTTTCCCCTCTTTGAAGTGATGTGTGAAACGTATTGCTTCAAAGAAAATATTCCCGCTTTTGAAAGAAATTTTTTCCCCTGATTGGAAAAATGTGACTGATATGCCCCTGATTTGAACCTGATATGTTTCTGATTGGAAGATATTGCTGGTGTTAATGATGCCCCCTCAGGAGGTAAATCACTGATGACGATGAGTTGTTGATAATGTTGGAAAAATTTGATTTGATGATGATATTTTGATTTTGATATGAATTCAGTGATTTAGCTCTCAAAAAATGATGTATAAGGATGCCCCAGTGTGAAAATAAGGTCAAAGTTGGATAAAAATATAAAAAGAAAATAATATGCCACAAAAACCCACTTTTTTTTTACCTTTAAAAGGTAAAAAGGGAGAAAAGGACAAGTCATTTGCACTTTTTGACTTTTAGAAACCTTTTGCTCTGATAGTGACCTGGCAAGATGGAGATTTCGTACTATAGACATAGATTTGAGCGGGCCTGTCGATACCAGAGACCAGCTATGTATGGACCACTGGTGAGTAGATCCAATCACTTTTGCGTTGAAATTTTCCATTTTGAATCATATTTTTCATTTTTTTTGCAGATTTAGGCGCAAATAGTCCATTTTAGCGCTTTTAGGAATGTTTTAGCACTTTCAATGTTCTTTTTAGCACTTTCGATGTTTCATTGAGCGCATATAGGATGTGGTTTGCATGTTCGCTGTAGAAACCAGTTTTCTGCATCCGATAGATAGAGTAGTGCTTATAGGATGCCATTGGAAAATTAGGACTTTAGCGCATCTAGGAAATAGTTTAGTGCATTTAGGGTTGTCGCACATCCAGTGAATAAAGTGGCGCTTTTGTTTAGAGTTTTAGCGCTTTTAGGGAAATAGCACATAAATACAATGATTTAGCGTTTCCAGAGCAAAAAATGGTGCATTTGAGTATTAGTGCATCCAGGATACAGAATAGCGCATATGAGTTTTAGCGCATAGAGGCTGCAGATTAGGGCATTTAGGAAATGTGCCTATTTTATGAAAATGATGATGTTTATTGCTTCTTTGGTCAATAGATATAGAAATGGGTTTGTCATCATGTTGATATGAATAGAAAATCTAATACCGAATTGATAACTTTGTTTCTCAAAATAGAAATCAAAGAGTAGATAGCTGATAACTTTGTCACCCCTGAATGAAAAACAAAGAGTAGATGATTGATAGGTCTTCTGATAAATTTGCTTTCTGTGATAGGAAAAAAATAGTAGATGATTAATTGAAAGCATATTTGCATTCGTGACTGAAATACAAATAGGATGATGGTTTGGTTTTTGATAAATTTGCATTCTTGAAAAAGAAAACAAATAGTAATTGATGATAGAGCTAGTTGATGTGATTTTCAGATAGATAGATTGTGCATTGATTGTATGATATGAGTCATCTAGATAGAACACTTGATGTGGGTCAACTGATATGGGTTTGATTAGTAGATAGACATGAGTCAGATTGATTTGGCTTGATTAAGATGGAATCATTGATATGATGTTGATTGATTGTCTTTGTAATAACTGAAAAGAGGAGGTTTTTAAAAACCTCTAGATTAGGGAGTGTCACTCTACGGGGTGGGATCGAATAGCAGAGCTGACACCAGATGATATAGAGCTGATTGGGGTATGTGGATTGATATCTTTGTTGTCCATGCCTCCTATTTCAGGTCAACAGGGGACAGTTGACAGCGCTAGCAGAGAGGTGGAATTCCGAGCATAACACCTTTCATTTGCCGACAGGTGAGTTGACTGTTACTTTAGAGGATGTTTACATGATTTTGGGTATTCCAGTGGTTGGCGCCCTTGTGTTATATGATCACAAGGAGCTAGGTGGTACAAATGCTCTGAGGAGAGTATATGGTGATGCACACATAGCCAGGTACTGGGTGCTATGGGCTAACTTTAGGGGGTATCTAACCTTGCCTGGAGTTTTTGGTGCATTTATTGGAGGTCTCCTTTGTCTGGATCCTTGGTCAAAGGGACTATCAGTGGGATGGGGGAGGATCCTCGAGCAGATGCTTGTACAACCACGGAGATATGCCTGGGGGAGTTGCATGTTGGCTCATTTGTATTATGACCTTCATCAGGTGGCTTACAGAGGTTCATCTAGCATATCATGTGGTGTGACACTCCTCCAGATCTGGGCATGGGAGCATATTCATGTGATGAGACCAGCCTGTCCCAGAGTGAGGCCACCAGGTCGACCATATGTGTATGCGTATACCATGTTCCTTGTCTAGCCTAAGCTGGGAAAGTTGGATTACTGGAGACGGTCTCTTGATGATATGGATGCAGTGATATGGCGGCCATACCTAGATTGCGAGCCATGGGATAGAGATCATTTAGAGATGTCATTCGTATGTATGCCCCAGTTTTTGATAGGGGGGACCCCATTCATCATTTAGAGGTTTTTGGCATTGCGGGCGCAGCGATAGTTTGGATTCACATAGGGTATGCCTCAGGGTGTTGCTCACTATGCACAGAGCAAGGATGAGGTAGGATGAGGACCTGACATTTCAGATCAGATAGCATATACAAACTATATTGCTTTAGCGCCCGAGGCATGGGATGATAGGCAGGATATTGTTGATGTCGAGATGTTTGAGGAGTACTCTATTTATTATCATACACATCCATTTCCACGGTTGACATGTCCTGATGAGCCAGCACCCATTTTGGTGGTACCGTAGCCAGGGGTAGGGAGACAGGAGGATGTGGTAGGTGGTGAGTAGGTGGCGGTTGGGGGATAGGATGAGGAGAGTGGAGAGGAGGAGAGCTCAAATGGGAGTGATGGAGATGACAGCAGAGATGAGGGCAGAGGTGGGGAGCAGAGGTCAGACTTTTTGGGCAGTGTTCACATCATGCGGAGGCCGAGGACTGGGATTGGGCAGTGGATAGTGATTAGGGTTGCCTCCACATCACAACAAGGACAAATAGATACTCTGCAAGTCCAGGTGCAGACACTACAGGGACAACAGGTGTAGTTGCAGAGCCAGTTGGTTCAGGCGTAGGGTTTAGTTGCACAGCTACAGGCATAGCTAGCCCAGTCACAGGCACATGTACAGACATAGGCATAGGTGCATCAGCCTACCCCAGACCCACAGGTAGCCTATTTTATAGCAAAGAGGGATTCTCTTAGACAGAGGGCAGCAGAGGTAGAGGGTGTTTCTTAGAGGCTTATGGGCACTGTAGAGAGTGCATCGTTGTGAGAGGCCATTGTAGAGGGATTTGAGATGGCCAAGGAGGCTGAGTACTATCGAGTCTGATATGAGGAGTTGTGTCCTCCTGAGTGCAAAGAGCCTTTCCCACGGTCCCAAGGTAGGACTAGGAGCAGGACACAGACAGCCACACAGAGCCTGGGGGTTACCGAACCTCGACGAGATCCAGATGCAGGGACTAGTGGCAAGCCACCATCCGCGAGACCAATTCCATCAGGGGGGTCCACCAGCTAGCGTTGAGCCATTGATGCATGATTTATTTGATTTTTGATCATATCTCATGTATCTTTCTAAAAATTTTAGTGTCATTGGACTTTTGGATAGTTGTATGTATTTTTGATGAGCGATGATATGCAACGGCGATGAGTTTTGCCGATGTGTTGCATTGGATATGATGATATGAGATGGATATGCATTTATTTCCTTATTTATGTGATATGGATTTTGATATGTAGTGTTGATGATTTACAGACTAACATGATTTGCAAGATGATGTGATATGATAATGATATGATGATGTACAATATGATGTGTACTAATGATCTCATGCAGGTGGATGATGATGGTAAAAATGCAACGTGTTGAGATGATATGATATATAATATGAAATGTTATGAAAACATATGGTTTGCAAATGATGTGAAAATGTACTATATGAAATTTGTGTGTTTGAATTTTTCAAATGCTATAAATGATGATGATGTGATGTTGTGCTTATGAAATGCATGATGAATATGTAATATGTTTTGGAGATGATATGAATCAAATATTGTATATATATATATCAAATGACCAATGAAATGATATGAAAAATGATAAAAAGATGTAAATGATAAATGGTATGAAAGGATCAATAATGTTGAGATGTATGATAAGATGATAATAAATGTTATGAAATGTAATGAAAATGAATGATGAGATGATGAAATGAGATGATAAAATGAAATGTAATTATGAAATGTAGTGGTAAAATAAATTATGGAATGAAATAGGGAAAAGGAATGTTATGATATGAGGAAATGATGAATGAGAATGATATGAATAATAAGAATATGAAAATGATAATGATGATAAAATGACATGATAAATATGAAAAAATATCATTAAATGGTATAATAAAAATTTAATAATATGGGATGGAATGAATATGTAATGATAAATGATATAAAAAGTGAATGATATGAGGAAATGTAAGAAAATGATATGTTATGTAAAATGTAATGATATGATATAATGACAATGTAATAATATGAAAATGAAATGAAGATGATAACTGGAATGCAACCATGGATACAAAAATGATGTTTGAGATGATAATGAAAGTGATATGAAAATAAATAAATGATCTGAGAATGAAACAAAAATGATAAAAATGAGAATGATCAATAATATGCAACGAACTGATATGAAATATGAAATAATAATGAGAAAGGACTTGAATGATAAATGCTAAACTATATGATATGCACGAGTCCTAGATGAAATGATGATGGAATGAAAATGAAACAAATGTCCGAATGTCCTCCACAAATAGTCCAAAGAGACATGAAAACCATTGATTTATCTATTCAGCTTTTCAAAACTCTAATGCGAATCCAATATGTAGATATGTACACTGATTTAAATGAAATGCCACTAAAAAAAACCAACCATTTGTTGAGCCTTTTGTTAGCTTGCTCGAATCATAATAGAGCATTTTAAAATTTTGGAAGTATGTACAAGCATCAGAGGGGAAATTAGCACCAATGATGACCCGAGTACAACTTTCATGAGTTTTGATATAGCAAGCGAATACAAGCATCGAGGTATAATTGAACCGAGATGACCTGGGAATTTTTTGCATAAACAAACAAAGAATAACCACTTTCTGATGCAAATGTGGAACTGTCATCAATGATACCCTTTGGAAATCATGTTTCATGACATATTTGCATCAAATCGATAATTAACCTTAAGACAACAGACAAAGAAAAATCATCCTCCTTCCTTGCCGCTCTATTCTAGTACATCATTGAGTGTGCTCTAGAGAGATTATATCTAAAAATTAAACAACCATTGTTCAAAATGTAAAACTGATATTCCAATCATTATTCAGATTTTTGATCCAGATATGAGTCATAATATGGTATTTTGCTAAAAATCCGTTGTGATATAGATCAATGGTTGGATAGCTATTCATGTGATTTGATTGTTTGTTTGCACGATTGAGTTCTATATCATTGTCAAGTTGTTTTGGTAGAACCTAAAAGTTGATTGCCCCATAGTATGTCAACGTTTTCCCCCAGTATTTGACACAACTTGCTGAAATGAATAAGTACGATGGTCAAGCCATGGTAAGACATTATCGCTCTAGGAAAATGATGGCCACATGATGCTGGTACGACCCTAAGATGATGGAAAGATGCATGAAATGAAGGATGAGAAGCCAAGTGCAGAACATGAACTAATAGATGGAGAGCTACAAATAGCGTCTATTTGCAAGATTTTCACTATTTATTTTTATTGCATTTTTCTGATTGATTTTTTTTTTTGTCGCTACCAAGATGCTTGTTTGCCAGGTTTTCACCAGGGTAACCATTTTTTCAGGACTTTTTATGATGTTTTTGTATTTCTTCAGGACTTTTTCTGATGTTTTTGTATTTCTTTAGGACTTTTTCTGATGTTTTTGTATTTCTTTAGGAATTTTTCTTATGTTTTTGTATTTCTTCAGGACTTTTATAGATGATGATAACTGCTTCAGACATAATACTTTTTCAGGTGCATACTATTGATGGGTTCATCAAACAGGTCCCCTTCTGGCCTTGACAGCTTGTATGCTCTTGAACCCTATAATACTATGACCACATATGGACCCAGCCAATTAGGTTCAAACTTTCCTTTCTTCTCTCTGTCTTGCTGATTGCATGGGTTCTCTTTTAGAACAAGATCACCAACCTAAAAGGTATGCGGTTTGACTCTGTGATTATAGCTGCGAGACATCGTTTGTTTATAGGCTTTCAAATGATCAGTTGCTCATTGTCTCTTTTTATCGAGAAGTTCCAGTCCTTACAATTGGGAAACTCTGTATTCATCATTTGTTATGAGACCTTTCAATGATACTCTAAGTGATGGAATCTCAACTTCTAGTGGAAAAATGGCTTCTGCTCCATAGACAAGAGAAAATGGTGTTGCTCCTGTTGGCGTTCGAATACTAGTTCGGTAGGTCCATAATGCGGGATTAAGTTGAACGTGCCAATCTTTCCCTGCATCATTCACAGTCTTCTTCAAAAAATTTAATATTGTTTTATTTGAGGCCTCTGCTTGGCCATTCCCTTATGGATAATAAGGTGTTGAGTATTTGTGTTGAATAAGGAATCTCTCACAAAGTTCGTCAACATCCTGATTCTTGAATGGCCGTCCATTATCTGTGATGATGGAGTTGAGAATGCCATACCGACAAATGAGATAGTTGAGTATGAATGATGAGATTTGTTTTCCAGTGAGCTTAGTGAGAGGGACTGCCTCAATCCACTTGGTAAAATACTCTATCGCTGTGATGATGAACTTGTGTCCTTTTGAGGATGAAGGATGAATCTTGCCAACTAAATCTAACCCCCATTGAGAGAATGGCCATGTTGGTATGAATGGTTGTAGTTCATGTGCTGGTGCATGAATGAGATTTCCATGTATCTGACATTTAGAGCACTTCGTTACAAAAGTGAATGATTCCCTCTCCATTGTAGGCCATTAGTAACCCATTCTAATCAATTTCTTGGATAAGGTTAGTCCACTTGAATGAGTACCACAAATGCCACCATGAACTTCTTATAAAGATTTGTTAGATTCGTTACATTTAAGACATCGAAGTAAAGTACTATGAAGACCGTAGGGATAGAGAATGTCAGTGATAAGGGTATAGCAAGAGAATTGGCGGATAAAATTGTGCTTTTGGGTACGGGATAAGTCAAGTGGTAAGATGCCGTCTTTTAGGTAGGCATAAATCTTGCCATACCAAGGTGAATCAGATCCTACTATGTGGAAAATGATTTGGCTTTCAGGTGTGTAATAGGTAGGCATAAATGATCGTTCCACTAGAAATTCGTAGCGAGCCTGAGTTTCTGGGAGTTGTAACAATGAAGCGATTGTGGCCATAGCGTTAGCTGCCTTATTATCACGCCTTGGAATTTGTATGAACTTGATGTCTACAAAGTATTTCTTGAAATCTTCAACCATTTTCTTATATGGCAACAATTTGTCATCTTTGGTTTGATAATCATCATTGATTTGGTTAATGACTAACTGTGAGTCACCGTAGACTTGTAATTATGTGATTCTCCATTCTAATGCTATTTTGAGTCCAGTGATTAGAGCTTTAGATTCAACTATGTTATTAGTGCATGGAAACATTAGCTGATATGACCAAGGATTGGTAATTCTTAAGGGGTGACAAAGAGTATGCCTGCCCCTGATCCATGTTGAGTAAATGAGCCATCAAAATATAATGACCAAGGTTGCTTTGATTCTGCCGTGAAGACATTAGCATCTGGAAATTCAATGTGCATGGGATGCTATGCTTGTAGAGGTGCTTATGCTAGTTGGTCAACAATAACTTGTCCTTTGATTGCTTTACAATCAATATTATGGATATCAAACTCGCTTAAGATCATGACCCATTTTGCTAACCCTCCTGTCAATGTGGCTTTGCTTAAAAGATATTTGAGTGGATATATATTTGCAACAAGATTGAATGTATGAGTTAACATGTAGTTTCAAAACTTTTGTGAAGCAGAGACCACTGCTAAGCAAGCCTTCTCAATGAAAATGTAGTTAAGTTCATGACCTGTTAATGTTCGACTGATATAATAAATTGCATGTTCCTTTCCTGTAGAGTCATCTTGTGCTAACAACACCCCAAAGACATTTTTGTTGCAACAATGTATAAGATGAGTGGTTTGTCTGGATTTGGTGGTACTAGAACTGGTGGGTTCATTAAATACTGCTTGATTTTTTGAAAGGCCATTTCACACTTATCATCCCATTTGAAAGGAACATTCTTGTGTAGTAGATGTGTGAAAGGTAGACATTTATCTGCTAGTTGTGCAATGAACCTTCATATAGATTGAATTCATTCCTGTAGTGACCTTAACTGACTGATATTCCTTGGTGGTGGCATTTCCATGATTGCTTGTACTTTGGTAGGATCTATTTCAATTCCTTTTGCTAAAAATAAATATCCCAAGATTTTTCCAGATGTGACTCTGAAAACACATTTCTTAGGGTTGAGGCGAACTTTGAACTTTTCCAACCTTGCAAATATTTTGGATAATATCTTGAGATGTCCTTCTCTTGTCTATGATTTTTCTAGTATGTCATCGACATAATCTTCCATGAATGTGTGCATCATGTCATGAAAAATTATAGTCATTGCTCTTTGATATGTAGCCCTAACATTCTTTAAACTGAAAGGCATGACATTCCAACAGTAAGTCCCCTAGGGACATGTAAAAGTTGTTTTGTCCTGGTCTTCAGGTGCAATCTTCATTTGGTTATAACTAGAAAAATGATCCATTAGTGAATACATGGAATGGCTAGCCATTAGATCAACTGTGGTATCAATGCTTGGAAGAGGAAATTCATCCTTAGGACATGCCTTATTAAGATCTCTGAAATCTATGGACACTCTAACACTTTTGTCAGGTTTGGATACAAGAACAATGTTGGAGTTCCATTTTGCATATTCAATTGATCTTATAAATCCCACATCGAGGAGTTTCTTAAGTTCTTCTTTAACTAGTAGTGCCAAATGAGGATGCATCTTTCTAAGTTTTTGTTTCATAGGTTTTACTTCTAGTTTAATGGACAAGTGAAACATTATAAGATTAGGATCAAGGCCTGGCATGTCTGCATAAGACTAGGAAAAGTTGACTTGATTTGCTCTAAGAAATTCCATGTACTCAGATACTTCTTTATCTGTCATTGATCCAGCTAACTGTAGAATCCTTGGTTTCTCTGTAGTTTCAAGATTAACTTCTTTTGTAGGCTCAATCAAGATAGGGGATCACTCATGATAGTGCTCTGGGAGAGTGTCAATCATCCCATCATTTGGTGCCTTAAAAAGGTTTTCACCATCTGATACGCTCTTTATTTTATCTTTTGTTTGATCTAATACTGCCAGATTCTAGTTTTCACCATTAGATCTTTCTTTGTGATTTTTATTTTTGCAGCTAGGAAACTTGAGACTCTCCTGACTAAGGATCTCATGCCAAAAATTGCATGTGGAACAATCATTTACATCCTCCGCGGAAAGGAAGTTTACGATAGATTCGTCGGTTGGAAACATAGGTATATCAAGAGGTTAAGATGAATCCCAGTCAATGAGATCAAGATGTATTAGCGGTAGTGGGTCATTAGGTTGTGTGAAATCGGCTATGGTTATGGTCATAATGAAGGTGTCTATAGGATTCGAGGTATGAGGTAGATAAATGATGGTACTGTCCTCATGATAGTCTTGTTCGATTAAATATGACTCAGTATCACTAGAATCATAGTTGTGTTGTAGTTCAGATTCTTCTGGTTTAGTCCCTAACCCTTCTCCTTTGATTAGAGTATGTGCATACTTGTGTATCATATCAACCTGTTTGTCCCTCCAGAGTTCATTATTATGGATGGTATCCCATTCGTATTCTCCAGAGTTTGTGTCAGAGTTATTATCGATGAAATTTTGAATTGTTGTCAAGCATGCTTCCCTTGGATCATAAATTTCTTGCAATGTGAGTACAATATCATTCAATTTTTTGGATTTTGTTTGTTTTGAGCTAGTATCATAGCCTAGTCCTGTTTTATCTTTTGCAGCAAGTCCTTGAGGGTCAATAGGCTCAACTACTCCTTTTCTCTTTCCGATAGGACCATTACCATCATAGCCCATCTTTTGCATGATTGCATATCCCTTACCATATTTATCAATTGGTAACTTGATATTGAGAACTATTTCATCTTCATCTTTATAGAGCCAACTTAGAATATCTGTATCCTCATGATCTTCCATGGGGAATTTTTCTTTGATAAAACATCCATTAAACTTTGTATTTGGTCCTGTTGGTGACTTTGTTGATGTTGATGCTACATATATCTAATGTTGTGTGATATAAGGTTGTCCATGTGACTGAAGCGACGTAGGAAGATTAGCCAGACAGAGAGAATATTCTCCTACTCCATTGTCCTTGAATTGTAATTGCTTGTCAAAGCTTTTAGTTATCTGACTGATTTGTGTATCAACTTTTGGAGAAGTACTAGTAGGTGCTTCTCGATTGTTGGGAACCAAAGTGTCTTGACTAGATTTGATGTTGGCACAAGTTTGACTATGAGAATTATTAGCTGGTATCATGATATCATGTCCATGATAAGGAAACTTAAGACATTGATGATATGTGGATGGTACAACTTGCATTTCATGGATCCAAGGATGACCCAACAAGATGTTGTATGCGAGACCACGGTCTAACACTTGACATAAAGTATTTTTGATAACAGGTCCCACTCTGATTGGTAACATGATTAAACCCTTGGATGCTCTTTCCTCATCATCATAGGCTTTAATAGTAATCTTTCTTTTGGAATCAATGGAATCCTCAGAAAATCCTAAAGCCCGTATTAATTTCATGGTACATATGTTCAAACCAGCACCTCCATCTATTAGTATACGTCTGACACGAAACTTGTGGATCATGACTTCTAAGTATATTGATGAATTATGGGGATGAGTCATGGAAACATAATCTTTTTCAAAAAATGAGAGACATGTAGGTGAGGACAAATGTCCCACCATGGCTTGAAATCGATCCACACCTAGATCAGTGGATATATTTGTTTCAATGAGGGCTTTGTCCAGAATTTCCTTCTGTGCTGGGGAAATTTTCAGAACTTCCAAAATAGAGATCTGAGCAGAAGATTTTCCAAGTTGATTGATTAAATCATATCGATGTTGAGGTGGGGGCACAATGGATTTTGAAGGAGCACCTTTTAGAACAAATTTAGCTTGTGCCCTTGTTGTTACGTTAACTTCTCCATATTTTGTTTTCTCCTTGACTTTTATAACATTAACCCGCTCTTCATCAGTGTAGAAATGATTGATTAAATCTAACTCGGGATCACTAGAATCATAGTTGTGCTATAGTTCAGATTCTTGTGGTTGGGTCCCTGACCCTTCTCCTTTGATTAGAGTAGGTGTATACTTGTGTATCGTATCAACCTATTTGTCCCTCCAAAATTCATTATTATGGATGGTATCCCATTCGTATTCTCTAGAGTCTGTGTCAGAGTTATTATCGATGAAATTCTGAATTGCTGTCAAGCATGCTTCCCTTGGATCAGAACTTTCTTGCAATGTGAGTATAGTATCATTCAATTGTTTTAATTTTGTTTCTTTTGAGCTAGTATCAAAGCCTAGTCTTGTTTGATCTTTTGCAGCAAGTCTTGGAGGGTCAATAGGCTCAACTACTCCTTGTTTTCTCTTTCTGATAGGACCATTACCATCATAGCCCATCTTTTGCATGATTGCATATCCCTTACCATATTTATCAGTTGGTAACTTGATATTGAGAACTGTTTCATCTTCATCTTTAAAGATCCAACTTAGAATATCTCTATCCTCAGGATCTTCCATGGGGAATTTTTCTTTGATAAAATGTCCATTAAACTTTGTATTTGGTCCTGTTGGTGATTGTGTTGATGTTGATGCTACAAATATCTAATGTTGCGTGATAGAAGGTTGTCCATGTGATCGAGGCGACACAGGAATATTAACCAGACAGAGAGAATATTCTCCTACTCCATTGTCCTCGAACTGTAGTTGTTTGTCAAAGCTTTTGGTTATCTGACTGATTTGTGTATCAACTTTTGGAGAAGTACTAGTAGGCGCTTCTCGATTGTTGGGAACCAAAGTGTCTTGACTAGCTTTGATGTTGGCACAACTTTGACTGTGAGAATTATTAGCTGGTATCGTGATCTCCTGTCCATTTAAGGAAACTTAAGACATTGATGATATGTGGATGGTACAACTTGCATTTCATGGATCCAAGGATGACCCAACAAGATGTATGTGAGATCATGGTCTAACACTTGATAAAAATTATTTTTGATAACAGGTCCCACTCTGATTGGTAACATGATTAAACCCTTGGATGCTCTTTCCTCATCATCATAGGCTTTAATAGTAATCTTTCTTCTGGGATCAATGGAATCCTCAGAAAATATTAAAGCCCGTATTAATTTCATGGTACATATATTCAAACTAGCACCTCGATCTATTAGTACACGTTTGACATGAAACTTGTGGATCATGACTTCTAAGTATAGTGTTGAATTATGGGGACGAGTCATGGAAACATCATCTTTTTCAGAAAATGAGAGACATGTAGGTGAGCACAAATGTCCCACCATGGCTTGAAATCGATCCACACCCAGATCAGTGGATACATTTGTTTCAATGAGGGCTTTGTCTAGAATTTCCTTATGTGCTGGGGAAATTTTCAGAAGTTCCAAAATAGAGATCTGAGCAGAAGTTTTTCTATGTTGATTGATTAAATCATATCAATGTTGAGGTGGGGGCACAATGGAGTTTGAAGGAGCACCTTTTAGAATAACTTTAGCTTGTGCCTTTGTTGTTACGTTATCTTCTCCATATTCTATTTTCTCCTTGACTTTTATAACATTAACCCGCTCGCCATCATTGTAGATATGATTGATTATATGCTCATTGATATGATTCACATTTTTCCTAGAAGATTCACCCTTTTGATAGTTGGGAAAAGGGTTTCAAAATGCTTGGTGGTCCTCGTTTGATTGTTGGTTCCCTTCTACCTTAATGGTGTCATTTTCTATCAATTATTGAATTACATTCTTCAAGGCTTGACAATTATTCGTACGATGGCCCTTGCATCGATGATAATCACAATAGTATGCATCATTCCATGATGGTGGCTTCACACTAGGTTTGAAATTACGTTGAGGTGGTAGGGTGATAACGTTCTTTGCCATCAAGTCTTTAAGGGTAGATTCTAGAGATTTCCCTAATGGAGTAAAAGTTCTTCTGTTGGAGAAAAATGAAGATCGATGTGGATTCATGTTGGATGTATTTCCTAAGGAATTTTTGTTTCCACGATACCCTTGATTGTTGGTATTACTTTGATTTGGCACAAAAGTTGTATTTTGGTTATTCCTCGGAGGAGGAGGATCGTTTCCTTGATTCATAACCGAGTTGACATTGATATAGTTGTTGTTGCGAGGAACACTAAGAACAATTGGCTTAGGTGAGACATGATGTGCATCTACAACACCATCATTCACCACATTCTTGTTGCGAGTCCAAAACTTATATTTTTCATTGTGGTGATTAGAAGAGCTAGGATTGTCTCTATCAAGTTTGGTTATCCCCCTATGGACTAATGCACTTTCAATTGTGATTGCATTTTCAATCATTTTCTGAAAAGAGGGAGTACAATGAAGATTTAGATGATAACTCATCTCTTGATCCAAGTTTTTTATAAATGTAGTGACCTTTTCCTTTTTAGGAACATGACGTGGGTACCTAGCGAACAATCTTCTCCATCTCTGAAGAAATGTGATGAATGGTTCACCAGGTTTTATTTAGCCTTGTATAGATCAATCATTGTTATTTGGTGTTGTATGTTATAGGAATATTGTGAGATGAACTCATTGATCAATTCCTCAAATGTTTTGACAGGCGGTGTGATTTTTGATAACCATTCCATAGATTGGCCTCCAAGACTTCATGGAAACAAACGCATTAAGTATGTATCCTCATGAGAAAACTCTAGAGTCATGTTTCAGAAGTCCCTAATATGGTCAATTGGATCTGATTTCCCGTTATAACGATCAAGCTTTGGGATTTCGCAATGCTTAGGAAATAGGATCATGTTGAGACATCGATCAAAGGGATATGGAGATATATGATCGAGAGCATATGTCTTTGTTGTGGCTCCCCTTGTAGATCTTTAATTTTTCCTTGTAGTGTTTTAACATGTTGAGTCAAGGTACTAAGATTAGATAAGGGTGTATCATCAGGTTTACTCTTTATGTTCTCAGTATCAAAATCATGAGGCAATTTAGCTCCTTTGTCAGCCAGATATAGGAAATATTTTTGTTTGTCACGTGCTAAGATCTTTTCTACTGCTCTGAGAAATTTAGGATCTTGTTTGGCTTCTCTAAGGTGACGCTCTTCTTCTTGTTCATCATCACTATCTTCAAGGGTTTTTCTCATATCTCTGTCGGAAGTAAATGGATTCTTTTCTCCTTCGGTCATGTTGTCTTCAAAAAGGGGATTTTGACTCACACTATAAAGAGGATCACTATTTTCACCTTCTGCTTGAGTTCTTGAGGTATGATCTTCTTGTTGAATATCTTCCTTCAGTTTATTATATTGTGATCTTGTAAAAACAGGCATATGATTTCAAGATGTCCTAAACTTAGATCATAGTCTGATGAGTGCAACCAATGGTGATGTTTTAATCTGATAAGATTGAAAATCTTATGATATGACCAAAACTATGTTCCTAATTCGTGGTTGTGGCTAAAGGATGTCATAATCCTATTGGGAGAAGTTGAACCAAGAATTCAAAAGTTTGTGATGAAAGGTGCACTTGTAAGATTTTATCCTTGTTTTTGAAGAATGATCGGTATATCAAATAGCCTATTTCAACTTACTGAAGTATTTGACTAGGATGTGTCGAATATTCGATAGAAGGTTGTGGTATATAGTTGAAATCAAGAGGCGGATTGTGATTGTGTCATTGTGAGAGGGCTCTTCTTTGAAAATAGGCTTATGAATCTAGAGGGTCTACAACGTATTCGTTAGTAAATACCCTAACAAAATCTTGGTACCTATGGAGAAATTTGCAATAATGTAGCAAGACGTTTTGACTCTTATATAAAAACTTCCTTCGTTGTAAGGTTTTCTTGTAACGTAGAGGTTTCTTGGGTTTCTTGATTCTATTGGAAATTGACTCCTTGCCAAACTTGGTAGATTTCTGGAACTCTCTAAGCATGAGAGAAATTGTTGATATGTTACTGGACCTAAAATGTTATAAACTTAGATCTGTCAAAAACAATGATTTGGGAAAAGTGACAGATGTGCTATTTTGTCCCTTATATGTGCTTCAGAAACAGGGATATGCACCAAAGAAATGGTCAAATGTGCTACAATATGTCCCAAATGCACTACTCTGTATTCTATATGCATTGTAGGAAAAATGTTGTGACAGTGACCGAAAATTTTGTTTTTAGAATAACCAGCGTATGCGCCAAAAGATTCAATGCGCTAAAACAAACCCTAAAAGCTCTGAATTAACCAGTGAATGCGCTAGAACAGATCTCATATGCGCTAGAATATACCCTATATGTGCTAAAACTATTTTTCCAAGGTAACCTTTCAAACAATTTGTGAGCAGTTTCAACTAAAATTTGACATGTTCATTTCAGATGATCTTTTATCTGAATTAGTGTGATTGAAAACACAACAAACACCCTGAAAACAATTGTTTTTAAGTCCTATACTATACATCAAGTGTATGTTTCAAAAATGTTTTTCAAAAAGTGTTTTCACAAGTTTTTACACATGACAGACAGTTCAAGCAGACTCACTCTTAGTACTCAGGTAGGTCATCATAATAATCAACAGCCCACATCTTAGAACTGCATTGACTCACACAGTTGTGTCACCCCCGAAGGGGCGCCCGTGTTTTTGTCTTTTCCAGGCGCGTACTCAGAGTGATGGAAGTGGATACTGGATCCCCTGAAAAAACAGTCCTTGGTAGTTATATGGTGAGTATCTTGGGGGAAGATTCTTCCCTCCCCTTGCACTGTGATTATTATGATGTTCGGAAACTAACTTCGGTTGGATACTAAACTAGGTTTGTAGTAAGGGTTTATGTTCAGCGTGGCAATAATAAACTCCCTTAGGAGACCTCCCAACCTTTAGAACAAAGGCTTTGGGGATGGTTATCTTGCACACTACCGGAAAAATTGCACACTACCGGAAAAAGAGGGTTTCCCCTGATTTGCTTTAAATTTTAGAGTGGGGCGGAATAGCCTGGCTTTGGCTTGAACCCACTTGAGTCGTTCCTCTTGGGTGAGCACTTTTTCCCACAAGAACAGGCACTCTACAGGATGTAATAAAGCAGTGAAACTGCATTAATGTAAAAGGAAAGTCTGGTATTCTGGTCACCTAGTTAAGGGGAGAGCATAGACCTATTGCCACAAACATAGTAGGCACTATTCTTTTTAAAACCCAAACCACAATGATCTAAACTATGTGAAGATGTTGCTTCACAAAAAGCATGGGATTCATTTTAACTACAAAATCAATGTGTGGTGACTATCCTAGATTGCTTCATTTTAAATCCATGTCCATCCTAGGGTTGCTCCTTTTTAAAACCAGCTATGACTATCCTAGATTGGTTCTTTTTAAGCTAGAAAAAGGTTCTATCTGCGGAAGGCATCATACTTAGAAACCTATTTAATTATAACCTGTATGCACTAAAAGATCACCTATATGCACAACAAAAACAAGTTAATGCGCCAAAACATATCCTAAATGCGCTACAAAAGTCCCAAACGTGCTACAAAAACTCCTAAATGCGCTAAAACAAAATGCAACTAATTTATTTTTTTCAGAAATATTTAATAAACTGAGTTGGGTATATGCACCATTATGTCCCGTAGATGCGCCATTTTGTTCCTTAAATGCGCTGAAACAGTTCATGGATGCACCGAAGTACCTGCAAGAGCGCTGAAATAAATCACGGATGCACTTTAGAAAGTTGCGTATGCACTTCAGAAATCCTCGTATGCGCTAAAACGGAATTTTTTTCCGAAAATCTGAATTCCAGAATGTGAAATCCTGTTAGAAACCTATAGATAAATGTTAAAAACGAGGCAATGCCCCACGGTGGGTGCCAAAAATGTGTGATCGATTTTATGCGTGTTAAATATGTAAACAAATGAATCAAACACACCAATAAGACATTATATCAAGAAAAATAGAATATTAAAATAATAGAGATGCAAACTCAGTATCTGTTATCGATGTCATCCTATCATCCTCTATCTCCAGTATTTTCATTGATTCCAGCTGACTCTTAGATTGTATGCTAGGCTCAACGAACAGTCTTCCTAAAGAACGAGATTAAATATGAAATGCATGTAATGCTAAAACATGATTGCTAAAATGAAAGATTACTATAATGTTATGAATAATAAAGATATAAAGATAATGCTAGAATGCTAGAATTCCATTAATCTCTAATTCATCTGTTGTGTGTTGTAACCATTGCTTGGATTGGCAGTGTTATTTATAAAGTTTTTTAAAAGCTTTTGATTGGCTGATACGATCAAAGATTGTGAAAATTACTGGCAGATCAAATGGTTGAGGATGGATAAAACTGAAGAAAAACAAAAGAAAACAAAAAGCAAGATTTGTTTTCTTTTCTGTAAAAGAGGTAAAATAAGATGATAAAGATGAATTGTAAAAAAACATCTTTTTGTGAGATTATGGAAAGATTTTGAAAAAGATAAATAATGAATTATTAAATTCAATTATTCATTTATGGGTGACATGGAGATTTTTCTTAAAATAGAATATTTACCCCAGATTTGAAGAATAATGGAAGATTTCATAATTAAATAAAATATTTAATTATGATTTTGAAAAGATATGGAAGATATTTAATTAAACTTTTTAAGAAATGGTATGTAAATGAAATTAATTAAATAAGATATTTAATTAATTAGAAGAAAGAATTTTGAAGAGAAATACCTAAATTTAATTAAATCAAAAAGACTTAATTAAATTTAAAAATGATAATTAATTAAAATAAATAAAGTGTATTTATTTAATTAATCTAGTGGACATATGAATGTGAAATAATTAAATAAAAATTGATTTATTTAATCATGATAGAAGAATAAATTGAATGAACAATATAATTAAATTAATTAAATTTAATCATATGTAGAAGACTTTAGAGAAATTAATTAAATAATAAATATTTAATTAAATGCCAGGATTAATCAGATATGACCAATTTTATGCATTTACATTTTCCCCTCTTTGAAGTGATGTGTGAAATGTATTGCTTCAAAGAAAATATTCCCGCTTTTGAAAGAAATTTTTGCCCCTGATTGGAAAAATGTGACTGATATGCCCCTGATTTGAACCTGATATGTTTCTGATTGGAAGATATTGCTGGTGTTAATGATGCTCCCTTGGGAGGTAAATCACTGATGATGACGAGTTGTTGATAATATTGGAAAAATTTGATTTGATGATGAGATTTTGATTTTGATGTGAATTCAGTGATTTAGCTCTCGAAAAATGATGTATAAGGATGCCCCAGTGTGAAAATAAGCTCAAAGTTGGATAAAAAGATAAAAAGAAAATAATATGCCACAAACCCACTTTTGTTTGACCTTTAAAAGGTAAAAAGGGAGAAAAGGACAAGTAATTTGCACTTTTTGACTTTTAGAAACCTTTTGCTATGATAGTGACTTGACGAGATGGAGATTTCGTACCATAAACATAGATTTGAGCGGGCCCGCCGATACTAGAGACCAGTTGCGTGTGGACCATCGGTGAGTAGATCCAACCATTTTTTTGTTGAAATTTTTAGTTTTGAATAAGTTTTTTCATGTTTTTCCTGCAGATTTGAGCATAAATAGTCCGTTTTAGCACTTTTAGGAATGTTTTAGCACTTTCGATGTTTGTTTTAGCACTTTCGATGTCTCATTGAGTGCATATAGGATGTGGTTTGCATGTTCGCTATAGAAACCAGTTTAGCGCATCTGATAGATAGAGTAGCGCTTATAGGATGTCGTTGGAAAATTAGGACTTTAGCGCATCTAGGAAATAGTTTAGCGTATTTAGGTTGTCGCACATCCAATGAATAAAGTGGCGCTTTTGATTAGAGTTTTAGCACTTTTAGGGAAATAGCGCATAGAGACAATGATTTAGCACTTCCAGGGCAAAAAATGGTGCATTTGAGTATTAGCACATCCAGGATACAGAATAGCACATATGAGTTTTAGCGCATAGAGGCCGTAGATTAGGGCATTTAGGAAATGTGCCTATTTTATGAAAATGATGATGTTTATTGCTTCCTTGGTCAATAGATATAGAAATGGGTTTGTCATCATGTTGATATGAATAGAAAATCTAATACCGAATTGATAACTTTGTTTCTCAAAATAGAAATCAAAGAGTAGATAGCTGATAACTTTGTCACCCCTGAATGAAAAACAAAGAGTAGATGATTGATAGGTCTTCTGATAAATTTTCTTTCTGTGATAGAAAACAAATTGTAGATGATTAATTGAAAGCATATTTGCATTCGTGACTGAAATACAAATAGGATGATGGTTTGGTTGTTGATAAATTTGCATTCTTGAAAAAGAAAACAAATAGTAATTGATGATAGAGCTAGTTGATGTGATTTTCAGATAGATAGATTGTGCATTGATTGTATGATATGAGTCATCTAGATAGAACACTTGATGTGGGTCAAATGATATGGGTTTGATTGGTATGGGTCATTGATATGGGTCTGATTAGTAGATAGACATGAGTCAGATTGATTTGGCTTGATTGAGATGGAATAATTGATATAATACTGATTGATTGTCTTTGTAATAACTGAAAATAGGAGGTTTTTAAAAACCTCCAGATTAGGGAGCATCACTCTACGGGGTGGGATCAGATAGCAGAGCTAACACCAGATGATATAGAGCTGATAGGGGTATGTGGATTGAGATCTTTGTTGTCCATGCCTCTGATTTCAGGTCAACAGGGGATTGTTGACTGCACTAGCAGAGAGGTGGCATTCGGAGCATAACACCTTTCATTCGCCGACAGGTGAGTTAACTATTACTCCGGAGGATGTTTACATGATTTTGGGTATTCTAGTGGTTGGTGCCCTTGTGTTCTATGATCACAAGGAGCTAGGTGGTACAGATGCTCTGAGGAGAGTATACAGTGATGCGCACATAGCAGGGTTATGGGTGCCATGGGCTAACTTCAGGGGGTATCCAACCTTGCCTATAGTTTTTGGTGCATTTATTAGAGATCTCCTTTGTTTGGATTGCTGGTCAAAGGGACTATCAGTGGGATGGGGGAGGATCCTGGAGCAGATGCTGGTACATCCACAGAGATATGCCTAGGGGAGTTGCATGTTGGCTCATTTGTATCATGACCTTCATCAGGTGGTTTACAAAGGTTCATCTAGTATATCATGTGGTGTGACACTCCTCCAAATCTGGGCGTGGGAGCATTATGCTGTGACGAGACCAGCCTATCCCAGAGTGAGGCCACTAGGTCGACCATATGTGTATGCGTATACCATGTTCCTTGTCCAGCCTAAGCTGGGCAAGTTGGATTATGCCATTCATATGTATGCCCCAGTTTTTGATAGGGAGGACCCCATTCATCATTTAAAGGTTTTTGGCATTGCGGGTGCAATGACAGTTTGGATTCACATAGGGTATGCCTCAGGGTGTTGCTCAATATGCGCGGAGCAAGGATGAGGCAGGATGGGGACCTAGCATTTCATATCAGATAGCCTATACAAAGTATATTGCTTTAGCGCCCAAGGCATGGGATGATAGGAAAGATATTGTTGATGCTGGGATGTTTGAGGAGTACTATGTTTATTATCATACACATCCATTTCCACGATTGACATGTCCTGATGAGCCAACACCCATTTTGGTGGTACCGCAACTAGGGGTAGGGAGACAGGAGGATGTGGCAGGTGGTGAGTAGGTGACGGTTGGGGGAGAGGATGAGGAGAGTGGAGAGGAGGAGAGCTCAGATGGGAGTGATGGAGATGACGATGAAGATGAGGGCAGAGGTGGGGAGCAGAGGCCAGACTTTTTGGTCGATGTTTAGATCATGCAGAGGTCGAGGACTGGGATTGGGCGGCGGACAGTGATCAGGGTTGCCTCCACATCACAACAGGGATAGATAGATACTTTGCAGGTCCAGGTGCATACACTAGAGGGACAACAGGTGCAGTTGTAGAGCCAGTTGGTTGAGGCACAAGGTTTAGTTGCACAGCTATAGGCACAGTTGGCCGAGTCACAGGCACAGTAGCCTCAGCCTGCCCTAGACCCACAGGTAGCCTAGTTGATAGAAAAGAGGGATTCTCTTAGACAGAGGGAAACAAAGGCAGAGGGAGTTGCTCAGAGGCTTATGAGCACTATAGTTAGTGCATCGTTGCGAGAGGCCATTGTAGAGGGCTTTGAGATGGCCAGAGAGGCTGAGACTATCAAGTCCGATATGAGGAGTTGTGTCCTCCTAAGCGCAGAGAGCCTTTCTCATAGTCCCACAGTAGGACCAGGAGCAGGACACAGACAGCCACACAGAACCTGGGGGTTACTGGACCTCAATGGGATCCAAATGCAGGGACTAGTGGCAGGCCACCATCTGCGAGACCAGCTCCATCAGGGGGGTCCACCAGCCAGCCTTGAGCCATTGATGCAGGATTTATTTGATTTTTGATCATATCTCATGTATCTTTCTAGAATTTTCAGTTTCATTGGACTTTTGGACAGTTGTATGTATTTTTGATGAGTGATGATATGCAGCGGCGATGAGTTTTGATGATGTGTTGCATTGGATATGATGATATGAGATGGATATGCATTTATTTCCTTGTTTATGTGATATGGATTTTGATATATAGTGTTGATGATTTACAGACTAACATGATTTGCAGGATGATGTGATATGATAATGATATAATGATGTGCAATATGATGTGTACTAATGATCTCATGTAGGTGGATGATGATGGTAAAAATGCAACGTGTTGAGATGATATGATATATAATATGAAATGTTATGAAAACATATGGTTTGCAAATGATGTGAAATTGTAATATATGAAATTTGTGTGTTTGAATTTTTCAAATGCTATAAATGATGATGATGTGATGTTGTGCTTATGAAATGCATGATGAATATGTAATATGTTTTGGAAATGATATGAATCAAATGTTGTATATATATATATATATAATGACCAATGAAATGATATGAAAAATGATAAAAAGATGTAAATGATAAATGGTATGAAAGGATCAATAATGATGAGATGTATGATAAGATGATAATAAATGATATGAAATGTAATGAAAATGAATGATGGGATGATGAAATGAGATGATAAAATGAAATGTAATTATGAAATGTAGTGGTAAAATAAATTATGGAATGAAATAGGGAAAATGAATGTTATGATATGAGGAAATGATGAATGAGAATGATATGAATAAGAAGAATATGAAAATGATAATTATGATAAAATGGCATGATGAATATGAAAAAAAATGATTAAATGGTATAATAAAAATGTAATAATATGGGATGGAATGAATATGTAATGATAAATGATAGAAAAAGTGAAATGATATGAGGAAATGTAAGAAAATGATATGTTATGTAAAATGTAATGATATGATATAATGACAATGTAATAATATGAAAATGAAATGAAGGTGGTAACTAGAATGCAACCATGGATACAAAAATGATGTATGAGATGATAATGAAAGTGATATGAAAATAAATGAATGATCTGAGAATGAAACAAAAATGATAAAAATGAGAATGATCAATAATATGCAACAAACTGATATGAAATATGAAATAATAATGAGAAAGGACCTGAATGATAAATGCTAAACTATATGATATGCACGAGTCCTAGATGAAATGATGATGAAATGAAAATGAAACAAATGTCTGAATGTCCTACACAAATAGTCCAAAGAGACATGACAACCGTTGATTTATTTGTTCAGCTTTTCAAAACTCTAATGCGAATCCAATATGCAGATATGTACACTGATTTAAATGAAATGCCACTAAATAAAACCAACCGTTTGTTGAGCCTTTTGTTAGCTTGCTCGAATCATCATAGAGCGTTTTAAAATGTTGGAAGTATGTACAAGCATTAGAGGGGAAATTAGCACCAATGATGACCTGAGTACAACTTTCATGAGTTTTGATATAGGAAGTGAACACAAGCATCAAGGTATAATTGAACCGAGATGACTTGAGCATTTTTTGCATAAACAAACAAAGACTAACCACTTTTTGATGCAAATGTGGAACTGTCATCAATGATACCCTTTGGAAATCATGTTTCATGACATATTTGCATCAAATCGATAGTTAACCTTAAGACAACAGACATAGAAAAATCATCCTCCTTCCTTGCCACTCTAGTTCAGTACATCATTGAGTGTGCTCCAGAGAGATGATATCGAAAAATCAAACAACCATTGTTCGAAATGTAAAACTGATATTCCAATCATTATTCAGATTTTAGATCATCCAGATATGAGTCATAATATGGTATTTTGTTGAAAAATCGTTGTGATATAGATCAATGGTTGGATAGTTGTTCATGTGATTTGATTGTTTGTTCGCATGATTGAGTTCTATATCGTTGTCAAGTTGTTTTGGTAGAACTTGAAAGTTGATTGCCTTAGAGTATGTCAATGTTTGCCCCCAGTATTTGACACAACTTGCTGAAATGAATAAGTATGATGCTCAAGCCATGGTAAGACATTATCGCTCTAGGAAAATGATGGCCACATGATGCTGGTACGACCCTAAGATGATGGAAAGATGCATGAAATGAAGGCTGAGAAGCCAAGTGTAGAACATGAACTAATAGATGGAGACTTACAAATAGTGTCTGTTTGCCAAATTTTCACTATTTGTTTTTATTACATTTTTCTGATTGATTTTTTTTTTTTTGTCACTATCGAGATGCCTGTTTGCCAGGTTTTCACTAGGGTAACCATTTTTTCAGGACTTTTTCTACTATTTTTGTATTTCTTCAGGACTTTTTCTAATGTTTTTGTATTTCTTCAAGACTTTTTTTGATGTTTTTGTATTTCTTCAGGACTTTTTCTGATGATGATAACTGCTTCAGACATAATACTTTTTCAGGTGCATGTTGTTGATGGGTTCATCAAATAGGTCCCCTTCTGGCCTTGACAACTTATATGCTCATGAACCGTATACTAGTATGACCACATACATACCCAACCAATTATGTTCAAACTTTCCTTTCTTCTCTCTGTATTGCTGATTGCGTGGGTTCTCTTTTAGAAAAAGATCACCAACCTGAAAGGTATGTGGTTTGAATCTGTGATTATAGCTGCAAGACATCATTTTTTGATAGGCTTTCAAATGATTAGCTGCTTGTTGTCTCTTTTCATCAAGAAGTTCCAGTGCTTGCAATTGGGAAACTATGTATTCATCATCTGTTATGATACCTTTCAATGATACTCTAAGTGATGGAATCTCAAATTCTAGTGGAAAAATGGCTTATGCTCCATAGACAAGAGCAAATGGTGTTGCTCCTATTAGCATTCAAATACTAGTTCGGTAGGCCCATAATGCGAGATTAAGTTGAACGTTCCAATCTTTCCCTGCATCATTCACAGTCTTCTTCAAAATTTTCAATATTGTTTTATTTGAGGCCTCTACTTGGCCATTCCCTTGTGGATAATAAGGTGTTGAGTATTTGTGTTGAATATGGAATCTCTCACAAAGTTTGTCAACATCCTGATTCTTGAATGGCCGTCCATTATCTGTGATGATGGAGTTGAGACTGTCATACCAACAAATGAGATAGTTGAGTATGAATGATGAGATTTTTTTGCCAGTGACCTTAGTGAGAGGGACTACCTCAATCCACTTGGTAAAATACTTTGTCGCTGTGATGATGAACTTGTGTCCGTTCGAGGATGAAGGATGAATCTTGCCAACTAAATCCAACCCCCATTGAGAGAATGGCCAGGTTGGTACGAATGGTTGTAGTTCCTGTGCTGGTGCATGAATGAGATTTCCATGTATCTGACATTTAGAGCACTTCATTACAAAAGTGAATGATTCCCTCTCCATTGTAGGCCAGTAGTAACCCATTCTAATCAATTTCTTGGATAAGTATAGTCCACTTGAATGAGTCCCACAAATTCCACCATGAACTTCTTGTAAAGCTTTGTCAGATTCGTTACATTCAAGACATCAAAGTAAAGTACCATCAAGACCGCGGCGATAGAGAATGTCAGCGATAAGGGTATAGCGAGAGGATTGGCGGATAAAATTGCACTTTTGGTTACGGGATAAGTCAAGTGGCAAGATGTCATCTTTTAGGTAGGCATAAATCTTGCCATACCAAGGTGAATCAGATCCTACTAAGTGAAAAATGATTTGGCTTTCGGGTGTGTCATAGGCAGGCATAAATAATTGTTCCACCAGAAATTCGTAGCGAGCCTGAGTTTTTGGGAGTTGTAACAATGAAGTGATTGTGGCCATAGCATCAACTGCCTTGTTATCAAGCCTTGGAATTTCTATGAACTTGATGTCTACAAAGTATTTCTTGAAATCGTCAACCATTTTCTTATATGGCAACAATTTGTCATCTTTGGTCTGATAATCATCATTGATTTGGTTAATGACTAACTGTGAGTCACTGTAGACTTGTAATTATGTGATTATCCATTCCAATGATATTTTGAGTCCAGTGATTAGAGCTTCAGATTCAACAATGTTATTAGTGCATGGAAACATTAGCCGATATGACCGAGGAATGGTATTTCCTTGAGGGGTGACAAAGAGTATGCCTGCCCCTGATCCATGTTGAGTAAATGAGCCATCAAAATATAATGACCAAGGTTGCTTTGATTCTACCGTGAAGACATCAACATCTGAAAATCCAATGTGCATGGGATGCTCTGCTTGTAGGGGTGCTTCAGCCATTTAGTCAGCAATAAATTGTCCTTTGATTGCTTTACGATCAATATAATGGATATCAAACTCGCTTAAGATCATGACCCATTTTGCTAACTTTCCTATCAATGTGGCTTTCCTTAACACATATTTGAGTGGATCAATCTTTGCAACAAGATTGATTGTATGAGTTAACATGTAGTGTTGAAACTTTTGTGAAGCAGAGACCACTTCTAAGCAAGCCTTCTCAATGAAAGTGTAGTTAAGTTCATGACCTGTTAGTGTTCGACTGATATAATAAATTGCATGTTCCTTTCCTGTAGAGTCATCTTGTGCTAACAACGCCCCCAAAGACGTTTCTGTTGCAGCAATGTATAAGATGAATGGTTTTTCTGGATTTGGTGGTACCAGAACTGGTGGGTTCATTAAATACTACTTGATTTTTTGAAAGGCCATTTCACACTTATCATCCCATTTGAAAGGAACATTCTTGTGTAGTAGATGTGTGAAAGGTAGACATTTATCTGTTAGTTGTACAATGAACCTTCGTATAGATTAGAGTCATTCCTATAGTGACCTTAACTGACTAATATTCCTTGGTGGTGGCATTTCCATGATTGCTTGTACTTTGGCAGGATCTACTTCAATTCATTTTTCTAAAACTATATATCCCAAGAGTTTTCCAGATGTGACTCTGAAAACACATTTCTTAGGGTTGAGGCGAACTTTGAACTTTTCCAACCTTGCAAATATTTTGGATAATATCTTGAGATGTCCTTCTCTTGTCTATGATTTTTCTAGTATGTCATCGACATAATCTTCCATGTATGTGTGCATCATGTCATGAAAAATTGTAGTCATAGCTCTTTGATATGTAGCCCCAACATTCTTTAAACCGAAAGGCATGACATTCCAACAGTAAGTCCCCCAGGGACATGTGAAAGCTATTTTGTCCTGGTCTTTAGGTGTAATCTTCATTTGGTTATAACCAGAAAAACCATCCATTAGTGAATACATGGAATGGCCAGCCATTAGATCAACTATAGTATCAATTCTTGGAAGAGGAAAGTCATCCAAGTAGGACATTCCTTATTAAGATCTCTAAAATCTATGCACACTCTAACACTTTTGTCAGGTTTGGATACAAGAACAATGTTGGAGATCCATTTTGCATAGTCAATTGATCTTATAAATCCCACATCGAGGAGTTTCTTAAGTTCTTTTTTAACTAGTAGTGCCACATGAGGATGCATCTTTCTAAGTTTTTGTTTCACAGGTTTTACTCCTAGTTTAATGGACAAGTGATGCATTATAAGATCGAGATCAAGACCTGGCATGCCTACATAAAAACAGGCAAAGTAGACTTTATTTTCTCTAAGAAATTCCATGAACTTAGACACTTCTTTATCTGTCATTGATATAACTAACTGTAGAATCCTTGGTTTCTCTGTAGTTTCAAGATTAACTGCTTTTGTAGGCTCAATAAAGATAGGCGATCGCTCATGATAGTGCTCCGAGAGAGTGTCAAACATCCCATCATTCGGTGCCTTAAAAAGGTTTTCACCATCTGATACACTCTTTGTTTTATCTTTTGTTTGATCTAATACTGCCAGATTCTGGTTTTCACCATTAGATCTTTCTTTGTGATTTTTATTTTTTCAGCTAAGAAACTTGACACTCTCCTAACTAAGGATCTCATGCCGAAAATTACCAGTGGAACAATCATTTACATCCTCTGCGGAAAGGAAGTTTACGATAGATTCGTCGGTTGGAAACTGTAGTGTCCCTCCGTTTCGACCGTCTTTGGATCTTGAGTGAGTTTTTTTGGTTAATTTGAGTTGTCTTTTGTGTTCGTTATTATATTGTTAAATTTTCCTTTGAAATTTTTGTATCTAACCTTGATTAATCAATTAAATTAAATGAAGATGAATTTAGATGTAGTGTGTCATTTAGAACATACCCGATCTTGGTTAACCAACCAAATGCAATTGTTAACTTTAACTATCGTGGCAGATTTAAGATTAGTCTATAGGTTGGAGATTGACAAATCTGAATCGCTTTGGTATTTGGTTAACTACATTTATATATGTATATTTATGCATATATATATATATAAACTATGATGTTAGAAAGTAATTTGATTTCCTATTTATTGTTGATATTTTTCGGTGGAAGTTAAACACAATATGTTTATATTTTATAATATATATACATATATATAATAGTAATTAAATTATCTAGTTCCGCATTGGATGATGAAACAAGTTTTAATGTGAAATTAATTTTAATATTTGGTTGTATATATATATATATAATATCTATTTAATTACTCTTTAGTTGAATCAATCTCTTCATAAAATTCAACAAATCCAAGCCTAATTAGGTATTATGGTTTTTGCCTGACCACAAGTCTTTGAGGGATTCTGTTAATCAGTTCACATGCCTGTTCTTGCGTTCTTCCTGCTGCCATGGTGTTGGGCTCTTCCCCAAACTCTCTCTCTGATAATGACCTTCCACTTCTCCCAGTTGGCGAATTTGCAGCCTGAAAGTAAGGCTCGACAAAGGTGTTAGAGCATGTCTATTAAAGAAAAGTAAATTTCAGCCAGATTATTATGTGCACATCTAGGTTTTAACATCAGGGCACCCTTTATCCTTCCTAGCTCATTTCTCAAAGCAGCATAAAGGTAAGCCATCGCACCTAATAATCTGCTATCTATGTAATGCATTAAGGGTCGCTGTTGTATGAAGTTGTGCAACCCTCATCCTCTTAACCTGCCAGCCTGCTCACACCAAAAACACAAGCAAAGCTTACAATGTTAGGATGCGAATCAGTGAGTTTCATAATTTCAAGATTTGAGCGCTTCCTTGCAAATCCTGTAGAGATGTAAATAACCTCTTGATTCCTTCGGCAATCTTTCAATGCTGCAGTGTTAGGCCTTAGAGGGGTGTATAAAGTTTTGAATAATGTTCCTGATACCATTTGCATCCTGTCACCGCCGTAACACTTGAACACAGAAGACTTTGGAGGTGTAAAAAGCCTTCCTGATTCCGTTGGCAATTTGTCACATCTGCAATACTTGAAAATAGAATGTTGTGGAGGTTTATATAATCTCTCTGTTTTCATTGTCAACCTATCTCAGCCGCAGCACTCGGGTAGAACAGGAAGTTTAAAAGTTTAAATAACCTCCTTGGTTCGTTGACTTTACACTTGCCAATTGCATTTGCTTCAGAAAGTTTCTAAAGCCTTATCATTGAATCCATGTCTTGCAAATGTTTCCCTCCATGGGTTGCCTGAAGCTCCTCCCATTCACCTCGGCCTTGGGTTTTTGTTTCACTACCTCGTCTTCATCATCGTCATTACATGAGTATGCAACATCAGTGTATACTTTGGAGCTAACCCCAGTTGCATTTTCAGGCCCTTTATCCTTAACAACCACAGTGTCAGCAAGGAGCGATGATTAATTCTGTGTTTTGGAGTTAACAGTCTGCAACTGCAAATTCTGAAATCCAAGTGGTACAAAAAAAATAAATAAACAAATAAATAAATAAAATAAAATCCATTCCTGCCTTCACAATTTTGCATAATCCCACTTGCCATGTTTCCAGTCATTATTTTAGGGAAATCTGTACTTGGCCAGATCGCCTTTTTGTTGTGTTTTATTTTTCTCTAAAACAGCTCTCACAGCTTGTCTATGCGTCCATATTTTCTATACCTTTCTACCAGGAAATTGATACTCTTTGACAAACCTTCTTTATCCTTATTGATTTGATGAATATTCATTCCCTGTTGCAAAGCTCCCATTTTAGCATAGGCAGTGGGGATGCTGGAAAAAGGCTATGTTACTTAGCTTTACGGCTGTTGATTTTAATTGCTTGAAAATTATTAATACCCTTTAAACAATTCATTCTTGCATATCTTGCAATCATTGCTCCCCTTTAGATCACATTTATTAGAGGCATGTTTTCAGATTTCCACTTCCTCTGTATGCATTATCCCTTCCCCGTGAGTGGTGAAGGAAACGTGATGTGGAATTTTAAAGTAACCAAAAAAATATATATATACCTATATTCAAAAACAAGACGAGTGTAAAAACTCATCCTAAGCCACCACGTTTCCACTTCCTTTTTACGTGGCTATATAAAATGCATTATATACTTAAATCTCTTAATTCTATTTTTAAAATGGGAGGGGAAGAAAAGTTTATATAAGACAAAAGTAGAGGGAGAAAGTGGTCTTTTTCTTTAATTAAAGAAATTAACTTTAGGAAAGTTCCATAAACTCATTCATGTGTTTATTTAAAAGAACTTTTAAAATAATCAAGCTCCCTAGTAAATTTTGTTAATAAAGATATTAGTAAATTAGTAAAGTTAATAAAAATGCTAATGCATCCTAATTATTAATAATTTTATAATAAAGTTAATAAAATACTAATATTTTAAGGAATCATTTATGATGACTTAATCATTTGTTATAATTTATTTAGTCATGAACATATTAATTTTGTTAACAAGTAAAAAGGGGTAGTCTGTATTCAAATCATATTTAATGTTAAATTGAAGTACCTATAATCATATATATGATTGAATTGTGTACTCTTAATAGGGATGTATTACATGTGTGAATTGAATTCTTATGGTGCGCCTAGCGTGCTTGTAAGCATTAGGATATAGAGGCCTATAGGCGATTGAGTTGTATAACATGATAATAGGATTGTTTTCACGTGTTAACCTTCATAGTAAAGATATTATTATGCTTCAATGGCTTGTAGATCCCCTATGAAGTTGGTTATTGAGAATAAATATTATTATAATTACTTATGTTGATTATGTGTACCTATGTATCAATGTGTAAAGGACACAATTTAGTAAATTATGTAAGTGGTGGACTTATGTGAAATGTGATAATATTGCCTTTCAAGTTGCTTGATATTAGAAATTGATTGTTGTCATGTGGATGAAGTTGTGAGTTAGCTGAGAGTTCTTCATGGAGGTAGTTAGAGTGAACATTTGTGTTGAATTAAAAGCTTGGTTTTGTTTTGCGATTGGTTTGTATTAAGTGGTTATTAGCTAGAGCGTAACTAATTGGATACCTTGTAAGGAGGATATTGAGCTTTCCTTTGGATGCTCTAATGGATGATTTACTATTGGTAATTGTGTTTGATGTTGTATTAAATTGTTTATGTTATCTTATTTCAGTTTGAAGGTCCTGTTACAATATTGCTTTTTTTTTTTATCACTTGTCGTTTTGTGAGTTATGGAAGTTATAGAGTTGTTTTGTGGTTCCATGATGTAAGTTTCCCTTTTAGTGTTATTTCTAACTGAGGAGAATTTATGCATTGTCTTTCTTGTAGTCATATTTTGAGATGGTTGGGGAACCCAAGTATTTACATACCCTCCAGTTGAGCATAAATGAACATTGGTGTCATAAAATCCCTTGCTTTCCCTTTGTATACCTCGAGAAGAAGTCACCTTGTAAGTGATCTTTGAGATTGTTGTGTGTTATGTTTGGATGACCTTGTGGTTTGGTCTTGTGATTGTTTTGCTTGTCTCTCTTGGATGTGGGTCCTTTTTTGTCATCTCCTAGCACGGGGGGTGGACCTTCGGGTCCACGTGGTCGGGTGGAACGTGCTACACACCCCATTGGGTTCCCAGGTCGTGTTCGTGATGCGAAAGCAGACGTAGAGTTTCTAGAGCTTCACGTCGTTGAAGACTTTTCCTCACTTTGTACCTTATCCTCCTTTAATGTAATTATTCTTGTACTTGATGTACTCTTCCCCTTGTTATAAGGGAAGCATTATGTAATGTACTATTGTATCTTTGATGTGTTATATCTATGAAAATATGTCCCACAGTTGTATCATGGAGCTATAAATTAAATTGTAATAAAATGATGAATATCTTTTCTACTCTTTTGATCATTAATAGTTGTATGTCATCATTATGTAATCTTGGTTGTTTATTTACTTTCGTTTAAGAAAAGTTTATGATTCGTAATGACCATTTCATGTACCCCAGAGGACGTGAATGACTTTGTAATTGCATAATTGATTTTCATGTAATGTATGTACATATTCATCGTACGCAATGTTTCGCTTTCAAAAAAAAAATATTGTGGTGTTTTGTTGTCCTTTGGGGTTCACATGATGAGGCATTACAGAAACATAGGTATATCAAGAGGTTAAGATAGATCCCAGTCAATGAGATCGAGATGTATTAGCAGTAGCGGGTCATTATGTTGCATGAAATCGGCTATGGTTATAGTCATAACGGAGGTGTCTATAGGATCCGAGGTATGAGGTAGATCAATGATGGTACTGTCCTCACGATAGTCTTGTTCAATTAAATCTAACTCAGTATCACTAGAATCATTGTTGCGCTGTAGTTCAGATTCTTGTGGTTGGGTCCCTGACCCTTCTCCTTTGATTAGAGTAGGTGTATACTTGTGTATCATATCAACCTATTTGTCCCTCCAGAATTCATTATTATGGATGGTATCCCATTTGTATTCTCCAGAGTCTATGTCAGAGTTATTATCGATGAAATTCTGAATTGCTGTCAAGCATGCTTCCCTTGGATTAGAACTTTCTTGCAATGTGAGTATAGTATCATTCAATTGTTTGGATTTTGTTTCTTTTGAGCTAGTATCATAGCCTAGTCCTGTTTTATCTTTTACAGCAAGTCCTCGAGGGTCAATAGGCTCAACTACTCCTTCTTTTCTCTTTCCGATAGGACCATTACCATCATAGCCCATCTTTTGCATGATTGCACATCCCTTACCATATTTATCAGTTGGTAACTTGATATTGAGAACTGTTTCATCTTCATCTTTATAGAACCAACTTAGAATATCTCTATCCTCAGGATCTTCCATGGGGAATTTTTATTTGATAAAACGTCCATTAAAATTTGTATTTGGTCCTGTTGGTGACTGTGTTGATGGTGATGCTACAGATATCTAATGTTGTGTGATAGAAGGTTGTCCATGTGATCGAGGCGACGTAGGAAGATTAGCCAAACAGAGAGAATATTCTCCTACTCCATTGTCCTTGAACCGTAGTTGCTTGTTAAAGCTTTTGGTTATCTGACTGATTTGTGTATCAACTTTTGGAGAAGTACTAGCAGGCACTTCTCGATTGTTGGGAACCTAAGTGTCTTGACTAGCTTTGATGTTGGCACAAGTTTGACTATGAGAATTATTAGCTGGTATTGTGATCTCATGTCCATCATAAGGAAACTTAAGACATTGATGATATGTGGATGGTACAACTTGCATTTTGTGGATCCAAGGACAACCCAACAAGATGTTGTATCCAAGATCACGGTCTAACACTTGACAAAAAATATTTTTGATAACAGGTCCCACTCTGATTGGTAACATGATTAAACCCTTGGATGCTCTTTCCTCATCATCATAGGATTTAATAGTAATCTTTCTTTTGGGATCAATGGAATCCTCAAAAAATCCTAAAGCTCGTATTCATTTCATGGTACATATGTTCAAACCAGCACCTCCATCTATTAGTACACGTCTAACACAAAACTTGTGGATCATGACTTCTAAGTATAGTGATGAATTATGGGGATGAGTCATGAAAACATCATCTTTTTCAGAAAATGAGAGACATGTAGGTGAGGACAAATGTCCCACCATGGCTTGAAATCGATCCACACCCAGATCAGTGGATATATTTGTTTCAATGAGGGGGTATGTGCAGGATCATGATGGGCCAAAAAGTGGCAATATGATGGGTATGTGGCTGACGACCTTTTTTTTACCCAAAATTGATGAAACGAAAAGGGTTTTTAAAGGAGATTCTCAGCTTTCCACCAATATAAATTATGCTTTACTTTGAATTTAATAAGTAATTATTATTCATTTTCTATTCAAATTATGACTAAGGTCCTCATTGATAGGCTAATTGAAAAACATCTATAGCTTTCAAATGGTATCACATTTTTTGAATCCAAAACATGCATCACATTCTATGTCTTGCATACTATAGGATTAAAAAAATAAAAAATTAATTTCATAAAGTTTTGACCAAGTTAAGGTGGTTAGACACGAGTTTTTTATATTTTTTAACAGTTGTAATAAAAAAATCATAATTAATTATTTACTTGGAAAAAAATTACAAAAAAATATGCATCACGTCGGGACATGAATCCTCTACTTATATCTAAAATCTTATAAAAAATAGTATCATTTTATTGTGGTTAGGGTGGTCGGACAAACACACCTTATTTTTTCCCGAAATTTAAAATCTTCTGCATTGAAATTTCAAATTTTCACCAAATAGATTTTTTAAAAAAAAACCTAGAAGTTTAGAAACTACATTCAATTTGCTAGAGATTATATTCTTACATATTTTTGAAATAATATAGATAGCTTATTCAAATTTTTACGTCAAGTTGTCTAACTCTTATTTTTTGAATTTTTTGCCACTTAAGGGCCTATTTTTTCCATGATGATCCTACACATACTCGAGGGCTTTGTCCAGAATTTCCTTATGCACTGGGGAAATTTTCAGAAGTTCCAAAATAGAGATATGAGCAGAAGTTTTTCCGAGTTGATTGATTAAATCATATCGATGTTGAGGTGGGGGCACAATGGATTTTGAAGGAGCACCTTTTAGAACAACTTTAGCTTGTGCCCTTGTTGTTACGCTAAATTCTCCATATTCTGTTTTCTCCTTGACTTTTATAACATTAACCCGCTCGTCATCAGTGTAGATATGATTGATTATATGCTCATCGATATGATTCACATTTTTCCCAGAAGATTCACCCTTTTGATAGTTGGGCAAAGGGTTTCGAAATGCTTGGTGTTCTTCATTTCATTTTTGGTTCCCTTTACCTTAATGGTGTCATTTTCTATCAAGTCTTGAATTACATTCTTCAAGGCTTGACAATTATTCATATGATGGTCCTTGCATCGATGATAATCACAATAGTATGCGTTATTCCATAATGGTGGCTTCACACTAGGTTCAAAATTATGTTGAGGTGGTAGGGTGATAACGTTCTTTTCCATCAAGTCTTTAAGGGCAGATTCCAGAGATTGCCCTAATGGAGTAAAATTTCTTCTGTTGGAGAAAAATGAAGATTACTGTGGATTCATGTTGGATGTATTTCCTAAGGCATTGTTATTTCCACGATACCCTTGATTGTTGGTATTAATTTGATTTGGCACAAAAGTTATATTTTGGTTATTCCTCAAAGGAGGAGGATCATTTCCATGATTCGTAACCGAGTTGACATTGTTATAGTCATTGTTGCGAGGAACACTAAGAACAACTAGTTTAGGTGAGACATGATGTGCATCTACAACACCATCATTCACCACATTTTTGTTCAAGTCCAAAACTTAGATTTGTCATTGTGGTGATTAGAAGAGCTAGGATTGTCTCTATCAAGTTTGATTATCCCCCTCTGGACTAATGCACTTTCAATTGTGATTGCATTTTCAATCATTTTCTGAAAAGAGGGAGGATAATGAAGATTTAGACGATAACTCATCTCATGGTCCAAGTTGTTTATAAATGTAGTGATCTTTTCCTTTTCAGGAACATGACGTGGATACCTAGCGAACAATCTTCTCCATCTCTGAAGAAATGTGATGAATGGTTCACCAGGTTTTTGTTTATCCTTGCATAGATCAATCATTGTTATTTGGTGTTGTATGTTATAGGAATATTGTGAGATGAACTCGTTGATCAATTCCTCAAATTTTTTGATAGGCGGTGTGATTTTTGATAACCATTCCATAGATTGGCCTCGAAGACTTCGTGGAAACAAATGCATTAAGTATGTATCCTCATGAGAAAACTCTAGAGTCATGTTTTGAAAGTCCCTAATATGGTCAATTGGATCTGATTTCTTGTTATAACGATCAAACTTTGGGAATTCACAATGCTTAGGAAATGGGATCATGTTGAGACGTCGATCAAAGGGATATGGACATATATCATCGACAGCATATGTCTTTGTTGTGGCTCCCCCTTGTAGATCTTTAATTTGTCCTTGTAGTGTTTTAACATGTTGAGTCAAGGTACTAAGATCAGATAAGGGTGTATCATCAGGTTTACTCTTTATGTTCTCAGTATCAAAATCATGAGGAATTTTAGCTCCTTTGTCAGCTAGATATAGGAAATATTTTTGTTTGTCACGTGCTAAGATATTTTCTACTGCTATGAGAAATTTAGGATGGCGAATGAGTCCCATTTGAGCTATTTTCAAGGTTTGAGTGGGAAAAACTGGGTTTTAAGTTCAAATTTCTTCAATGTCGGCCTTGGGGATCAAATTAATGGTCATGTGAGTGGATTACCTATATAAGAAAGTTTTCAAATCCTTATTTAATAACAAGCAACACCATACATTCATGTCACCAAGTCAATCATTCAAGAGTTAAGCATTTCAAGTCTTCACAAGATCATCAAGACAACATTCAAGATCAATTTTAAGGCATTCACGGGTAGAATTATTCATCAATTATTGCAACAATTCAAAATCCATCATCATGGGAAGGTTCTAATTGCATTACTTCATGTACATGTTTCATTATCTTATTTCATCATTTTGGTTTAATTACCTAAAAGGGGTTTGACCAAGGCAAACCCATATTCCCTAACAACCAACATCTTCTCTCTCTCTCTTTGTGTGATTGTAGATCTAGGTGCTTTGAAGACTTGAAGATCATGGATGAATAGGTTACAAGGTTGTTGGAGTTGTCTCCCCATTTGCTAGGTTCTCATCTTCACAAAAAGTCACCTACAGGTCTAAAATTGATAGTTTTAGATTTGAAAATCAAGAGGAACAAGAAGAGTAGACATTAAAGAACAGATTTAGACCTTCAAGTTTCAATAAACCGTAAGTGGAATCATTCTCCAAGATTGGCGAATGAGTCCCATTTTGGGTCAATTTTGAGATTTTTGTAGTTTTGGATACCCTTTTTCGAGAGACCTGTTCCTATACAGAAACCTTGATTTGGGACTGATTCACCCAGAGTGGCGAATGAGTCCCACCAGGCCTAAAAAATAGCAATTTCAAGATTTCAGAGCTCCATTCCATCTCTCTCTAGATTCTAGTTGCACACTTTCAGTTTTGTAGCTTTCTATTTTGTTTCATGGTCATTTCTAGGTCATTCATTGAAGCATTGCATCCAACTAGGGTTTTACATTTCATCTTTCATTGCATTGTCCTTTCCATGTCTAAACTTGGTGGTGAACCCCTCTTGTAATATGAAATCATATCCTAAGATACCATATTGTCAAATCTCTTCCTTCATTCTTCATTGGGTTGAGGTCTCTAGGGCATCCTTGAATGATAGTTGGAGAAAAGTGATGTTCTATGTCTTAAACCATAAATCATCCATTTTTACACTAATCAACATGTACGAGTTTTGGCACTGTGTTTTATGGATCTTTTTGGGTTTTTAGAAAGCTTCAAAGAGATGTGACATGCATTTAATGAAAGTGACATGCATTTAAATCAAGAGTTTGCATGCAGGATTAGTTTTTGGATTCTTTTTGGGTTTTTAGAGAGCTTCACAATGGTGTGGCATGCATTTGCATTTGACCAAGTTTTCCAGCCTTACTATTTTTAGTAAGTTATGATGGCTGCCCAGTTAGTGCTCAAAATGCATTTGAAGTCGCTATTTTTAGCAGTATGTTATTTATAGTAAGTTCTATTTTTGGCAGTGCTATTTTTAGCAACAACTCTACGACTCAGTATAGTGTCTATTTCTGGCAGGGTAGTATTGGAAGTTTGATCTCCAACATTATTGGAGCCTGATTTGGCAAGTCATGGCTTAAGTGATTTTCAAATATGAACACCTTAGTTGGAAATTTTGAAGTTAAATATTTACTGAGGCTAAATGGGACGTCACTTTTGGAGAGATAAGAGATCTTTATAAAGTTTATTACTTAAGTCATTTTGGACGCCTAACTTAATGAGTTATTTGTATTTTATAAAGTTTATTGGCTTAAGTCTATTTGGACGTCCAAAGTAGAAATATATTTGATTTTTATATAGTTTAAATTGCTAAGGCATGTTGGGCACCCCAAGTCAAGTCAAATGCAATTTAAATGAATATAATATTCCCTTCTTCTTAGGCATCCCTTTTGGAGAAAAAAAAGCAATTCAAAACTTAAAGTCACCCCAATTCCCTCTCACTCAATATAAAACATCATTTTGGCTCTCTTTTGGACATCTTCACTTTAGCAACATAACAAAATGCTGTTGGATTTCTTCTAGATTGCTTGGGCTGTGAACTGAGGGTGAAAACCCTCGTCGCTTGGGCTGATTTCAATCATGAAATATCCACCCTAGTCAGATTGTGAGTGATTCCAAAGCAAGGATCATATAGAGCTTAATAGAGTTCAATTTTTAGGGAGATTTGGTGATTGAAAATGAAGATTTTTCAAGTTCTTTTGAAGAGTTTTTCGGTGTGGATTGTTTAGCTTTCAGTTTGGTGTGATTTTATGAAGGTTTTGGTGTGTTTCAAATCATTTTTTGGGCAATACTTTTCTGGACCTGAACATACATTTTTTCACATAGCTCCATGATGGCTTGATGAAAAGAAATGGGTATTGATTGATTGGATGACCTTTCTCATGGCGACTCTATCAAGTGCTAATTTTCATTTTTTGGTGCAAGGTTGGATTTTCTAGAGCACATTGAACTTCTTAGTGGGACGACCTTATCTACCAAACAATAAGGAGAATCTGGTGCACCATGTTTCTAATGACATGGTAAATAGAATCTCACGTGCTGTAACAGTTGATCAACACCAACTGTTTGATCAGTTATGCAAAGAGAACTTGAGCATATTCAAGAGTCAGTTGCTAGACATTCTTAATGGGTTCAAGTATGAGATTTTGAATATGGTAAAGAAAGAATTTCAAGGTTCTTCAAACACTGGGAGAACCACTAGCATTGATTTCTCAACGATTAAAGGATTTTCTTCTGAAAGGGAGTTGCCAACATTGAGCAACACAAAAGTTGAAATGATTGATCAGAAGTGGCAAACACAATAGATTATTGAGATGGAAGTTGCTTCCAAACATTTAGCATTATTGAAAGAAGAGTACCAAGTACGCTTGGCAAAGCTTCGCCATAAGTAGATTTTTTGCATTGCTATGTTAGAATGTTGTAGTATCAGATTGCAGCTAACCTTATTTAGATTGAATGGTTGGTAACTTGGTATTTCGTACTTGTGGATTTATGAAACTTATGATAAAATTCTTTTTTTTATTATTATGCTTCCACATATTTATCAAATTATTGCAAGAAGAGTACCAAGTACGCTTGGCAAAGCTTTGCCATAAGCAGATTTTTGCATTGCTATGTCAGAATGTTGTAGTATCAGATTGCAACTGACCTTATTTAGATTGAATTGTTGGTAACTTGGTAGTTCGTACTTGTTGATTTTTGTAACTTATGATAAAACTCTTGTTTTTATTATTATGCTTCCAAAAATTTAGTATTATTGCAACAAGAGTACCAAGTACGCTTGGAAAAGCTTCGCCATAAGTAGATTTTTTGCATTGCTATGTCAGAATGTTGTAGTATGAGATTGCAACTGACCTTATTTAGATTGATGGTTGGTAACTTGGTAGCTCATACTTGTGAAATTTTGTAGCTTATGATAAAAGGCTTGTTTTTATTATTATTCTTCCAAACATTTAGCATTATTGCAAGAAGAGTACCTACTACACTTGGAAAAGCTTCACCATGTAAGTAGATTTCTTGCATTTCTATGTCAGAACATTATATTATCATATTGCAACTGACCTTATTTAGATTGAATGGTTGGTAACTTGGTACTTGGTAGCTCATACTTGTGGAAAATATGGAGTGAAGCTAATAATAAGATAAAAAAATTATCCTAATGTTAAGTAGTTAAGCATTATTCTGATGTGAAACAAAAGACAATATTTTAAATAAAAATAAATATATACTTCTTTTTCCATGCCCTAGGAACCATATTTTCCTTCACTGCTTAACTTTTTGACGATTGCTGCACGAAAAATTAGGAAAAGGTAGTTGTCACATTTGACTGACAGCACATGCTTGCAACTTTTTCTCAGAAAAAGCTAGCAGTAGGAAAAATATTGACAGAGGAAATTTCAAGGGCAACAAAAATGAATGGTCAAAGTTAATGCAATCATCTTGCATCCTAGTTAGAGGAAACATTAGGGTTTCCAATTTTCTAGGAGGCTTCTTTTGTGTATTCGAGGGTTTGCATGCAGGAGTTTTGATAGTATGTTTTTTGGATCTTTCTGGATTTTTAGAAAGCTTCAGAGAGATGTGACATGAATTTAATGAAAGTGACATGCATTTCAATTGGGAGTTTGCATGCAAGATTAGTTTCTGGATTCTTTTTGGGTTCTCAGACAGCTTCACAATGGTGTGACATGTATCTACATCTTACAACCTTTTCCAGACTTACTATTTTTAGTAAGTTGTGATGACTGACTGATTTGTGCTCAAAATGCATTTTAAGTCACTCACTATTTTTAGTAGTATGCTATTTATAGCGAGTTCTATTTTTGGCAGTGTTATTTTTAGTAGCAGCTCAGTGGCTCAGTGCAATGTCTATTTTTGGCAAGGTAGTATTGGCAGTTTGATCTCCAACATTCCTTGAGCTTGTTTTGGCAGGTCATGGCTTAAGTGATTTTCAAATATGGATGCCTGAGTTGGAAATTTTTAAGTTAAATATTTACTGAGGCTAAATGGGACATTAGTTTTGGAGAGATAAGTGATCTTTATAAAGTTTATTACTTAAGCCATTTTGGACACCTAGCTTAATGTGTTATTTGCATTTTATAAAGTTTATTGGCTTAAGTCTATGTGGACGTCCAAAGTAGGAATATATTTGATTTTTATAAAGTATAAATTGCCAAGGCATGTTGGGTGCCCCAAGTCAAGTCAAATGCAATTTAAATGAATATAGTATTCCCTTCTTCTTGGGCATCCCTTGTGGAGGGAAAAAAAGGAAATTCAAAACTTCAAGTCACCCTAATTCCCTCTCACTCAATATAAAACATCATTTTGGCTCTCTTTTGGACATCTTCACTTTGGCAACATAACATAATGTTTATGGATTTCTTCCAGATTGCTTCAACTTCGAACTAAGGATGAAAACCCTCATCACTTGGATTGATTTCGGAGGTGAAATATCCACCCTAATTAGATTGCGAGTGATTCTATAGTAGGGATCATATAGAGCTTAACAGAGTTCATTTTTTAGGGAAATTTGGTGATTGAAAATGAAGATTTTTCCAGTTCTTTTGAAGAGTTTTTTGGTGTGGATTGTTTAGCTTTCAATTTGGTGTGATTTTATGAATGTTTTGGTGTGTTTCAAATCATTTTCTGGGAAATACTTTTCTAGACCTGAACCCACGTTTTTGCTCAGCTCCGTGATGGCTTGATGAAACGAAATGGGTTGATCCATTAGACGACCTTTCTCATGGCGATTCTATCAAGTGCTAACTTGCATTTTTTGGTGAAAGTTTGGATTTTCTAGAGCTAATTGAAATTCTTAGTGGGATGCCCTTATCTACCAAACAATAAAGAGAATGTGGTGCATCATGTTTCTAATGACATGGAAAATGGAACCTCATGCGCTATAATGGCTGATCAACACCAGCTGTTTGATTAGCTATGCAAAGAGAACTTGAGCATATTCAAGAGTCAGTTGTACATTCTTGATGGGTTCAAGTACATGAGATTGTGAATATTGTAAAGAAATAACTTCAAGGTTCTTCAAACATTGCGAGAACCACTGGAATTGATTTCTTAATGATTAAAGGATTTTCTTCTACAAGGGAGTTGCCAACACTAAGCGACACAAAAGTTGAAATGCTTGATCAGAAGTGGAAAACACAACAACTTATTGAGATGGAAGTTGCAAGCTTCCAAACATCAAGCATTATTGCAAGAAGAGTACCAAGTACACTTGGCAAAGCTTTGCCATAAGTAGATTTTTTGCATTGCTATGTCAGAATGTTGTAGTATCAGATTGCAACTAACCTTATTTAGATTGAATAGTTGATAACTTGGTAGCTCGTATTTGTGGATTTTTGTAACTTATGCTAAAAGGCTTGTTTTTATTATTATGCTTACAAACATTTAGAATTATTGCAAGAAGAGTACCAAGTACACTTGGAAAAGCTTCACCATAAGTAGATTTTTTGCTTTGCTATATGTCAGAATTTTGTAATATCAGATTGTAGTTGACCTTATTTAGATTGAATGGTTGGTAACTTGGTAGCTCTTACTTGTGGATTTCTATAACTTATGATAAAAGGCTTGTATTTATTATTATGCTTCTAAACATCTATCATTATTACAAGAAGAGTACCAAGTATGCTTGGAAAAGCTTCACCATATGTAGATTTTTTGCATTGCTATGTCAGAATGTTGTAGTATTAGATTGCAGTTGACCTTATTTAGATTGAATGGTTGGTAAATTGGTAGCTCGTGCTTGTCGATTTCTATATCTTATGATACAAGGCTTGTTTTTATTATTATGCTTCCAAACATTTAGCGTTATTACAAGAAGAGTATCATCTAGGCTTGGAAAAACTTCACCATAAGTAGATTTATTACATTTCTATGTTAGAACATTGTAGTATCAGATTGCGACTAATCTTATTTAGATGGAATGGTTGGTAACTTGGTACTTGGTAGCTCATAATTGTGGAAAGTATGGAGTGAAGCTAATAATAAGATAAAAAAATTATCCTAATTTTAAGCAGTTAAGTGTTATTTTGATGTGAAACAAGACAATATTTTAAATAAAAATAAATATATAGTTCTTTTTCCATGCCTGAGGAAGGTCATATTTCCCTTCACTACTTAAGTTTCTGATGATCGCTGCATGAAAAATTGGGGGAAGGTAGCTGTCACATTTGACTAACGACACAAGTTTGCAAGATTTTCTTAGAAAAAACTATCAGCAGAAAAGAGATTGACGAAGGAAATTTCAAGGGAAACAAAAATGAACGGTCAAAGTTAATGCAATCATCTTGCATCCTAGTCAGAGGTAGAATTAGGGTTTCTTATTTTCTAGGAGGCTTCTTTTATGGATTCAGTGGTTTGTTTGTAGAAGTGTTGGCAGTGTGTTTTCTGGATCTTTCTAGGTTTTCAGAAAGCTTCAGAGATATGTGACATGCATTTCAATGAGGAGTTTTCATGCATGATTGGTTTCTAGATTCTTTCTGGGTTTTTAGAGAGCTTCACAATGGTGTGACATGCATCTACATTTGACAACCTTTTCTAGACTTACTATTTTTAGTATGTTGTGACAACTGCCTGATTTGTGCTCAAAATTGTTTCAAGTCACTTACTATTTTTAGCAATATGCTATTTGTAGTAAGTTCTATTTTTGGTAGTGCTATTTTTAGCAGCAGCTCTACAGCTTAGTGTATTGTCTATTTCTGGCAAGGTAGAATTGGCAGTTTGATCTCCAACATTCTTGGAGCCTATTTTGGCAGGTCATGGCTTAAGTGATTTTCAAATATGGACGCCTTAGTTGAAATTTTTTAAGTTAAATATTTACTAAGTCTAAATGGGATGTCACTTTTGGAGAGATAAGTGATCTTTATAAAGTTTATTACTTAAGTCATTTTGGACACCTAACTTAATGAGTTATTTGCATTTTATAAATTTTATTGGCTTAAGTCTATTTGGACATCCAAAGTAGAAATATATTTGATTTTTATAAAGCTTAAATTGCTAAGGCATGTTGGGCGCCCCAAGTCAAGTCAAATGCAATTTAAATGAATATAATATTCCCTTCTTCTTGGGTGTCCCTTTTGGAGGGAAAAAAGGTAATTCAAAACTTAAAGTCACCCTAATTCCCTCTCACTCAATATAAGACATCATTTTGGCTCTCTTTTAGACATCTTCACTTTGGCAACATAACAAAATGTTGCTGGATTTCTTCCAGATTGCTTGGACTGCTAATTGAGGATGGAAACCCTCATCACTTGGGCTGATTTTGGTGGTGAAATATCCACCCTAGTCAGATTGTGAGTGATTCTGCAGCAGGGATCATATAGAGTTTAACATAGTTCAGTTTTTAGGGAGATTTGGTGATTGAAAATGAAGATTTTTCCAGTTCTTTTGAAGATTTTTTTGGTGTGGATTGTTTAGCTCTCAGTTTGGTGTGATTTTATGAAGGTTTTGGTGTGTTTCAAATCATTTTTTGGGCAATACTTTTGTAGACCTGAACCCACATTTTTGCTCATAGCTCTTTGATGGCTTGATGAAATGAAATGGGTATTATTCATTGGATGACCTTTCTCATGGTGATTCTATCAAGTGCTAATTTGCATTTTTTAGTGAAAGATTGGAATTTCTAGAGCAGATCAAACTTCTTAACTTGGGATGCCCTTATCTACCAAACAATGAGGAGAATGTGGTGCATTATGTTTCTAATGACATGGTAAATGGAACCTCATGTGTTGTAACGACTGATCAACAATAGCTGTGCAAAGAGAAATTGAGCATATTCAAGAGTCAGTTGCTAGACATTCTTGATGGGTTCAAGTATGAGATTGTGAATATGGTAAAGAAAGAACTTCAAGGTTCTTCAAACACTGGGAGAACCACTGGCATTGATTTCTCAATGATTAAATGATTTTATTTTGTAAGGGAGGTGCTAAAACTGAGTGACACATAAGTTGAAATGCTTGATCAGAAGTGGCAAACACAACAGTTCATTGAGATGGAAGCTGCTTCCAAACATTTAGCATTATTGCAAGAAGAGTACCAAGTATGCTTGGAAAAGCTTCGCCATAAGTAGATTTTTTGCATTGCTATGTCAGAGTGTTGTAGTATTAGATTGCAACTGACCTTATTTAGATTGAATGTTTGGTAACTTAGTAGCTCATACTTGTGTATTTTTGTAACTTATTATAAAATGCTTGTGTTTTATTATTATGCTTCCAAACATTTAGCATTATTGCAAGATGAGTACTAAGTACGCTTGGAAAAGCTTCACCATAAGTAAATTCTTTGCATTGCTATGTTAGAACATTGTAGTATTAGATTGCAGCTGACCTTATTTAGATTGAATGGTTGGTAACTTCCAGTAGCTCATACTTGTGGATTTATGTAACTTATGATAAAACACTTGTTTTTATTATTATGATTCCAAACATTTAGCATTATTACAAGAAGAGTACTAAGTACACTTGGCAAAGCTTCTCCATAAGGAGATTTTTTGTATTGCTTTGTCAAAATGTTGTAGTATTAGATTGCAGCTGACCTTATTTAGATTAAATGGTTGGTAACTTGGTAGCTCGTACTTGTGGATTTCTGTAACTTATGATAAAAGTCTTGTTTTAATTATTATGCTTCCAAACATTTAGCATTATTGCAAGAAGAGTACCAACTATGCTTGACAAAGCTTCACCATAAGTAGATTTCTTGCATTGCTATGTCATGTCAGAACATTGTAGTATCAGATTGCAATTGACCTTATTTAGATTGAATGGTTGGTAGCTTGGTAAAAAGATGGAGTGAAGCTAATAACAAGATAACAAATTTATCTATCCTAATTTTAAGCAGTTAAGCATTATTTTGATGTGAAACAAAAGACAATATTTTAAATAAAAATAAATATATACTCTTTTTCCATGCCCGAGGAACCATATTTCCCTTCACTGCTTAACTTTCTGATGATCATTGCACAAAAAATTGGGGAAAGGTAGCTGTCATATTTATTTGATTGATGACACAAGCTTGCAAGATTTTCTTGGGAAAAGCTAGTAGCAGAAAAATGATTGATAGAGGAAATTTAGAGGGAAACAGAATTGAACGCTCAAAGTTAATGCAATCATCTTGCATCCTTTTTGCTGCATTTCACACTGGTGATGGCAGAAATGAGCTTCGTTCATTTCAAGCGTAAAAAAATAAAATAACATATTAATTTCAAATTGTTTATATTTATTAGCATATCTATATTATTTATTAATAATATTTATAAAAAAGCTTAGAGATATCCATCTTGAGGCACCTATGCAATATTATGTGACAAATTGATTAAAAAATAGGCGCCTCGAGAAGAATATCTCGAGGATTTTTATAAATATTAATATGCAATGTTATGTGACAAATTGATTAAAAAATAGGCGCCTTGAGAATTTTTATAAATATTATTTATTAATATTATTAATTAATATATATATTATATATATAAATAATATATATATGCTATTTATAAATATTATTTATTAATATTATTAATAAATAATATATATATATATATATACAATTTAAGTATTTCTATTTACTTTTATATCACTTTTTGATATACTTCTGTATGTCTATTAAATGACATTATTTATATTCACGACTTTTCAATATGCTTAAGTTCATCTATATTGACATAGTGATGCAAAGGATTTGTTTTTGTATTGAAGAAGAACAAAATTTTACCGATTGTCTTTGTATGACTTTTCGATATGCACAAAGTGATAATTTTTTTATTATTATATTAGAGAACAATATAAATTTTGCATAATTTCTTTTACTTTCGTTTAGCTTCAAATTATATACAGTGTTTCTATCATACCGAGTTATTGGACTTCCTTCTCTTTTACACCAAAAAGAGGAAAAAAAAAATCACCTAAATACTTGCACTTTGCGGGTCTGGGAGATTAAAAAGCATTCTATCATACTAAATTTCTCGCTATTTTCACTAATAATGAAGTGAATAAGAAAAAATAATCTACTGAAGCGACATATTTAAAAGCAAGGCCAAATGGAGAGTCGCCATACACACTCTTTGAAAAGAGAGAAAGAATCCTTGCGATCTCACTAATTCAGGCAATTTATACATGTGTCATTCCTCAAGCATAGAGAAATCCATTTATTTTGTTGTTTTACGGCTTTTGCTTTGATACTTGGCAGACACTGATGTTCTTTTTTACATTCTTTCTATAACTTCAATGGCTTCCTCACCAACCATCTGTAGAAATGGCTCTCACAAACCTTCTTAAACCAAAAAGAAAAAGAAAAAAGAAGTTTTTTCATCGAGTTAATGGCTACTACTCTCATGGCCTCCTCACCAACAGTCCTGAAATAACAATTCTCAAAACTATTCATAACATCGACAGTACAAAACAGCCCAAGCGTGAAAAGTTGGGAGACAGTATTACATGAACCTTTCTAAGACACCTTTTGGAAGGTGGTATGGAAGTCTAAGATTAAAACCCAGAAAACCACAATGTTTCGAGGTCTTCAGAGAGCTGTGGTTCTTCTGATTTAGTGATTTGATGGAGAGAAAGTTTGCAGAGAGGGCAAAGGCAGTGTTGTTGGAGCCAGTGGTCGAGGCATGCCTTGTGAAAAGCATGGTTGCATGGAAGGATTGCAATCTGCTCTCCTTCCTTGACTTTCCGCAAACAGAATATGCACTTCAACTTCTCGCGACAGCCGGGCTGGAATTTCATGACGCGCACCCCTGACGATGAGCCGGGCGGGGCCTCCCTTCTCCCTGTGAGCCCCAGTTTTTTGAAGAAAGACCTCACGCCGTTCCTCATGAGACCAAAATAGAGTGCAGCGTATAGCATGAACACGGGTAACACTCCCTCCGACGCGCCCCACGTATTGCTCAACCCCATTATCCTCAAAACTAAGTTATGTACGTAACCAGAAAGCAGTGTGGGTGTGAAGTTATAAGCTTTGGAGTATGTGGCGGTGCAGATGCAGAGAGAATGGTAAAATATATAGAGAGTTGTGTGGCGTAGTGTCACGTGGGGGGGAGAGTGGGTGAAGCACAGGTGCCTGCATGCATTGGTATTGTTCATCCATGCAGTCGCTTCACGTGGGAGTTCAGGTGAAGGAGCAACGTGGGTCCACTTTTTACAAATCTGTAGTGGACTCCAGATGGCATCCCGACTGCGCACGCCACCCACCGCGGAATCAGCTTTGCTTTGAGTTTTACGCAATCTCTCGCTTTTCTAACTTAAAAAACGCATCAAACCAAGCAAACATGCCTCCACCCCTAGCACGACCCGCTCTCACCAGCCCCTCACGATCCATCCAACATCGCAACAATGAGAGAACCGTGGATAGGGTTTCCCCTAGCCCACGTAGCAGCAAGAAATCGCCATCCAATTTTCCGAAAAATTTGGGTAAGATCCAAATCTGTTATGATATTTATCTTAACAAATTTAATATAATTTTTGAATTAATAATAAAAACAGATATTTGAAAGAGGTTATATTGTTATAGATTTTATCTAATCACATTGATTTTTTCAGATTGTTTAGATTACTCTTGCTTGAGGTCCACATGGGTGGCATAGTTGGTTCAGGGTTTTGGGTTTATCCCATGTAAGTCCTGAAATATCTATTTAGAGTTTTTGAAATATGGAAATAAAATTAATTTTAATAATCCTTTTATTTATTTTTTTCTTTTATGGAATACAACCTCTCTAAAATTTTAATTATAATTTATTGCAAAAAATATTAATATGATTATATGACCATCAAATCTAGATCTTGAAAATCTATTACAATATTTATCTTCATATTTTTTATAATTTTTATATATTTTTATATTAATAATACAAATAGATTTTTGAAAGAGATTATGTTATTTAGATTGTGCCATTCATATAATCACATTAATTATAACAATCTATTTATTTATAATATTTTAGTTATTTACTAATTTAATCTTATTAATATTTATATAATTCTATAATTTTATATGTTATAATAATATAATTTCATTTATTTGAAATATAAGAAAATAATTTTATGTATAATATATATGATATAATAGATCTCTATCATATTATAATGTAATTATTGCATCTAAAAAGTGTATTATTAACACTAAATTTTTATTTTTTATGAATAGTGGCTATATTATTATTTATGAATTTTGAATTTAATAATTAGTTGAGAAGTGTTTTAGAGTGGCATCAACAACTATCATGTTGTGACCATGTTAAAATAAACAAATATTCTAAGTTCCTTTTTAAACTAAAAGTTTAAAATAGCTCTTAGCTAAATAAAATAGTTCTAAAGTAAAATAATATACCTATTAAGTAAATAAAATGGTTCCAAACTATGTACATTAAAAATATAATACAATTCACATATATTTCAAATAGCACAATTGATATGTATTTGATAATTATAAAACTATAAAATAGCTCTTCAGTGGACAAAAATAAAATAATTTTTAAATAGTTATAAAGTAAAATAGAATAACTCTTAAGTAAATAAAAATTAGAAATAGAGTAAAAGTAAATAATTTTGAGGGAAAGAAATAGAGTAGAAGGAGAAAAATAGAAAGGTGAAATGTAGGAAAACCTAGACGTGAGAGCTAAGGATTAACCAGTGAATCATTCAATGGAAAAAGATTTCAATTTCAATCCTAAACATGATTTTGGAAGACACCCATCATAGTTGGAATGTTGAGGTTCTTGAAGAAAAAGTTTTCACTAAGACACAAGGATGCAAAATTGAATGTAATACTTCCTAGAAATTGGGTGCAAAGAAAGTCAAAGGAGGAATCACCAAAGCAAAGGTTTAGTTCATCCATAAACTATTAAAGGATAGAAAAATTCTCAACAACTATTGGGATCTTATGCCTAGCAAGATAGGAAGAAAAAATTAGAATTGGTGACTTGTGGTCACTAGCACAAACATAGTCTCATTGGAGAATCAAGTGGTGCATAATGAAATACTTAAATCCATATCCCTCTTAGAAAATGAATTGGAAAAATCAGTGGCTTGAATAAAACAATGACCATTCCTTTTAAGATGGGTAGGAAATTGTCTAGTGAGAATTCAAATTCTAAAATGGTGTGAATTATTAGTGTCTGCATGTAAAAATTAGGTCTCTACCAAAAGGTTTATTTCATATGGAATGCACAGTAGAAATTCTAAAAAATGGCCCTTGGATGATGGATGGGATTGAATTCTATTTGTGTGATTGGGAACATAATTTCAACTTACTAATACACTTTCCAATGAACCCCCAATGTGGATTAGGTTATATAATTCATAAAATATACTAGAATTTAGACATCTTTAAGAAAAATGGTATTTTACTAGGTACTTTCATTACTTGGTTGATGAATAAAATTCGGGAGGCAATGTTAGGATGTATGCCCATATTTGTGTTACCATCAACTTGGAAAACCCCTTTCCAAAGGAAATAAAGCAGTGGCATTGTTGGGACAATATAATAAAGTGGAGCTAACCCCGATTTTTTGTAAAATTTACAAACACTTTGTCCATAGAGCATAATAATATTCTAGAAACATGTAAGAGGAAGGTGAAAATCCAAAAAGAAGAGATGGAAAGGATCAAAAAGTCAAATTTCCTACAAGGAAGAGGGACAACTTATCAACTATAGTTGTGCATGTTCTCTTCTTCCTAACTAGACTCCATCTAAAAAGAAAAATTATATGATTATATGAACAATAAGTATAAGCCATGTTAGTCAAGGCAATTGTGGCAAAATTAATTAAGCCTTGTTAGTGTGTGGATCTTAACAAGGTGATGGATTTTGTAGTTCCTAGTGCTATTTTTTGTTTCACAATTCCTTGTGGCCTTTTCTTAGCTTTGGTACATTATCTTAGTGGGTTCCCTCCAACTTCCCTATTATGGATCATAATAATGCCCATTGAAATCACCGGTCTAAGTGGGGTTTAGCATTCCTAAAGTTTGGTATGGGTGTTGTGTCTTCATTTGTGATTAGCTAGGATTTTTCTATCATGGACGCCCCTTTTGATAGTGGTGTTGGAAATGGATTGGGTTTATATGCTTAGAAGGGAAATGTGTATGTGGTAGTTTTATAATACTCTACATTTAGGATTTTTGATGTAAAATAGTAAGGTGGTTTTGAATTATTCTCCTCTTAGTTTTGTATGAAGGCCCTCCAATTATGGAATAGTCCTCAAACTTTATAAATGAGTATAAACCCACTTAAGCCCAATTTGCCAAATTATATTTTATTGTAAAAATTATTAATATGATTAAATGACCATCAAATTTAGTTCTTAAAATTTGCTACGATATTTATTTATATTATATAAAAGTAGATTTTTTGAAAGGGATTATATCATTCATCTAATTACATTAATTATAATAATTTATTTATTTATAATTTTATTTTATTAATATTTATAATTTAATATATTATAGTTTAATATATTGTTTGAAATATAATAATACAATTGTATTTGTAATATACTATCATTTTAGCATGTAATTATTATATCTGAAGAGTTTATTATTAACACTATTTTTTTTAAGTCTTTATAAAATTTTAACACTATTTTTTTTTTAAGTCTTTATAAAATTTTAACTTAATAATTAGTTGAGAGATGTTTTAAAGTAACATCAACAACTATAATATTGTGACCATGTTAAAATTATAAGAAATTAATTTAATTTATTTTAAACAAAGTATAAAATAACTCTTAACTAAATTAAATAGTTCTAAAGTAAAATAAAATAACTATTAAGTAAATAAAATGATTCCAAAATATGTACATAAAATTAAAATACAATTCATATATATTTGAAAAACATGTATTTGATAAAAATAAAACTATAAAAAAAATTTAAGTGAACAAAATAAAATAATTCTTAAATTATTAAAAGTAAAATAAATTAACTCAAGTAAATAATTTTTTTATTATTTTTATGGAATGGAGTATGTGAAACAATCATAGTAGAATTATATTATTTTTATGGAATGGAGCATGTGAAATAATCATAGTAGAATTATATTATTTTAATGGTTGGTAACTTGGTACATGGTAGCTCATACTTGTGGAAAAGATGGAGTGAAGCTAATAATAAGATAAAAAATTTATCCTAATGTTAAGTAGTTAAGCGTTATTTTGATGTGAAACAAAAGATAATATTTTAAATAAAAATAAATATATACTTCTTTTTCCATGCCTAAGGAACCATATTTCCCTTCACTACTTAACTTTACAGTGATCGTTGCATAGAAAATTAGGGAAAGGTAGCTATCATATTTGACTTAAGACACAAGCTCGCAAGATTTTCTCAAAAAAAGCTAGCAGTAGAAAAAAGATTAGTGAAGGAAATTTGGATTTTCTAGAGTAGATCGAACATCATAGTGGGACACCCTTATCTACCAAACAATGAGGAGAATGTGGTGCATCATGTTTCTAATGACATGGTAAATAGAATCTCATGGGCTGTAATAGATGATCAACACCAACTATTTGATCAGTTATGCAAAGAGAACTTGAGCATATTCAAGAGTCAATTGCTAGACATTCTTAATGGGTTCAAGTATGAGATTTTGAATATGGTAAAGAAAGAACTTCAAGGTTCTCCAAAAACTGGGAGAACCACTGGCATTGATTTCTCAATGATTAAAGGATTTTCTTCTACAACGGACCTGCCAACACTGAGCGACACAAAAGTTGAAATGTTTCATCAGAAGTGGCAAACACAACAACTTATTGAGATGGAAGTTGCTTCCAAACATTTAGCATTATTGCAACAAGAGTACCAAGTACGCTTGGCAAAGCTTCGCCATAAGTAGATTTTTTGCATTGCTATGCTAGAATGTTGTAGTATCAGATTATAGCTGACCTTATTTAGATTGAATGGGTTGTAACTTGGTAGCTCGTATTTGTGGATTTCTATAACTTATGATAAAACACTTGTTTTTATTATTATGCTTCCAAACATTTAGCATTATTGCAACAAGAGTACCAAGTATGCTTGGCAAAGCTTCGCCATAAGTAGATTTTTTGCATTGCTATGTTAGAATGTTGTAATATTAGATTGCAACTAACCTTATTTAGATTGAATGGTTAGTAACTTAGTAGCTCGTACTTGTGGATTTATGTAAGTTATGATAAAATGCTTGTATTTATTATTATGCTTCCAAGCATTTAGCATTATTTCAATAAGAGTACCAAGTACGCTTGGCAAGGCTTCACCATAAGTAGATTTTTTGCATTGCTATGTTAGAATGTTGTAGTATCAGATTACAACTGACCTTATTTAGATTGAATGGTTGGTAACTTGGTAGTTCGTACTTGTGGATTTAGATAACTTATGATAAAAGATTTTTTTTATTATTATGCTTCCAAACATTTAGCATTATTGCAAGAAGAGTACCAACTATGCTCAAGGAAAAGCTTCACCATAAGTAGATTTCTTGCATTGCTATGTCAAAACATTGTAGTATCAGATTGCAACTGACCTTATTTAGATTGAATGGTTGGTAACTTGGTACTTGGTAGCTCATACTTGTGGAAAAGATGGAGTGAAGCTAATAATAGGATAAAAAATTAATCATAATGTTAAGCAGTTAAGCGTTATTATGATGTGAAACAAAAGACAATATTTTAAATAAAAATAAATATATTCTTTTTTCTTGCCCGAGGAACCATATTTCCCTTCACTGCTTAACTTTCCGGCGATCGCTACACAGAAAATTGGGGAAAGGTAGCTATCACATTTGACTAACGACACAAGCTTGCAAGATTTTCTCAAAAAAAGCTAGCAGCAAAAAAAATATTGACGGAGGAAATTTCGACGGCAAAAAAAATGAATGATCAAAGTTAATGCAATCATCTTGCATCCTATTTAGAGGTAGAATTAGGGTTTCCTATTTTCTAGGAGGCTTCTTTTGTGGATTCTTGCAAGAAGAGTACCAAGTATGCTTGGAAAAGCTGCGCCATAAGCATATTTTTTGCATTGCTATGTTAGAATGTTGGAGTATCAGATTGTAGTTGACCTTATTTAGATTGAATGGTGGGTAACTTGGTAGCTCGTACTTGTGGATTTATGTAACTTATGATAAAATGCTTGTTTATATTATTATGCTTCCAAACATTTAGCATTATTGCAAGAAGAGTACTAAGTACGCTTGGAAAATCTTTGCCATAAGTAGATTTCTTGCATTGCTATGCTAGAATGTTGTAGTATCGGATTACATATGACCTTATTTAGATTGAATGGTTTGTAACTTGGTAGCTCGTACTTGTGGATTTTTGTAACTTATGATAAAATGATTTTTTTATTATTATGCTTCCAAACATTTAGCATTATTAGAAGAAGAGTACTAAGTATTCTTGGCAAAGCTTCGCCATAAGTAGTTTTTTGCATTGCTATGTTAGAATGTTGTATTATCATACTGCAACTGGCCTTATTTAGATTGAATGGTTGGTAACTTGGTGGCTCATACTTGTAGATTTCTGTAACTTATGATAAAAGGCTTATTTTTATTATTATGCTTCCAAACATTTAGCATTATTGCAAGAAGAGTACCAACTACGCTCGGAAAAGCTTCACCATAAGTAGATTTCTTACATTGCTATGTCAGAACATTGTACCATCAGATTGCAACTGACCTTATTTAGATTGAATGGTTGGTAACTTGGTACTTGGTAGTTCATACTTGTGGAAAATGGAGTGAAGCTAATAAAAAGATCAAAAATTTATCCTAATGTTAAACATTTAAGTGTTATTCTGATGTGAAGGGTGATCCCACAATAGTGGTTTACAATTTTTGGCCAAACTAGACATTGAAATAATTCTTTTTAACTAAATCTTCACTTTCGAGCACCTATAGCAACTAAACCATGAAGAATTTGAAGATGATGCAAACTAGAGTTTCATGACATTTTGTCTGTAGATTCTAAATATATTTTTTTCAAAAATTTTGGAATCAGATTGCACTTTTTTTTCCATCTCCCTTGAAAACTAGTTTTTTTTAGAAAACAACATTTTTAAAAAGTGATGCTCACCGTATAACACATAAATTTTTTTCCATGAAGGATAAAATTCTAATTCTTTCAAATTTAGATTTGTAACTCCGATATCTGGTTCTTCCACTTGGTTAGATAGTTTTTTATTGAATATTTTTCTTTAATCAAGTTTCAAAGTCAAACCAATTACAATTCAGACATAGCACGACCGTATAACACAATTTTTTTTGTATGTATCGAAATTCATTTTTTTTTTTGTTGGATTAAGGAATTTAATATCTAGTGCACTCATATTTTTCAAATTTTTTTTTGATAATCTGTTATTTTTCCACGTGCAGAACAGAGAGCTTGATTTTCAGTGAAAAACCTATTTTTAATAAAACTAAAAAAACAAATACATAATAAAACCAAAACATATTAAAATTATAGTTGTTTGATAGCTCGTTTTGAGGACTACCTGATTCTAGTTGGGTTTGTAAATTATCCTCCATTTTCATCCTCAACCCAAGCTTCAAAGCGTAAAAATTTGGACTTTGAAAGTGCCTGAGGGGGACAATGAGGGCAGAGGGGGGTTCGCTTGAACCCCCTTTCCTTTTGCATTTTCTTTGTTTTTTTTGGGCAGGAAATGTGGAGCCAGTATTTAATCGGTTCGCTTGAACCTACAAGTTCGTTTGAACCCCTAAAACTAATTTTTTTTGCACGGGTCATTTTTTACAAGTTTTCCTTCCTCATTTGAATTGTAAACCACTTTTGTGGGTTTACCCTGAAACAAAAGACAATATTTTAAATAAAAATAAATATATACTTCTTTTTCCATGCCTGAGGAACCATATTTCCCTTCACTGCTTAACTTTTTAGCGATCGCTGCATGGAAAATTGGGGAAAGGTAGCTTTCATATTTGATTGACGGTAGAAGCTTGCAAGATTTTCTCAAAAAAAGCTAGCAGCAAAAAAAAGATTGATTGACTGAATTTCGAGGGCGACAAAAATGAATGGTCATGCAATCATCTTGCATCCTTTTTCTTGCATTTCATCGATGGCAAAAATGAGATTCATTCATTTCAAGCATAAAAAAAAAATAAACATATTAATTTTAAATTGTTTATATTTACTAGCATGTATATATTATTTATTAATAATATTTATAAAAAATTTGAGAGATATCCATCTTGAGGCGCCTATGCATTGTTATGTGACAAATTGATTAAAAAATAGACGCCTGGAGAAGGATATCTCTCAAATTTTTAATAAATATTATATATATATATATATAGTTAAGTATATATATATATATATAAAAGTTAAGTATGTCTATTTATGACATTATTTATATTCAGGACTTTTCAATATGCTTAAGTTCATCTATATTGACAGAGGGATGCAAAGGATTTGTTATTGTAGTGATGAACAACTAAATTTTACAGATTATCTTTGTATGACTTTTCGATATGCACAAAATGATAATTTTTTTATTATTATATTAAAGAACAGTATAAATTTTACATAATTTCTTTTACTTTCGTTTAGCTTCAAATTATATACGATACTTCTATCATAACGAATTATTGGACTTCCTTCTCTTTTACACCAAAAATAGGAAAAAAAAAATCACCTAAATACTTGCACTTTGCGGGTTTGGGAGATTAAAAAGCATTCTATCATACTGCATTTCTCGCTATTTTTACTAATAATGAAGTGAAAAAGAAAAAATAATCTTCAAGTTTGAAGCATGAGAGCAGGACTTAAAAAAAATAAAAATTTATTCCCATTATTTAGTTTGTTTATACACTGAAATTTACTGAAGCGACATATCTAAAAGCAAGGCCAAATGATGAGTCGCCATACACACTCTTTGAAAAGAGAAAAAGAATCCTTACGATCTCACTAATTCAGGCAATTTATACACGTCATTCCTCAAGCATGGAGAAATCCATTTATTTTGTCGTTTTACGGCTTTTGCTTTGATACTTGGCAGACACTGATGTTCTTTCTTACTTCTTTCTATAACTTCAATGGCTTCCTCACCAACCATCTGTAGAAATGGCTCTCACAAACCATCTTAAACCAAAAAAAAACGAAAAAAGAAGTTTCTTCATCGAGTTAATGGCTGCTACTCTCATGGCCTCCTCACCAACAGTCCTGAAATAACAATTCTCAAAACTATTCATAACATCGACAGTACAAAACAGCCCAAGCGTGAAAAGTTGGGAGACAATATTACATGACCCTTCTAAGACACCTTTTGGAAGGTTGTATGGAAGTCTAAGATTAAAACCCAGAAAACCACAATGTTTGGAGGTCTTCAGAGAGCTGTGGTTCCTCTGATTTAGTGATTTGATGGAGAGAAAGTTTGCAGAGGGGGCAAAGGCAGTGTTGTTGGAGCCAGTGGTCGAGGCATGCCTTGTGAAAAGCATGGTTGCATGGAAGGATTGCAATCTGGTCTCCTTCCTTGGCTTTCCGCAAACAGAATATGCACTTCAACTTCTCGAGACAGCCGGGCTGGAATTTCATGACGCGCACCCCTGACGATGAGCCGGGCGGGGCCTCCCTTCTCCCTGTGAGCCCCAGTTTTTTGAAGAAAGACCTCACGCCGTTCCTCATGAGACCAAAATAGAGTGCAGCGTATAGCATGAACACGGGTAACACTCCCTCCGACGCGCCCCACGTATTGCTCAACCCCATTATCCTCAAAACTAAGTTACGTACGTAACCAGAAAGCAGTGTGAGTGTGAAGTTATAAGCGAAGTAGGTAGTATGTGGCGGTGCAGTTGCAGAGAGAATGGTAAAATCTATAGAGAGTTGCGTGGCGTAGTGTCACGTGGGGGGGGGGTGGAGTGGGTGAAGCACAGGTGCCTGCATGCATTGGTATCGTTCATCCATGCAGTCGCTTCACGTGGGAGTTCAGAAACTTCAGATGGAGGAGCAATGTGGGTGCACTTTTTACAAATATGTAGTGGACTCCAGATGGCATCCCGACTGCGCACGCCACCCATCACCCACCACGGAATCAGCTTTGCTTGAGTTTTACGCAATCTCTCACTTTTCTGACTTAAAAATCAATGGACCATTAGTGTTGTTATCCCCTTGCACAAAAGTGGTGACATAAATAACCCATCAAACTACCAGACTATTATGATTAATCCTCTTCCTAGGAAACTTTTTGGAAGCACGATTGACCGCAGGATTAGCAGTTGGGCTAAAAAAGAGGGGAAAAGAGCAAAAGGACAAGTTGGTTTTAGGCCCAAACACTCCACTATTGATCATGGAGCTACCCTTAGATTTTTTATTTAAAAAATTTGGGACATTCAAGGAGATGAAGCCTATTGCTGCTTTGTTGATTTTAATAAAGCCTTTGACACGGTTCCTTGGGGCAAGTTATGGAAGAGAATGGAGGATTTGAGAGTTCCGCATGAGTTTAGGGCGGCTGTTCATAGGTTCTACGAGTAGGTCAAAGCTAAAATCGGAACCAATGATGGTATGTCGGAATGCTTTGGCAGTGACATTGGTGTCAAACAAGGTTGCTTGCTCTCCCCAACGCTATTTGGGCTTTACATTGATAAGCTGGAAGAATGGATTGACAAGGTTGGTGAGGAAGGCATTCATTTGGCCAACTTTGTAATAAAATTACTCTTATATGCTGATGACCACATATTAATTGCTAAAACTGCTCTTGATTTGAGAAAACATTTGAAGGCCCTTGAAACATTTTGTCAAGAGGTCGGGATGCAAGTGAACACTACCAAAACCAAAATAATGATCTTCTCACTACGAAGAAAAAAACAATAGATTGAATTTCTCTTTGAAGGCAAGCCACTAGAAATAGTGAACGAGTACAAGTACCTTGGGCTTGATTTTCACAACAAACTTAGCTGGGAAACATGTAGAGCGAAAATTTTTCAGGGAGGCTGGAAAGCACTGTACTCTTTGCAAAATAGATGTAGAAATGCAGAATTATGGGATTGGAAAACTAAAAGAATATTTTTTGGTCTACTTGTCACTCTAGTAATTCTCTATGGGTGTGAAATTTGGGGCAGTAGTATGTCAAATCAGAAATGGAGATAAGTGGAAATGATACAAAAACATCTAATTATATGCAGCCTCAAGCTTAAGACTGCAATGCCTTATGAAATTTTATTGGCTGAGACTGGTACTTTTCCCTTGGAGGCCTCAGTGATGACCCGGTTATTAAGCTACCTAAAGAAGGTCCAGAATATGGAGGATCATCGATGGCCTAAGCTAATTGTGAAGGAAGAGCTAACTAGAAGAAAGAACACATGGATGAAACTTAATATCAAATGGATGAAAAAATGGGATGTTGTGATGTATGAGTGTCCAAAGACAAATGGAAAAATAAAAAATATGTGAGAAAAATTTAAATATGCTATATGGACAAAAAAAATAGGGCGTAAAAAGGATTATTATATCAAAGAATTCAATCCCATGAGGGACCATGAAGAAAAGGCCTATATAGGAGTGAATATCAAATGGAAAGAAAAAATGTTGATAGCTCAATTGCGAACTAGTTCACATCATCTTAGGTGTGAAACAGGTAGGTGGGTGGTTCCTAAAGAGGAGTAGGAAAATAGAATATGTCGTTTTTGTAACAAGGGTATGGTGGAGATGGAATGGCACTTTATCATAGAATGCTCAGCATATAAAGACATGTAGGCCAGCTATGGGGATATTGTGCAGGTTGATAATTTAAATACTTTGTTTGAAGAATCAAGGCTGGACAAAACTGCAAAATTCATCATCAAAATTCACTACAGAAGGGATGATCTCGAACAGAGCCTACAAATTGTCTAGGGCTTTGCTGTGGGTGGTTCTTGTGCTGCTCTTGGGTCCCATAGGCTTCTTTGGCCTCGTGGACGTCATTAAAATATTTCATTTCATTTCAATCCACACCACACTAAGCAAACATGCCTCCACCCCTAGCACGACCCACTCTAACCAGCCCCTAACGATCCATCCAACATCGCAATGATTCAACGCTTAGTGTGTGAAATTTAAGCCCAACCCAATGGGAGAACCATGGATAGGGTTTCCCCTAGTCTGTGTAGTAGCAAGAAATCACTGTCTAATTTTCCAAAAAAATTGGGTAGGATCCAAATCTGTTATGATATTTATCTTAACATATTTAATATAATTTTTGTATTAATAATAAAAATAGATATTTGAAAGAGGTTATATTGTTATATAATTTATCTAATCACATTAATTTTTCTAGATTGTTTAGGTTATTGTTGCTTGAGGCCCACATGGGTGGCATAGTTGGTTCGGGGCTTTGGGTTTATCCCATGTAAGTCCCAAGATCGATTCTCTCTGCCTAGATGAAATTGGTGTGGGTCATTTTAGGTGAGGTCCTATCCCCTAGGGATTAGTCTTACCTTGACCGGACCCCAAATTCGTACAAATCTAAGCCCAAGGCAAGGTCTGGACAAGTTGCAAGGGCGCGGGGGCCGCAAGGTCTATATGTTGTCACGTGGACACCCTGTCATAAAAAATAGATTACTGTTTCTTGTGATTATGAGTTAAATTTAATGGTCGACTCAAGTCATTTTTTTGTGATGATTATCTATTTAAAGTTCTTGAAATATGGAAATAAAATTAATTTTAATAATCGTTCTATTTTTTTTTTTTCATGGAATACAACCTCTCTAAAATTTTAATTATAATTTAAATTGCACAAATTATTAATATGATTATATGACCATCAAATCTAGATCTTGAAATCTATTACAATATTTATCTTCATATTTTTTATAATTTTTATATATTTCTATATTAATAATACAATTAGATTTTTGAAAGAGATTATGTTATTTAGATTATGCCATTCATCTAAGAACATTAATTATAACAATCTATTTATTTATAATATTTTAGTTATTCACTAATTTAATTTTATTAATATTTATATGATTTTATAATTTTATATGTTATTAATAATATAATTTTATTTAAATTTGAAATATAATAAAATAATTTTATGTATAATATATATGATATAATAGATCATCATATTATAATGTAATTATTGCATCTAAAAAGTGTATTATTAACACTAATTTTTTATTTTCTTATGAACAGTGACTATATAATAATATAATACAATTGTATTTATAATATACTATCATTTTACTATGTAATTATTATATCTGAAGAGTTTATTATTAATAATATTTGTTTTGAAGTCTTTATATTATCGTTTATAAATTTTTAACTTAATAATTAGTTGAGAGATATTTTAAAGTGACATCAACAACTATAATATTGTGACCATGTTTTTGAAAGAGGAAAAAATGGGTTTTACAGGGACCCAAAACCAAAAAAGTTTACAAACAAAAGAATAGATAGTCAAAGATCCCATAAACAGAGAGGCTGTAGAGAGGACAACAAAATGACAAAGCCACAACCACCAAAAAGGCCAGCAAGGGCCACATAAAAGACCCAAAAAGACCAGACAAAATGCCAGCAGCGACTAAACTTGGGACTTTAAAGTTTCCACTGTCTCAGCTTCCATGTCGTTCATTTCTTGAACCCCCCTCTTTAAGATCTGGACCATCTTGGTAGTAGGGGGCGCTTTCCTCTTAAGGTTGGCATGGGTCCTCTTCGATATTCCTTGGTCCTCATTCTTGTTTTTATCCTTGTCCTCTTCCAGATCAACAACCAGCGAGCCCTGCTGTGACTTTTCTAACTTTTCAAACATAACATTGATGATAATGGCATTGTGCCTTGCTATTCTATGGTTTTGTTCCACAACTATTTTCATGTTGTTTTTTATTTTTACAATTTCAACTTCCAGAGTCTTATACTTGTCCTCAATGTCATCATCTCCCGTTCTAGTATTGTTCTTTTTCCATTTTCCTTCTTCATTGCTCAGAGTAGATAGCTTCAATTCCAGTTCCTCCAACTTACTATTAAGAACCCTTTTTCTGAGATTAAGATCATTAATTTCTTGATAAGCCCATTTCATAACCCTGAAAATATCACCAACGCCACTTCTAGCTCAGAGGCAAGGATATCTCTAGATTGATCCTAGTCTAAAATGAGGTTAAATCATTCGGGTTAGGGGAGCTGGGAAATCTGGTACCATCATCTCTAAAAGAAGTAGGAGGGGTAGAGATAGAGTTTCTACTTGCTTCAGGGTTCTCATTTTTGTCCTCCAGAGAGTCCGCAGAGTAGGAAACAAACTTATTGGCAGGGGAACCCTTGAGAGTGGGATTCTTTAAAGGAACTAGGCCGCTGGGGTAAATCTTAGGGTTAGCTTTCGCGAGTTGGGGTTTACAAAGCTGAGTTTTCTTACCAGACAAGACAGGGGATGGATGGGCTTCAACAATTCTCTCCAGGTTAGGCTTAGAATGATTCTCCAAACCACCATTGTCTATATCATAGTCCTCAAACGCTGTGGAGGCAACCGGTTTGGATAAAGCCGACATGCTTTGATAATGTTCATAGATTAACCTAATAAGACCAGGATGAAGAATAGGGTATCTCCTTGGATTTTTCTTGTGGTCCTCAAGGCTATCGCTCAACGAACAGAACAAATAATAAGATAGAGAAATTTGTACCTTATGGCAGAAGCGGTTAAGGATAGCAAAATGATGCCCATAAACTCTGGTGAATCTCTCGTCCAAGGTAATATATTCCATTATGACACGAAGAACCTTTCTCCAAAGTGCCTTGATGGTGTTAATTTCAAAATAGTTGTTGGATACTTTGACCAGTTTCATTTTCTCCTTTTCTTTCTAAGGGAATTTGATTATCGCCTCGTCTGAAAACCTTCTGTAACGAAATTTTTTTATGCCCTCAGTGGACATTCCAGTCACCTCTCCTATGATTTTCTCTTCCAATTTCACCTTTCTCCCAAAGAGGATTATTTCTCCATTATTCCAGTTCTTCTCAAAGTAGTTAGTAGCCATAGGATTAGGCCCATGAAGTTTTTCTAGGAATGGAACCAAACCACCTCTCACAACCTGTTTTCAGACCTTAGCATTCCTCGTGTGCATTTCGTAGCTTTTTGGATCGATTTTTTTCCTATCCCCCCCATATTTGAATGCACCTCACTACAATCTCTACCAACATCGAAAACCTGTTGCAAGTTTACACAGCCATTCCAATGAACCCAAAAAGTGTGCTGCTTTTCCTTACCAGCTAAGTTATTTGACACGACCCCATCAAATCTCTTGATTTTGATGTACTTAGCCCTTTTCCCTATCATCATTAAAGATATTTGCCTCTTTCCCATGCATAACATCATAATCTAATAAGGCCCTAACTTCAGCTCCCAAGTCCCTAAAATTTTGCCACATGTTCAAACCTCCCCTCTTAACCCCCTCATTCGCAAAGTAATCTGCCACGTTGTTAGCTTTCGTGTAGACGTGGGAGACTTTAACTTTATCAAACTTGTCTAAGATAGATTTTTCTTCTTCAATCCAATTCTTAATTGACCAAGAGGGAGGGGTCCTACCTAGGAGACAGTCAATGATGTTTTTGGACTCCCCTTCAAGCCATAAATATTTTATATTCAGATTATGAGCTAAATTTAAAACTTGAAAATCTCCTATAGCCTCCGCCACATTATTGGTTTGATGACCTAGGGAAATGGCCATGACCACCATAAAGTTACCATTTGAGTCCCTTAACACACCTCCACTTCCAGCCATCCCCAGATTGTCCTTCACATCGCCATCAAAGTTGGCTTTAGTCCAGCCATTTGGAGGAAAGGTCTAGTGCACACCCTCCCTGCTTTTCTTAGCTGGCTTGGATGCCTTAGAAACATCCATTTTGATATTCCAATCCTTGGCTATCATTAGATCATAGGGAGTGCACACCACAACTTCAAGATTAAGAGCTTTTTGGGAAATAACATTGAAGTTTTCCTTTATAAGCCTTTTTTTTCAAAAACATTAGTCTCCGTCATCTCCTTATCCCTGAAAAGTTTGTTATTATGTTCTTTACATACTCCCCAAACAACAAAAGGGAAAATAGAATCCCATAACCTTCGAATGAAAGGATTTTGAGATGGAGCTTTCCATTGTGAAAATAAATCTTCAATGGACAAGGGGAACACCCAAGAAATATTCCAGAGGGATAAAATTTTCCCCCAAATTGTAGTAACAAATGGATAGTGGAGAAACAAATGGTTTGCTGACTCCGCCTCACACTTGCAAAGGTAACATCTGTTGGGGATCTGAAATCCCCGTTTGCAAAGATTATCCACCGTTAGCACCTTATTTTGAAGTAGAATTCAAAAGAAAATGTTGACTTTAGGAGTCAAATGTTTTATCCACGCTTTAGACCAGAAAGGAGGGGTGGCTTGAGAAAGGGACAATAGAGAGAAAGCTGAAGAAACATAGTAGTTACCCGAAGGGTTGTCCATCAAGACAAGATGATCATCCAGCTGATTTTGTCCCAATCTAACAACCCTTAAGGAAGATTGAAGCTGAGCTAACTCCTGACTAACCACACACAAATCCACCCAATTTCCTTCATTCCAATAATCTTTAACATACTCTCCAAAAGCTACTTTGCAAAACTCAGCCCATCTATTGAATCTTTCAATTTTGATAAGGGGCTCCTTAAAAAGCCATTTGTCCTCCCAGAACCTTGCTAGATTTCTCCTTCTAATGTGCCATCCAACCCCTGAATCCAAGATATTTATACCAACAATCATGTCATTCCAGCAAGCTGAACCACTGGGCAGAATAGGAGAATCCAAAAAAGCTTTGAGGGACCCACAATTGGTCATATATTTACTTCTTAAGATATCTTTCCATTCTCCAACAGACGAGAAGGATCTCCATATTTGTTTAGCAAGAAGAGTCTTATTAATCATTCTAATTTTTCTAAGACCTAATCCCCCCAAGGTTTTCGGTATGCAAACCAAATCCCATCCTATAAGAGGAATCCTCTTTCTCTCCTCCACACCAGACCACAGGAATATTTTTTGGATCTTTTCAATGGCCTCTGCATATTTAGCAGGAATTTTGAAAAGGCTTAAAGCATAAATTAGGAGATTCTGAAGAGAAGCTTTGAGGAGCTGAATTTTTCCAGCTTGGCTCAGAAGAGCTCCTTTCCATCCTACCAACTTCTTTCTGAATCTATCAACCAATGAACACCAAAAGGAATATGGAGGTTTAAGGAAAATCAGTAGTCCAAGATAAGTAGAGGGTAAGGATTCCACTCTACAACTAAGGATTCTTGCAATCTTAACCTGTCTATGCTCAGGGGTATTAAAGAAAAAAAGGGAGCTCTTCTATCTCTTGACTATTTGCCCGGTCGCCTTCTCATACACGTCTAGAGTTTTTTTCAAAGTCTTAGCCTTAGTCACCGTAGATCTTCCCATCAACATAGTTTCATTAACAAAATGTTGGTGAGAACTAATCAAATTTGGAGATGAAGGGCTAAGACTAAAAAGAGACCTCTGTTCAATCAAACTTAAGGTTTCTTCCCAGGCTCTCAGCCATGATTGTGAACTAAATAGGAGAAATAGGATCACCCTGTCTTTGGCCTCTTGAATTTTGAAAGAATCTTGAAGGGGACCCATTCATAATGAGAGATGTGGAGGCAATAGTAACCAACTGATTCACCAACTGAATGACTCTTCTGCTAAAACCAAACACCCTAAGAATTTTGAATAAAAACTCCCAATCAACACGGTCATAAGCTTTGGATATATCCAGCTTAAGAAGAAACCCTTTAGTTTTAGATTCCACAAGTGAATGGATATTCTCATGGACAGTAACTATAGAGTCTAATATTTTCCTTCCAGGAACAAAACGATTCTATTGAGGGGATATCAACAAAGGAAGGATAGTAAGGATCCTTGACATCAAAACCTTAGATATGATTTTATAGAAAGAGTTGCAGAGACTAATCGACCTAAATGCCTCAAACTCCATAGCCTCAGGTTTCTTGGGAACAAAGATCACGGAAGTAGCATTTAATTCCTTAAGAAGACTTCTAGATCTAAAGAATTCCTTAACAACATTCACAACATCCTTTTCAACAATTTCCCAAAATCATTGAAAAAAGAACATAGGAAACCCATCAAGGCCAGGGGCCTTGTTTCCTTCAAAAGAAAATACAACTATCATAATTTCCTCCCTATAGGGAATGGCAGCAAGCTTATCATTATCTTCCATCCCAAAAACCTTAGGGATAGCCTCTAATAGAAAATCTTGGTCATTATGGTTGAATTTCCCATTCGTCGAGAGAAGGTTGTTAAAGAAGAGGACAACTTGCTTTTTGATGTCTTCCTCTTCCTCATATCTCATGCCATAAACGTCAATGTGAGAAATTCTATTGGCAGCCCTATGTTTTGAGGTAGACAAATGGAAGTACTTGGTGTTTCTATCTCCAGCTGAGAGCCACAACACTCTAGATCTCTGCCTCCAGAACTCCTCTTTAGCTATAATATCATGCAATTTCACCAGCAGCTCATTTTCTTTTTCCCTATTATTTTCAATGTGTCCTTCCCTCTAAATTTTATCCTGGATCTTCGTAAGCTCCATTTGAAGTTCAAATTTAATGCCAAAGATGTTTCCAAAGGACTCTTTTTTCCAACTTCTTAATTTTTGTTTGACTTCCCTTAATTTCTTAGCAATTCTGAACATAGCAGTACCCAGAACATCAATATTCCACCATTTCCTGATTTCATCAAAAATATGGGGGTAGGACAGCCACATTCTTTCAAATCTAAAGGGAGAGTTCTTCTTCACCTTTATAGGGTCCACCACAAAACTTATAGGAAAGTGATTAGATCCCACTCTAGAAAGAGCTTTAAGAGAACAGTAATAGTTTATAAGCCACTGATTAGAAATTAAAGTTCTATCTAACCTTACTTGAATCAGTTCCTTACTGATTCTTCTATTTGACCAGGTATATACGGCTCCTTGCAAATCTAGATCAATCAACGCCTTTTTGTTGATGAAGTCCAAAATATTAGATTTACTCTCTGAATTCACCTGAGATCCTCCAAATTTCTCTTCATTTAGAAGGGGAGTGTTGAAGTTGCCCATTACAACCCAGTGGTCCTTATCAAAGATCCTACAGAATGCAAAGAGCTCATTCCAGAAAGATTTTTTGGCTCCTTTCCCATTAGGAGCATAGATATTCGACTGAATCTAGCTAAAATTGTCTTTGATATGTGTGAATTTAGTAGCCACATGATTAGTGCTCTCCATTAAAGGTTCCCCTTTAATAAAGTTTTGGTTCCAAAAAGTAGCAATTCCTCCTGATGCACCATCTGAACTATTTCCTTGGATTCCACAATTCTAAAACATCTTAATCTTCTATGCCTTATCTTTGGATATATTTTAGTTTTTTGGATGAGAAGAATATCAGGTTTATGATCCCTAAAAAAATTGTGCAAAACATCCCTCTTATGAAGGTTATTAAGCCCTCTAATATTCCAACACATAATCTTCATATCTTACCAGGGGATTGGAGAATCTCTGGAATGATCTTTTGAACACCATCTGTTCTATTCTGAAAGCTTTCATAATCTCTCTGCCATTTACCTGACCTTCATCCTTGGCTATACTTAGAAGCACCACAATCCGCCTTTGATCTTGCTCTGGTAACAACTCCACTCAGAGTATTATGTTGTTTACTTCTCTCCTTTTTCTTCGATCGAGAGAGGACTTCTTCCCAATCGGTTTCTTCTTGACTCTCCATCTCTCTCCCAAATTCCCATTCCTTATCATACATTCTTCTTTGCTCCCAGGGGAGAGTATCCATCTAGCCATTCCTGAGCTAGTTCAAATTGTCACTTGAAAGTTCGACATTCTAGCTCAAATTCTCAAAGGTGTCCTTGACAAAATCCAGAGTTGTTTTTTTCCAGAGTTTAAGAGGGTCACTCGAAGGGAAACCTTCTATAGAAGTAGTAGTTAGGATAGGAATGCCAATATCCAGGGACAAACCTTGGATAGGAATATCCTCCAGTCCAAGATCTCCATTATCTTTTCCTTTTGATAAAATCTTAAGAGTGGAAGAAACAAATTCCTTATCCCTTTTACCTTCCCCACCATTCTCCGAGATTTCTTCTCCTTCTTCCTTTGAACCAGAAATACTTTCTACCCCTATTTGTTGATTCTTCTGAGCATCAGATTCCTTGGGTTCTGCTTCACCATTGATTCTAGTGGTATTCCTCTGAGCTTCAAATTTCCTTCCAGATTCCTCATTAAGGGTATTGGTACTGCTAGCTTGCTCTTCCCCTTCAGACTTCTTTCTCCAAACAGTCTTAGAGTTAGACTGGAGATTTTCTTTGTCTTTGCTAGCATTTAATGGGCATTTCTTAGCCCAATGCCCCATTTTTCTACACTTAAAGCAAGCAAAGGGAATGGACTCAAAATCAATAGCTTGCGTCTAAGTTCCCAACTTAGACTGGATATCTATTGACGAAGGGAGGTCAGCATTTTGTGAAACTCCCACACAGATTCATGCAAACACCAACCGCTTTCTAGTTGTTTTCATAGGGTCAATAGACATAAGCTCTCCAAAAGAATTAGCAATGCCATTGAAGACATCCTCATTCCAATATTCCAAAGGGAGACCCGGGAGTCTAGCCCAAATTGGAACATTCTAAAAAATGGAATCAGAGAGATCCAGGTGAGAGGTCCATTTCTTAAGGGCTAGGGAATATTTTCCTATGACCCAAGGTCCACCACTCCTCATAGCCAATATGTTCTCCTTGTAGGTGAACTCAAAGGAAAAGAAACCTCTAGGAAGAGCAGCCACCGTAATCTTACCATTGATTCTCCACTTATTTTTGAAAAATTCCCTAACCACCTCAACATTTGGTCTAGGGCCCATAAACTTACCAACCAGAACTTTTTCCATCAAAGCAATATTATGATCAATAATTGGATCAGGTACAGAGATGGAAAACTTACCTTTCACTGGGTCAGAAAAATTACGCATTGGAGGGAAGACCGATTTTCCATTTGGTTTAACACCAAACAATGAAGACCAAGGTTTGCGCTTTGCTCCTTCCCTATTAGCGATCCCTACCACTTCATTGGTTTTTTCGCCTTTTTGTCCTTCAAGGGAACCCCCCAAATTTGTCTTCCCTCCCGGGTCCACTTGAATGTTGTTTTCGGTGTCCTTCTCATTTGATTCATCCTTACCTTTCTCCTCGTTCGGAACATGCGTCGATTCTGCCTAGGATTCCTCAGATCCTGCTCTATAGCCTGCTCCATTGTTTAGAGATTTGAAATCCTAGTTTTCCCGCCTGTGCTCCACAGTCGCGCCCATATCACTCTTTCATTAAGTTAAATCCAATTGAATTATATTGTGACCATGTTAAAATTATAAGAAATTATTTTAATTTCTTTTAAACAAAGTATAAAATAACTCTTAACTAAATTAAATAGTTCTTAATTTAGTTCTAAAGTAAAATAAAATAACTATTAAGTAAATAAAATGATTTCAAAATATGTACATAAAATTAAAATATAATTCATATATATTTGAAAAACATGTATTTGATAAAAGTAAAACTATTTGATAAAAGTAAAACTATAAATAGTTTTTAAGTGAACAAAAATAAAATAATTCTTAAATTGCTAAAAGTAAAATAAAATAACTCAAGTAAATAAAAAAATTCTTTTTTTTTTTATGTAATAGAGTATGTGAAACAATCACAGTAGAATTATATTATTTTTATGGAATGAAACATGATTGTTTTTATGGAATGGAACATGTGAAACAATCATAGTAGAATTATATTATTTTTATGGAATAGAGCATGTGAAATAGTCATAGTAGAATTATTTTAATGGAATGGAACATGTGAAATAATCATAGTAAAATTATATTATTTTTATGGAATCGAGCGTGTGAAACAATCATAGTAGAAGGCTCAAAATAGAAAGGTGAAATGCAGGTTGACTGGAATGATATTTCAATATTAATCTCAAAAATGATTTTGTAGGACACCCGTCATAGTTGGAATGGTGAGGTGGTTGAAGATAGAGTTTTCACTAGCACTAGGACACATGGAGGCAAAATCAAAGAGAATACTTGTTTGGAAATTGGGTGCAAAGAAGATCAAAGAAGGGCTTGCCAAATAAAATATTTAACTCATCCATAGACTATTGGAGGAAGGATAGAAAAGAATCCAATGAGATAAAAATTGAAGTTGGATTTGTGGGGACAGTAGATTGAAGTGGAGCCAACCCCAAATTTCTGAAAAAAAATTGCAAAGCCTTCGGCCATAGAGCATAATAATATAGTAACAACAAGCAAGAGGAAGGTGTCAATCCAAAAAGATATGGAAAGGGGAGGATCTTTTTTCTACCATTTTGGAGATAGTGGAGAATTTGGAAAGGAGCAAAGGGGAAAGAGAATCTCAAAAAGGTCAATTTTCTTGCAAGGAAGAGGGAAAACTTATCAACTACAGTTGTACATGTTCTCTTCTTCCTTTCTTCCTCCTTACAAGAAGTGGCTATGTAGATCTTTGGAGTGTCTATTGACAAGGGCTTGATGAATGTGCCTAGACTTTGTGTCTATAACAAATAAGGTGCAGCAAATGAAATTGAATTTGACCTTGTAGAAGATTCGAAAGAATATTTATGTGAGGATGAACTCAATTAAGTGGAGCAAAGAATGATTAACCGGCAATGAAATGAAAAGCCTAATTTCAATTAGGGTCTTATGTGGAACCATAACCTAATTCTCACTTTAACCAATCTAAAAAGCAGATGTATCCTATGCAAACAAGAGGGAGAATCTATGAACCACCTATTTACTAAACAGCCCAAGGCTGAAAAGTTGGGAGACTGTATTACATGAACCTTTCTAAGACACCATCTGAAAGGTGATATGAAAGTCTATAGATGCATTTAATAAAGATTAAAACCCAGAAAACCACAATGTTTGGAGATCTTCAGAGAGCTGTGGTTCTTCTGATTTGGTGATTTGATGGAGAGAAAGTTTGCAGAGAGGGCAAAGGCAGTGTTGTTGGAGCCAGTGGTCGAGGCATGCCTTGTGAAAAGCATGGTTGCATGGAAGGATTGCAATCTGCTCTCCTTCCTTGGCTTTCCGCAAACAGAATATACACTTCAACTTCTCGCGACAGCCGGGCTGGAATTCCATGACGCACACCCCTGACGATGACCCGGGCGGGGCCTCCCTTCTCCCTGTGAGCCCCAGTTTTTTGAAGAAAGACCTCACGCCGTTCCTCATGAGACCAAAATAGAGTGCAGCGTACAGAATGAACACGGGTAACACTCCCTCCGACACGCCCCACGTATTGCTCAACCCCATTATCCTCAAAACTAAGGTATGTACGCAACCAGAAAGCAGAGCGGGTGTAATGTTATAAGCTTTGTAGTATGTGGCGGTGCAGTTGCAGAGAGAATGGTAAAATATATAGAGAGCTGTGTGGCGTTGTGTCACGTGGGGCGGAGAGTCGGGTGAAGCACACCTGCCTGCATGCATTCGTATCGTTCATCCATGCAATCGCTTCACGTGGGAGTTGAGGATAAGGAGCAATGAGGATGCACTTTTTAAAAATATGGCGCAGAGAGAATGGTAGTGTAGATAGAGGAGCCGCGGGGCGCCACGGTGACGCTTGCAAAGGGAATTCCTGTGACGTTGTGTCACGTGGGGTGGAGAGTCGCAGAAGCACACGTGCCGCCATGCATTCGTATCGTTCATCCATGCAATCGCTTCACGTGGGACTTCACCTGAGCATTTTGGATGCACTTTTTACAGGTATAATAATTTAAAATACAGTGGATTCCACATGGCTTCCCATTTGCGCACGCCACCGACCACGGAATCAACGTTGCTTGATTTTTACGCGATTTCTCGATTTTGTTTTAACTTATCGTTTTGACCTAAATTTGACGGTCGACACAAGCCAATTTTTTAAGACGATTTTTGAAATTTGGAAATAAAATTTATTTTAATAATTTTTCAGTCTGTTTAATTTTTCTTTTTGAAATACAGTCTTTTATATTAAAAATTATTAATATGATTATATGATCATCAAATTTAGATTTTTAAAGAGATTATATTATACAATATTTATTTTAACATATTTCTTGTAAATTTTATATATTTGTTTATATTATAATAAAAATAGATAATCACATTAATTATAATAATCTATTTATTTATAATTTTAATTAAAATTATATATGATATAACATCTCTATCATGTTATAATATAATTATTGGACCTAAAGAATATTATTAACATTAAAATTTTAATTTAAAGGAAGACACCCCCCACGCCACAAATGATTCAAACTTTCAAGAAGGGTGTCCAGGAAATGCAAGATATTGAGGCCGAGACTGAGATTGTTCTGAAAACTCTGGATTAGTTACTGTTGGTTTTTTGGTCTACATTTCAGCTGGCTTTTTTATTGTCCTTCTTAGCTTTTTTTGGCTGGTTGCTGGTTATTCTGATTTTTTCTTTTATAGCAGCCTATTTTATTCGTTGGACTTTTTTGTCCTTTCCTATCTTTTGTTGTAAACTTTGTGGTTTCAGGTCCCTATAAAACCCATTTTTTCCTTTATCAAAAACATAAAAAATTTAATTTTTTAATGAATAATGTCTATATTATCATTTACAAAATTTTAATATAATAATTAGTTGAGAGGTGTTTTAGAGTGGCATCAACCACTATCATATGGTAATAATGTTAAAATAATAGATTATTTAGAGTTTAACTTTTTTTAAAACTAAAAGTATAAAATAACTCCTAGCTAAATAAAATAACTATTAAGTAAATAAAATGATTCCAAAATATACATAAAGTTAAAATACAATTCACATATATGTGAAAAAACATAGCTAACATGTATTTGATAAAAATAAAACTATAAAATAGCTCTTAAATAGACAAAAATAAAATAATTCTTAAATAACTATTAACTAACATAAAATAACTCTTAAATAAATGAAAATTATATATTATTTTATGGAACAAAGCATGTGAAAGAAGAATAGTAAAAGGAGCAAAATAGAAAGGAAAAATATGGGAAAACCTAGAAGTGTGAGCCAACGATTAGCCAATGAATCATTCATTGGAAAAATATTTCAATCTTAATCCCGAAAATGATTTTGGAAGAAACTCATCATAGTTGGAATGGTGAGGTGCTTAAAGATAGTTTTAAGTAGGATGCAAGGATGTGAATCGAAGAGAATACTTCCCTAGCAATTGGATGCAAAGAAGGTCAAAGGAGGACTTTCCAAAGCAAATATTTAACTCATTCATAGACTATTGAAGGAAGGATAGAAAAATTCCCAACTATTGGGATCTTGTGCCTAGGATGCAACCTGATGTAGAATCAAAGAGAATACTTCCCTGACAATTGGGTGCAAAGAAGGTCAAAGGGGGACTCTCCAAAGAAAATATTTAACTCATTCATTTGAAGGAAGGATAGAAAAATTCCCAACTATTGGGATCTTGTGCCTAGCAGGATGGCAAGAAGAAATAGGAATTGGTGACTTGTGGGCACTAGTGCAAACACAATCTCATTGGGGAATCAAGTGGTGTGTAATGAAATAGTTAAATCCATATCCCTCTTAGAAGAAAAATTGGAGAAATCAGTGGCTTGAATAAAACAATGCCCATTGTTTTCAAAATGGGAAAAAAAATTGGCTAGTGAAAATTCAAATTCTAAAATGGTGTGAATGAAATTGGGGCCTAGAGGTAAAAATTAGGTCTCTGCTAAAAGGTTATTTTTGTTAGAAAACCAAGATCTGATTGCAAACCAGAATAGACCTTCCACAGAAGAGGAAAACGAAAAAGCAGAAGCTTTGCATAAAAACATGCAATTTGATATATTCGAAAAGACCAATAATTACAAGAGATAATTTACTTTATAAAAGCAAAGATGCCAAAACCTAATCTTATCTTGAGCAACAAGATAGCTCGATAAGATAAAGATGAAAACCTATAACTTAGGAATTAAATAATTACCTAAGTAAACTTATGCAAAGTGTAATTAATAATTAATTACACCAACACCCCCCCATAAGTGCAACTTAGGGAGAAGCAGATTATTATGCAAATATGAGTCCCGACAACAAGGCCTAATCAGGTACTCATGTACAAATGTAAAGAGAGAGAAAAACCCAGTGGGAAACCCCCCTTAAGAGAGATGAACTGCTACAAAGACGCACTGGAAGAACTCTGATGAAGCAACACTAGAACCCCAAATTCGGCAAGCAAGGAAAGATAGTTCTGTTTGCAAAATACCAATCGGAATCACAAATGCAACAGCAGACCCGATGCCAAGGAACACTGGAAACTCACATACTGGATCAACTCTAGAATCTGTAAGCAACAGTAGATGAAAGATGAATGGACCCATAATGATGACAAATCTGGAAGTTGTGTCTCGAAGCCGATGCCAAACTGAAACTAAAACTTCCCATAAGACGAATACCATCAAGATTCTGGAACATTAACCATAAAGACATGGCCCTCAAACTGAGATGGATCCAATGTGGATCATTAACCATAGGCTCTCAATCTAAAGTGTGAACCAGATGCAAATCAACAATGTGTCCAGCTAAGTAAGAAAGAAGCTAGAAGGAGACAATAGGAAACCATACAAACTCATGCGAGTTGTCACCAACATGAAAGATGGATGCAAGAACCCCCCTTAATGGAACTTTATATCAGTTATTTATTACAATACCCAATGATTGCATAAGGAGATAATGCAAAACTACAGAAACATAATCGAAAATGCAAACCTAACACACGAAACAAAAATGAATGCATGCATAAAATAAGTTACACATTTTATAAAAATGACCTCAGATCTACATAGAGGCTGAAATCAGCTTTCCGACGCTGCAAAAATTGCGAAAATCGGATAAGCGAGTCACAAGATACGTCTCCCAGAGTGAAAAAGGAAACATCTAACTTCCGAGGCAGAAAAAGACATCAAAAAAGAAAAACCAAAAAACCACACTAGCACCATTGCGTAGAGTATCGAAACAGCTTTCCGACGATATCTCGTTTGCAAAAAAATGACACCGTATGTGAAAGTTATGATCATTTCCGCAAAACTACTCCAAAACTGCCCAAGTAGTCTCCTATAAGCCCTCAGGGGCTGAAAAAGTTCGGCCCCTGGTCGCCTGGGCGGACCAGGGGGCTTCAGCGCAGCCCTTGGTTACCCATGTGACCAGGGCTAGGGCTAAAATCCTGGCTGGGGCTAGCGCTTGGGCCCTAGTCGCCCATAAGACCAGCGGCAGATGATTGAAGCCCTCAGGGGCTGGCAGGATGGGCCGGTGGCGGTGCTGTCTAGGGGAGCCACCGGTGGCGGTGCTGTCTGGGGGAGCCACCGGCGTGGTTGTTACATCCCTAACTTTAACTATGTTTTACTTTTTACTTTTGAAGTAAATAGTAGATTCTTACGCATGACTCAATGATTTAATGTTAGGAAAAATCAATGTTTTCATGAGTTAGGTTTATTTGACTAAAATTGACATGTGTTCAAAATTTGTCAAGGTGTGAAGATTTCATATAAGGATTATGAAATGATTAATAATACACTAATCTTGAGTTGGTGAATGCAAGTCACATTCAAGGAACAGTTTCCGCCCTCCGAGAAAAGGAGGGAGAGCATCATCAAAGAGAAGGATATAGATATAAGGATCAATCATATTACCTCCAGAGAAAGTAAGGGGAATATCACCTGGTAGATGGGTAAGTTAAGAGTCCCTAGAAATTCCATTTGAGAGTTGTTTAGGTCAAGCGGTTGACCTCATTTAACCATGCATGTCTAGGATTGTTAGTGGCATCACAAAGGTAAATAGACCGTGAGGTCATTAAGTCTTGTTCTCCTCATTTTAAATGGATTAGAAATAAATGGGTAACCATTTACTTTTATAATGCATAAGGATACATATATAAAAGCTCATGTGGATATAAATATATGTATATATATTCACAATGTATACGACGAGTACACATCAACATTTGGATATAAATATATATATGTCCATTTGTGTATATAAATATGTGTATATAAACTGAAATAGAATAGTATATTTACTCATACAAATCTATATATATATTTGATATATATAATGGTAATGATATAAAATATCATTAATATATAAATGCTTACATGCTAATGGAAGCATGATGAGTGATATATCTAGAAATGGTTATATTAATGTTCTTGGTGATATGGCAATGACGCCCACATGCATATAGCAAGAATTAATAACCGCCAACTTATATTATTGGTACCTCTATGTGACATTGATATTCCTTTTACCATCCTCTTTAATTATGCTACTTTCGTATGTTTTGTTTGGTTGTTAAGCGGTGGGAAGGAAAAAAAAGATCAATCCTTTGTAAGCTGCTATATAGAGTCCAACTCTTAAATGTTCTTGCGCCAACCTTAAACCATTTGGCCGCATATTTCTTACCACAAAGTGGCATGGGCTTTAACCCATCGGTGATTCAAAGTTCCTCATTCGTAATTTGGGCCTTCTCCATGTAAGATAAGGAGATAACTAAATTTCATTTAATTGTTTCTTGCCTGCCAATATTAACATGGTAACTATGGATTTCCGAGGGAATAATTCGAGGTGTGGGCAGTTACTACCATCGAGTAACCAACTTTTATAACGAATTCTCTTATGAGCCGGCGTGGGGGGGGAGTTGGAACCGTTTTTAAAAGTGGGGACGGCCTTGCCGTGGGGGGGAACTCTCCTTGCACTGGGCACGTGGGCCTTTGGTCTGCAAAATAAAATAAAAGATGGTTGCTTCAGAATGGGGGGTACATCTTGCATTGTGGAAGATGACGTCGAGGGAAAGGAAGAAGTACTTCAACAGAAACTATCGACATCGACGAACTCCTTTCAGATTACTACATTCTATATCTACTCATTAGCCGATAAGGAAATGAGGATAACACGTTTTCTAAGAGCTTCCATTTTATTAGCGTAGAAAGGATGAATGCTAGAGAAGGAGGAAGCTCGAGCTTAGTGGGAAAGACACTTTTTGTTGTGTCGTATCACAGGGAGGTTGTCATATTAGAGGGAAGCAAGGTATAACGTTTTGGTATAATTGGTATGATCACTCAGGTATGAGTCAGACCTTCTTACCTTGTATGTTTCATCATGACTTCTAGTAGTCTAAGCTTTGCTTTGGAAATATAATTCCTGTGAGTAATGATGTCTCAAAGACTAGCATAAGTCTTGAAATAAATGAAAAGTTGATAATTCTTTTGTATATAGATTGAGCTCAAAGTTTGTTTGTCATTACTATTTAAATCCAATAGGTAGTCGATCAGATTATATCCAGTGTGATTAATAGTAACCAGAGATGAATATGTCAGAGGAGTGTCTATGCTATAGCAGGGATTTTAAAATAGTTATGTTTTCCAAACATGAGAATAAGGTTTGAAAACGTTATCAAGCTTGTGCTAGAAACCCTACTTCTAGAGCAATAGAGAGATATTGACCTCTTTTGGAATATCTAAGGTTGGAGTTATCATAACACTTAGGATTTTAACAACTATTCCAGGTATTGAGGAAACCCTAGTGGTATGAGTTCATTATTCAATTAAGATGAGAGATAGTGAACATTGGATTATCAATAGGATTGTAAGTATTGATATGTGAATAGAACCTTTAGAATTATTCGATTGACGTTAGGGGTATGTGCAGGATCATGGTATGCCAAACAGGCCCTTAAGTGGCAATGAAAATTCAGAAAAATCAGTGTTAGGCAACTTGACGTAAAAATTTGAATAAGTTATCTATATTATTTCAAAAACATGTAAGAATAGAATCTGTGGGAAATTGAATGTAGTTTCTAAACTACTAGGTTTATTTTTTAAAAAACAAAATCTATTT